>CAXAMN010022584.1:1738914-1802067 GCA_963970005.1 Durusdinium trenchii | reverse complement strand
AGCGTCCTTGTTACTACTAGTAAGGCACCTGTTACTACTAGCGTGGCTGACTATAGTTCGGATGGACCAAGATGGACCAATTAGACTTGGAGCCCCGGACTCGAGCGCCGGGAATCTTTTTTGATGTGCGGAGGACCTATGCGAGTGGAATCAGACCCAAACCAAATGCGACTTGTTGCCTCAAAGACAACACCAGCCAGTCAAAACAAGTATATGAATGTTCTCGGATTGTTCTCGGATATTTGTCACTGCCTGAAGTATTGGCAAGTCAATTGTCATCTTTGACAGCAAATGATGAGCTCGGACATGTCCCAAACAAGCCCAACCTGCGATGGTCACACTGACCACGAGACATATTGCAAAAGTCTGAATAACATAAATAACCCCGCCCAAATAGATAAAAAAGCAGATCCCCACAAAGTAATGTATTGGACACCGTTTCTATCTATTTGGGAATTTGGGGACCACTATAATGACTCCATCTCAGAGCCAAAGAGTTCAGTGAGCGGAGGCGTTCCCTCCAAGTACAACATAGTGAAAATTTGTCACAAGCAGCAACCAAGACAATACAACCAACCTATCACAGCAACCAAGACATCGCATCACTAACCAACACAATAAGACCCGACTGACAACCGCCCCTCCACCTAATCACACCAAGCTCGAACCTGTGAGGCCGTCTTGGAAGAACATACCAATGATCGCCATCCTTGGGAAATGAGCCTGGCCTAACAGAGACTACCTGCTTTTGGTAGAAGCAGCTTCATCCATATTAACTGTATCATTATGCTAACTCACTATCACTTTGTAGATACACTTGCATTGGGCTGTTTGTCTCAAAGACACCCTAGATTTGCTATGGTCCTTTGATCTATGGGTTCCTTTCCTGTCGAGCCTTGCTCTCAGGAAGGACGAGCTGTTTGGCCATAATTAGCACTGTTCATGGTTGGAATGTTGATCTTCATGGATTTCCAGATGTTCTTCCAAGAGATATATTCAGTCTAAGAAGTCAAATCTTTTGGTGCAGCATGGTCAGTGGTGCAGTTCCAGCCAATGCAGCGTATCATCTTCCTAAGAATCCCATACACCCTAAGGAACCTTAATGGCATGAAATGAAGGGGCAACAACGAACAAACATCTTTGCTATTCAAATGCTTCCGATAAACTCAATGCCCTTGGTTTACTCTTGTTCTCATCAAATTGGTTCCAATCTTGCTCCAACTGGTAACTGGTCTGGTCTGGCTGATTTGATTGCATGGCATTGTATGGTCAAATTGGATGGGGTGGCTACACACACATGAACAACTGGAAACATCCTGTCCATTGATGCTTAATGAAAATTGGTTCGGATGAAGGATGAAATCTTCAGGGTCTGCAAAAATGCAACCAAACAAACATCCAACAATTAACAATCAAACAAGTCAAAAGTAGTTCATTTCAGGTGCACTAAGTCCGGCAACGTTGATGTAACACTATTTAAACAACAAATGCGTTTTGTATCATCCAACGATGGCCAAGTGTCATGGCCAAACGTCCGTTGGCGAGTTCAGCACTGAGCTTGCGCTTCTTGGTCTCGGCGTCAGCGGAGCTAATGGCCTTCCATCCATAGTCACCTGCGTGAGACGGGCGCATTTTCAGAGCAAGATCCATTTCTCATTCTCATGGTTCTTCAGAGTCCACTGGCCAATGGTATATTTTGGTTTGTCAAATGGTCACAGATTTGGAGACCTCCAAATTATCATGTTCAGCCAGGAAAGGTGTATTTTGAACATAACTACTAACTACATCTCATGACACTAAAACCTCTTGAATAACTCCTTGTCCACCACCGGTGTAGGAACTTGAGAATAGCGCCAGCGTCGTGCTGCCAACGTTATACCTGCTTCGCAACTCCGGACAATGCCTGGGTGATCAAACTCAGTCTCCTGAGACCCAAACGCTGTTTTGACTTGTCTGTCTAACCGTCTTCATGTAGGTCACGTTGTCAAACAACGAAGAAACACACAAAAACACTCAGCCCACGCAAAACCTCCAACTGGAAGGATAAATCTGGCTGCCTGGCACGGACAAATTCACCCTTCCCGTGCGCGCCACAGGCTGCGCACCGCTTGCTGTTCCGCCTGGGGTGCCGTTGAACTTGTAGACGAAGAGTTCGTAGTAGCCGGCGAAGGCCACGATCTGCGCCCAGCCGTTGCCCGGCACCTGACGTTGCCCGGTGCGTGGTGGCGCGGCGTCGTGGAGCGGCGACGCCGTGGGCGTCGTGTATGATTCTAACGTATAGTGGTCCCCAAACAGATAGTGGCAAGGGTTACAATAGATCTTTTAGCGGGAATTTACTTTTGTATCTAATTGAAATTTAGGGGTCTGTAGTGGGTCAGGATCAATCGCCAGTAGCGGGATAATCTAGTGACCTAGTGGATGAGGATATCACTAGTCAGGTCTTGATCGTCGCTCGTCGACTGTGTGCCAAGAATGAAAGGTATGATTCTGATCTGTGACGGAGCTCCATATTGTTGCTTGTGTGTTGATCCACCGGCGAGGGGAGAATGCTTTGGACACCTGAATGACTCGAACAAGGGAATCCAAACAAATCTCCATGTCACGCTCGCAGAGGTTGCAGCAAAGCACTAGACACTTGTGCACGCACAACTCCCTTTTCGAGGGAAAGCGATGGGCGTGCTAAGTGATTAATAACATCATACAAGTATCAGTATCACTTATAGAATTTGCGCAACCATGAGTCAATGTGGGCCTAGGGTGAACGAGCCTAGGGTGTAATGAGCAACGATGTTCTTATTGTTTGTCCCTATTTGACCCTGAAACATCACACACGGGGGGCGGAACTTATTTATCTGTTATGTGTCCTCTATGTGTCTCCCGTTTGTTCTAGTTTTTTTGAACACCCTTTATTTGTCTTCAATTTGTCTCCTATATGCCCTCATTTGTATGCTGGGCTCGTTTAGGGAGGCTCATCTGCATGCAATTGTAACTGAACATACTCAATGAATAACTCCGGATGAAGGATGCCCTCTCCTCCTTCTGGCCACAAATGACTCGCTCAAAACACCGACACATTTGCGAGTTTTTGTGGCTTGGTCTGGCCAATTGCATCCTGCCTTGGTGATGGCGGCCAAACCGTTGGGCACATCTTCGAACTTCAAGCCCAAGGAGGGCGACAAGTATCCTGGCAAAGCACTGAGAAACAAAACAAAGTGTATGAACATCCTGTCAGAAACTTAAATTGACTTCTGCTGAGGATTAGAAACGTTGTAAAATGGTGTAAGCAACAAGACACACGTCACACACATCTCAAACCTCCCAGTCAGCTTTGCTATTTTGCTGCTAAATAGATCACCAGGCGTGTGCCAAATCGTATTCGCTTTATGGTCCATTGAGAGTCCATTGTGTTGTGTTAGGTTAGAGACCATCGCTATTGTTAGGTTGGAGGCCATCGCTAGTAAGTTGGAGGCCATTGCTAGTGGGTTGGAGGCCATTGCACTTAGGTTCCTTTTGCTATTAGGTTCCATGTCCATTGTGTCTGTAAAATCCACTCCAAAACCGCTGTGCCACTGGCCCCGATTCCTGGCCACTTGAAGTACTCAGGAACGATGTAGCCTTGGTCAACGACATGGTGGAACAAACATTTCATTCAAGGTCTGATGGGTGTGGGAGTGTGTTGCCCTTCATGTTCACCTAGAAGAAATATCTTGTTACCGACCACGAGAATGGAGTGATTATGTAATTGTCCCTGGCAGGGGTGATCACGGCAGCCAATTGGTAAGCTCTTGTTTGATCACTTCTTGCGAGTCCCCGAACACCATTCTCCCCAATCCCAGGGTGGTAAGCACGCCAGATTAGAAGGACTCCCACTTTCCTTGTTTGGGTCTCTGCCGCGCAAAACTTATTTCTGTTGAGATAGCGCCTTACAACCCAGTGGCGGTGAGTGATAGTGAAAAATGTTTATCAGTATAGGACCAATTCAACACCAATTGGTCGATGCGAAAATACCGCATCTAAATAAAGAAGCTACCAGGGGTCCTGGCATCGCTACTAGGAACAAGGACGCTACTAGGGGCTCCTGGCCTTACTACTAGGAACAAAAAGCTACTATACATTGATTTTCCACTTTCCACCGGCCCTTTGTAGTTCCAGGTGCAGCTAAATTGTAATATTCAGCGGAGCCTCTTGATCAAAAGCTGGGTTAAGTGAATCAATCCGCTAATAGAGTTTGTTCAATTGTGCTAAATGTTCGTTAGCCCAGGGACTCTACTTCCTTTTGTTGCAAACCAATTTGGCACCACGAAGTATAGCTAGCAGCTAGCCCTGACGATCGGCTCGAAGAAGCTCCATGTCTCCCAAACGGTTCATATGGTCATCAAATCTTCTATGGAGGTTTGCTGGAGGTGTTTTCGATTTGGTGAACTCCACGAGTTCGTGTCGGAAAGAACTGAGGGAACACCAACAAAAACACCAAGCAGCCCATGGTGGCATACATCGCGACGCGGCCGTGCTTGATCTCAGTCTCGCGGCGGCGCTGGAAGGTCTCAGCGTTGCCTGCAGGTGAGGAAGAACGGTTGATGTCTCTAATTCAAATCAAGGGCAGCATAGGAGCCTGCCACACCACGGAGTTACTGGCCATTTCTTTAAGGCCATGTCTATGTCTGGACAAAAAAAGGTGCAGTTCGGGATCCACATTTGTCGCGTCCACATCATGTGCGACTTCCTGGGCCATACATCACCGTGTGGCTAAGAAGTCTTCCCAGGTCAAAGCAGTCTGGGTCCCATCAGAACCCAGAAACGGTCTACAGGGACCAGCGAGTCTACACGGTGCGAGTCACGTCTCGTCTCTATGCCCTGCTTGGTCAGACACTAAAATCACCAGCCAGTGAATACATGTTAGTGAATATATCTAGTTTTTGAATATAGACATCTTGAATATATATGAATATATTAAATACAGTTTAGCCCGTGTTGCATTTCACTTTGTTTTGAATATCTAGAATAAGAGCCTTTGGCCAAGCACGATCAGATTAAGCCGCCTACATTAAGCTCAGCGCCTGGAACCTCTTTGCAGCAAATTTGCCTAACCAAGCGACTAAGACCTATTGGACCTCTCAGTGGCTTCGTTCCTGGAAAAAAGAAAACACCCACAATGCGCGTTTGCATAGGGGAACATAGTTGGAACATAGCCATGCCACAGCCATCGCCGGCGTAGGTTTTTTTTGGAGTCCCCCCAACGACCTGCTCTCTCTCCCCTCCGCCCGAAGCGCGCCATCGCGAGTGTAGCCCACAGGATCCTCAGTGGTACCCGGAACAATGTTCGGGCCCCTTACTATGGATCAATGGCTCCCCAGAGTATCCAGGATGTTTCAGGGGTGCATATGGGTGGTGGGTCAAGTGTTCTGAAGGTTTTTCAAGGCAAACGTTTTGGCAAACACATATGTGTTGGTGAGAGCGTTTTAGACCATACGTACGAAAAGCAGAATATCACGTGTTCCCAATGATCAGACTGCAAGCAAGTGCTACCCACGCGTCTTGGATCAGTCCCCATTCAATGACCACCAAGTATATGATGGTTCTGTGGCTGATCATTGATCCACCCAAATACATCGCACCAAAACGCCACGCCCCAAGTGCACGTGTTTCTCACACCAGCCGTCTTCCAAGTCGCCCAGAAGCCAACAGGCGGCTGGACGCCAAGCTCATCCTGGTAGAATGGTGCCCCAGCCGCAAGACGCTGCGATGCCCCGCGAAATGAAGGCCCAAGGCCAAAGGCCAATTTCCAACTGTGGGAGAACTGGGAGAACTTCTAAGGGATTTTGTGCAACCCCTGAATCTGTTCCTTCATGTGGACATCCTTGATTCTTGGAAAACAGTGGAAATTAGCTCAACGCAACTTCAACGTTGCTCTCTCGCAAAGTTTCTCCTTTGGCAAAATTCAAGTTTTAACGATTCAACACATCAACACCGGTCCAAACCATCTTGGTCCTCGAAAGCCCTCAGTGGGGAGTCGGCGTAGTTGGCCCAGTCGCCCCAGGCGGAGCCGGTGAGGCCGTCCTGGTAGAACATGCCTCGGTGGCCGAGCGAAGGTGTACCTGCCCCCGTTCCTGGACAGTCAAATTTTAAGATGTGAAAATAACTAAAAAACAACAATATTTGTGTGATTTTGTGTGCATGTTCATCGAAGCACGTTGTCCGATTTCTCTCTGTGTGGCGAGAGCCCACCTTGGCCCAGCCCTGAGCACAATACAGAATGTTAGTGGATACACAATCGACGATCACTTACAACACCTACCAGGCTAACCACGCGATAGGGAGGGGGGTGGCGCCTATATTGGGAGAGCCCAATATCCTTCCGACCTCTTGCTGGGCACCAAGATACCAATGATGGCCATCATGGCCAGCCTTCCATTGTTGATCTCTGCGGTCAGGCTCTTCTTCTTCTTCTCGGCGTCCTTGTAGCCACGTTTCCCTCTCAAACCAACGCTTCTGTGCAAATTTCCAATGTCTTTTGAAGGTTTCGAACATATTTGACAAATACATGATAAACACATTATTATGTACAAAAACATTGTTGACACTTCTTCATCTCACCAAACCCACAAAAACCGACATTCCCATCCTCAATCTTCCTGCCGAACGGGAGGCCAAAGGCACCATAGCCTTGGAGGCCCCACGCATGGCTTCTCACGTGCCCGGCAACAGCTGATCTACAACCATCAGGTCCCTGAACATGCGGAAGTTCAAAGTGTGGGCGTTAGCGTCGCTGGGTTCAGCAAAGCATTTGCGCAACAGATCGATCTAACCGCCGAAAACGGAAAGGTGCATGATTCGATCGGGTCTATTGCAGATCGAAACAAATGCCAGCCCCACTTTGCGTATATTGCATTTTGAGATATTTTGAGTGAGTAGGTTGAGCACGAGTCTTCGTCGTTGGTCCAATCACCTACAACTACAAGAGATCCACACTGCAAAACCACATCCATGCTCTCACACAGGTAGTTTTCCTTCATTCTGCCTAGGGCCCAAATGTTTCCTGCAGATCGTTTTCTTCCAGGTCAATGTCCATCCACCAAGTTCGCCCAGGGGCCATAGTCGCCCAGCACTTCATCTTGTTGTTTCTGCAAGTTGGTCACCCTTGGTTGCGTTACAAGTGGAGGCCGTTTCCAGAAAATGGTGACCAAAGTGGATTTGAGGCGAAGGTTTCCAGCAGTATCATACTAACCTCTCGCGTGTTGGGTTTGGGCCGTATGGACCAAGGAACGAAACCATGTAAGGCGGACCGGCATGATGAGTCGGTTTCGGTCATTATTTATATAAGTGATCTGAAGTGCCAACCTTGAAACCATTGAACAAAAACAAGCTATTGAACCATTGTATAAACAACAGCATAACATCTCTAAGAAGGTGTTCAAAGCGGCGAGCGCAGGGTCCTGCCAAGGAACCCAAATACAAATTCGGCTCCAAGCTGGACACCCACATTGAGAAACTGGTTGGCTCAATGCAAGTACTTGGAAAAACACAAGCTTCGAGTAGCTGTTCTAGGAGCTCTAGCAAGAAGCAGGATGGTACGCCGCACATGCAGTGTGTGGCTGGAATACCGCGTAGATGGTGCTTGAACATGTTTAAAGAGGGTTTCAGGCTTGGCATGAGGGGCATGCGGCATACCTGTCGCCTAAGCCGAAGGTCTCAGACCCTCCGCCCTTCTGCCGTGATGCTCGATGATGCCAACCTCAACGTGTGGTGACAGCGTCTGTGGTGTCCAAGGATTTATAGGAGAATCAGGTGTCTCTGTTCAAAACAAATGCTGAAGGAACCTTCCAGAAACACATACAAAAAGATATCCGAGTACTGTACCGGGGCGGCAGTTCCATCCAAAAGCCCCAAACACCTCATACAACAGGGCCATCCAAAGCATCTCTGCGGTTATCTTATCGTAATTCATTCCCTTCGAGCATTCTCTCCAACTGAGCACCCACAGGTCAGGTGAGTCAAATGTTTTACTCCAAGACTGGGAACTGCTTTCTGTGATAAATTGTGCAAGCATGCATGCAGCATGAAGCAAGAAAGGAAGAACCACTACCAACCAGCAGTTCCATTTCGGGGTGCCAGTTCCGGCCCCGGGGTGTGCATCTGTCACATCCACTCACGTTTGGGGTCTAAAAGCCACCCCGAATTGGCACTTGTTTTTGTTTCACATGATCACACATTTTGGTAGCCAAACGAGGATCCGTGTTGGACATGCGCCAAGTGGCAAAGGTGATGATCTGCAACCAACCTCGCGAGTCTTCCGATCCGGATTTGCACCGGGGTGGGGGTCGGATGGTCATCGGGTTGATGTCGTGGGTAGATGTCGTTTTAAACTTATTAAAGCCCATCATCAGGGGCTCCGCTCTGATGGGCGCACCAATACCCACCAAATCTGTTCAGGAAACCAGCAGGTCTGTCGCACAATTAGACGACGCAACTCCCTAGATGCCCTACACATGGGGGGTCTATGTGAACCACCTCCACTCGAAAACACATGAATTCTCCCCACACTCCTGGGCTCTGGAGTGCCCCACAGGCACCGCGCCTGCCAAAGGCACCGCGGCAGCGCCCTTGAGGCCGTTGGGGATGTCGGCAAACGCCACTCCCTGGGAAGGGGAGCAAAGGCCTGGCGTGTCCGACACGGGCGAGCGGTTTCACCGCTTGGCTGAGGCAACCGGCCATGGCTGGTGAAGGGCCACATATCCGGCTAGGTGAGTATATAGACATCTGAGTCATATCTCAAAGTCTAAGTGAAGGCTATAACCGGCTCTCGGCCTAAGTAAGAGTGGAACCGATGTGTTTCCCATGTTTCTGTTGTTCAAGAAAATCGAGAAAAACTGCACAACTGCAACAAGGGCACAACATGGCACACTCGTATCCCTGATTTTTGGGTGTTGATTGCTTGATGATAAGGTTTCAGAGATAGCGGCTAGGCAGCTGTCATTCGCATCTGGGTCACCGCTCAGCACTATCCTGAAGGGCCTGGAAAGCGGAAGTACTCCGGCACGATGTATCCAATGCAAGCCAACATGGCCACCTGTTTCACGGAGCGGCCAGGGTGGCGTCCGGGACAAAAGATTTGTCAAAGGGGCGGTCCAGTGATCGGCGAAGGAGACACTAACAAACCGTTGATTGTCCTGTTCAATATCTTTCATTGATCAATATTAATTCTTCGAAGTCCTTCTGACTCCTTCAAGACTCACCTGATGCCTTGCAATTCAAGATTCTTCACCTACCCCATCGTGTTGCGCAGATCTTCGAAGAAGTTCCACTCCAATCGGTGAGCGACTTCCAGGCATTTCCCTGCGGCCCAACCGGGTGTCGCACACGGCCGTGCTGAATCTCAACGATGCGGCGGCGCTTGAACTGCTGCTTGGCCACCTTGGGAGCCGTGAAAAACAAAAAAGTATAGGTAGAACGCCCAGGGTCCTGCTCATCCCATCTGCCTAAAGAAACCGTTTAACTAATAAATATATATGTTTAATTAATCTATAACAATGCGTAAAGAATCCAGTCCTCCGAACCCCACATCCGAGTAAGCAAGCATTTTGCACAGAATATGTTGTCTCAAGCATGGTTCAAAACATCGTGCACAGGCATCTGGATTGAAATCAATGACTGAGCCTGAGCCGTCAATCACAACTCTCCAGTCACAGCAGCCCATACTAATTACTGAGATAATGATATTCCGAAGGAGAAAACTCACTCTAGAGCAAGAGCCCGTGGCGAACAGTTGGGAACTTGGTCAACAGCCAGCATCCTCCAACAAATTATATAAAGCACCGCGCGCAGTTTCCGAAGTTGCCTCAGGGTTCTCGAACTTGGAGAAGCCCAAGGGATCCCAGAAGCCCAAGGGAGGAGTCACACCCAGCTCCTCATTAGGGTGAAACATTCGATTGAGTGGAATGATGCTGGGAATGATGTTGGGAATGTCGGGTGAGTCTCACAACAGTTGTACATTGAGGTATGCCAGTGGCTCTTTCCCAAGTGGAGCTTCCCAGGCTCATTGTCAGATCGGCGACGACACATCACAGGTTCTGAAGGGTTTTGTCCATGCTCATGAACAATTCGGATCTGTCTGGATTTCTCTATTCAACAATAAACCCTACACTAGCGATCAAACTTCAAAACAGCTTCAAGAAGGTCGAGGGTTAACAATGGTTGATCATGCTTGATCCGAGGCAAGTTCACTGACTTGGTGAATGGAATGGAAGTGCCATGGACATCCTCCAAAGGGGCCATACCATCCACTTCGAGCCCCTCCGTTCGTAGCGTCCGATCGCTCCGTTCGTAAGCCATGCCATCCACTTTCATGTGACCAGGGAGTTCCCATCTGCTATCTCCTCTCCATCTCCTCTCCACCGTCACCGGGTCCTGGGAGAAGTCAGCCTCCGCACGCAGGGGGGAGTCGGCGTAGTTGGCCCAGTCGCCCCAAGCGGAGCCAGTCAAGCCGTCCTGGTAGAACATGCCTTGGCGTCGGGGGAAAATGTGACCTTCAACCAAAATTCACTGAATGGGTGGAAGGTGGGTGGCTGATGATGGAAGGTGGGGGGTGGGTAGTGGGTGGGTGAGATGTCTCTTTGGAACAATACCTTTTTGACGTTGTTTCCTTTCAAACGGTTTTCAAAAGGCTAAAGTGGCCAAGGCTAGGAAGGAATGGGTAAGAAAATTCCTTTAAATGAACAGTCCATTCCCTCAAGGGACATTCCTTTTGTCGATGGCTTTCCTTATCAGAAGGAATTGAATGAATGTTGTAAGTTCCTTTTGCCATCGACGATCAATCCCAAGTCTTCGGTGGGTCACGACAAGATCCACCAAACGTCTTGGGCGATCCGAGCATCGAAGGTTCCTATTGGGTGTTGCTCGAAGGTAAGGCCTGGGTCAACAATTTGGGTTCGACCAATCTTCCATACGTATGCGGTTCCTAGGGGTCATCGGCCACAATAGTAGTTGCTGCACAAAAGTCATGCACTCAAGGTGTCTAGATACTGTTTTCATGAAAACTATCGTTGCACATCATGTCCTATTTAATTTACGTGTGCGCGCCTTAAACAAAATAAGTAGAAATAAACGTAGGAAATCTATTTCATATCTAGTTCATATCTAATTAATTTAATATATACATATATACACATATGGTATCTATATATATATATATAATGGGGATGGGTCAAAACCTGGATCCCTGATCCACCATGGAGATTGACCTTCTAGGTAGAGCTATGCACAAATTGAACTCAGCAGCTCAGCAGTGATTGGTTTTTGTGATTCTGTAGCCAAATTGACGGTGCTAAGCCAAGCAAAGCAGATTCAGTCAATAAGACTGGGGTGGTGTCCAATTTTGTCCCCCCCAATCAAACCATTTGGTATGATATGTTTGATAGCCACCAAGATGCCAATGATGGCCATCATGGCCAGCCTTCCGTTGTTGATCTCTGCTGTCAAGCTCTTCTTCTTCTTCTTCTCCGCATCCTCCAACAGCGTGTTCACTGCAGGAACTTGAAATCAAACACACGCGTTACACCTTTTCCCTGCGGATAGATTGCCAAATGCTTGTTCTGGGCAGGGAGCAACACCGAGCAGGGCTGCACATGCAACTACCACACAAACAGGATGGTGTTTTTGGGCCTTGCAAGTGAAGAGTGAGACCTATCCTACTGAAACTGGATGGAGAAACGCCTCAAACGCGTCTCTCTGGACCCAAAAGCGATGCCAAAGCCCCACCGGAGCACATGGCGGCCTCGATCTTGCGGCCGAAGGGAAGACCGAAGGCACCGTAGCCTCGGCGGCCGCTGAAGAGGCTCCGATGATGTTGATGAATCTGGATACGTGTGATATAATTAACTACATATATATATAATGGATGTGAATGGATGAATATGGTGATGACATCAAACATATGTTCTGGATGTTGTTTTAAATTGCATGCTCTTCCGCTGACTAGTGGGCCTCCCTACTCCAATACGCACCCATGTAATGTTCTGGATCTGGTGATCTACACCTAAAGAACACCTAAAGACTTAAAGCCATGCTTCTGTGCCTGGTTTACGCAGTGAAGTCAGTCTATGATCAGCTGGATCAGCAGGATTGATATCAAAAAAGGTGCTTCTTGCTTCAAACAAGGAGGAGCCACATTCCACTTCGAGGAGACGCCTCCTTGCACGTCACATTCAAACAAAGTGCCGACATGGACACTAAACATGCCACCCACAAAGGTGCCATGTTGAGGGAGATCCCTTGGGTCGGCCAGCGGCTCACATACAGATGTCTTGGCCGCGTCGGTGCAGCCCGCCCGGTCAGACCGCATCCAGTGACCAAGGAGCCGTAATCGCCCAGCACCTCATCTTGCTGCTTCTGCAAGTTGGTCACCCTTGGCAGCAAGAGGAAAATGGAGGGCAGGACCTGTGATGAATACATGACAAATGAATAAAAGTGATAGCTACCAGCCCAGCCCAGAAGTCCTTAACTTTAAGGTGTCTTCTGAACCCCATACTGTGAAACGATTCCAACAAACGAGAGGAGACCAACCCCAAGGATGACCACCAAAACTTGAAATGCATTTTCACATGCAGGTCAGCTGATGAGATATAATAAAACCGCTCATATAACTCACAACTTGCAAACTGAAAAAAACAAAACAGTTGTCTTCTCAGTCAGTGTATTGTACATCTTGCAAAGGGCAGGCGTCTTCATCTGCAACCAAGGGATTCAGGACTGGTGCAATTGCAACCTGTTCACATTCCAAATGTGTTGACAAAAAATTGCCACAATATATTAAATAACATTACAGCACCATTGGTTGGGAAACTCGTTCCATTTGACACAAGCCCCCCCAAACCCCATCAGGCAGGGTGGTCCCATTGGTCAACTCCTTCTCCACCGTTGAAGACTGAAGGTGAGTCTCCACCTGCTGCCAAGATTCTCAATGATTCCAACCTCAGATTCTGCTCCCTTTCAACAGGGAAACTAGAAAGCCGTATTAGGATGGTGGTTGCCTTTGGGATGCTGGAGGCCAAAAGGATATCATGATATCAGCAACCTTTCAGCTTACGCCGACTTTGGACATAGCTTCTTGTTCACATCGGGGTAGATGCACTGAAAAGACTCGAGTTCCTCTATATTCCATCACAGTGGCTGCCTCTGCGCATGAGGCATGTCATTAAACATCTGAGGATATCCGTCAACCTTCACCTTGCCACGGTGGCATCTCCACGGGCCGCGAGCTGGCGCGCCACCGTTCTCCTGAGCCTCCGGGCAAAGGTGATGATTTGCAGCCAGCCTCCGTGGGGCGCAAAGGAGATTTGCTGATGGATCTAGAAGCGGATCAGGTGGAAAGCTCTGCATCAAGTGGATCAATCTACCACCTCCACAGCAAATACAAATAAACATGAATCAACTCTTCACGTAGATGGTACGGTTCAGTTTATATAATTCAAAGTAAAAGTGAGTGATTCAACATGATGCATCTGTCATTGCGTATGGCGGGTACATCATTAGTTTGGCTTCATCATGCTTTATCTCTTTCCAAGACTCACCCCGGGGCCTTTTCCTGGGCTCTCCAGAACGTTCGTCTTCCCGTTGAGACCAGGGCCGCCAGGGAATATGAAACGAAAAACAATCTCATGTCGGGATCATTGAATCTATTTCCTAGACCATCCAGTTATGGAATATTTGCCTACATTGACCCCTCTGGCACCGCCCTTGTGGCCGATGTTGTTTCATCGACCGAGTCGGAGTTGATGCGATAATTAACCGTTCAAGAGCATCTCCGAGCATCAACAAACATCGGCGGACCAATAGCGAAAGACGACCGAGAGAAGAGGAAGTGAGTAGAATGAGTTAAGGTCCCCCCATAAACGAGCATCCCAAAGATCACCAAAGATCAATAGAATGGACCTGAAGATGTTGAAACATCCGCAGAACGCTGTTGTGCCACGTGCTTCTTTGGGACCCAAGAAGAAGCCACACCGAGCCACACGCGCCTGCCAGGGGCACAGCTGCAGCACCCTTGAGGCCGTTGGGGATGTCAGTGAAGGCCAAGCCCTGGGAAGGAGAGCAAAGGCCTAGCAGGACGAGCGGTGACGAGCGATGGGCGCAGCTTGGGAGGAAGTGGACGGCCTCCTCTCTTGTCAAGAGAAAAAGACACTGGATGGCCTAGCATGGAAAGACGATATATTTGTGAACCTCTACAAACAAGGAATTGTCCAGTTCCAGTTTTTGTTGGAGGGAGGGCAGGGAGAAGGACGCACTGTACTGTAGGTTGTTTGTTGATGTTTGTTGTACTCACTGGCTGGCTGCGTTCCAAAAATTGGAGGGTATACTTGGGCACTAAAAACAATATTTGCCCACGTCATAATTGTGTTATCACTGTATCACCAATCCCCTCTTTGCCACTGGTCTCTTGGTTCTCCAAGATAACCGCAACTTCGTAATTCATGGAATACATAGCACAGGTGCAAAGTCTTCATCACCAACTATCAACTAGTGAACAAAGCGTTTTGCAGTGGAGTTTCTGAGAAAGGGGGTGAAAGCGGGGCGTGGGGGTTCTGAACAACTGTGGCGGGCTGCTTGCATGGTCCAGCATTCAAGACAAATTTGACATCTTCATTTGGGTGTTTCTGACATTTTCTGACACTTTGACCAGGTCACATCAAGCTTCATTTACAGTATCGGCTCTCAAAATGATCCTTGTAAACTGAGACTTATCCTAATCAAATATCAAATTTCAGTGCTTGGCGGAACATGTCTTGTTTGACCCATTCTCCATTCCAGCTGAGCCTGGGAATCGGAAGTACTCCGGGACGATGTAACCAAGGCATGCCAACATCGCCACCTTATATAAGACCAGTTGGATGCTCCAACTTGCACCACTTGAATGCTCCAATCCAAGTTGCTCAAGCGTTTTTGTGGTTCAACCCGTGCAGCGTTGCTTTGCTAAAAGACATCGCCTTCTCTCTTCTTTTGTGGTGTAAAGGGCCCTTTAATGGAAGGAATCCTGCACCATCTGACAGCAAACACATGCTCCTCATCACCCACATGTGTTCCCACAGAATTCGGGTAAACAGAGTTGACCACCTCTCCTTTGTTCGGATAGACCACCTGATATGACAGGTTCCCAGGTTCCCCGGTAACCACGCGAACCAGTTCGCCTTCGAATCTAGATAAACTGGTCGATCATTTCAGGGCAGTCATGTCTCATGATCCCTTCAAAGAATCACGCCTGCCTACCCCGATGATATTGATTTGAGCCAGCGCCATGTGTCACTAGATTAGATTGAATCGGGAATCCCATACGTACATCTTCCAGATTAATCTTCCAAAAAGATTCCCTGCCTATATTGCTTGAAACATTTCAAAAGGACCGACAGCTTTGCTTATTGTAACATCTTGTTGATACTGCCTTGTTGATACAAACAAGCCCGGGAACATCAGCTCACCCCAGTCCAGGGCACACGTCCGTGCTGGATCTCGACAATGCGGCGGCGCTTGAACTGCTGCTTGGCAATCTGCGTTTACGTTCGATTCAACCACGGGTGAGGATGATGAAAAGTGAAGAAACGTCCATCAAGAGATCCATAGTGGGTCAAACGCTCTGGAATGAAGTGTCTACCATTGTGTGCCCTTGCTCACACCACCCATGGAAATGTAGATCAATCCAGGAGCACTCAAATATTCTACTTGAAAAACCGTGTGTGGCTGTCTTCCAGTGTCACTAAAGGAATACTCAAGGCTTTGGTTCTAAGCCACTGAGCGGGGACTAGGAGGAAGCAGGGTCAACTGGGTGTAAGCGTAAAAATCCTACAACAATCTACATGTCCACTCCACAATGTCTCATTGGTTCTTCTGACATGTCTGAAAGAGTTCTTTGTGTTCGATCCTGAGACATCCTAAGACCCCAAAGGCCTGAACAGCTACTCTTGAGCAATAACAGTGGCATGACAGGATTTCACAATTGCTGACAGAAAATAGCTAAGCTAATGTGGATATATTTGGTGTGCTGTCTGTTCGAGGACCACTTTACTAAAGTGACCAGTTGGCACGTTGGTGGTCCGCTCGGATGCCAAGTCCACTGGTTCATCAGAAGACCCCACCAAGGCACCCAGCAATCGATGCTGGAGCATTCGGTAGTGTATCATCCCACAACCATGTCTCGCACCCAGCTTCTCAGCTCATCCGCATGGCAACGCGAAATCCCAGAATCCCCCCGTGTTCAATCCAAACTTCTGACGTGAAACGTCCGCCTCTGGGCTCTCAAACTTGGAGAAACCCAACGGGTCCCAGAAACCCAAAGGAGGAGTCACACCAAGCTCCTGTGAACGATGGAACAAGAAAGCGCTGGGAGAGTGGTTAGTTTTGAGGTGCCAAGGTGGTGAAATGGAGGTGGATGCAATGGATGAAGAGATGGACAATGTTCTGGACATGTTTGGACTTGGGAGGGCTTATAAGAGGTAACGGTAACGACACGATCTTGAGCTTTAGGCAAATGAAGGGATGATCTCATTGTCCAGAATTTGGATGGGGTTTCAAAACCACAATTTGCCTGGGTTCCGCAAACAGAATCCTCTCTGTTGGCGTGGACAAGCTTGTGTGTTCCAAACGTCTGCCGCATCCAGCCCCCCAAAACGCCCCCCAAAAGCCCCAGCAACACATACAATGAACGACAGCTTGCGTCTGAAGGCAACTGTGGTCCTTCTGTGTTGATGAATGACCATGTCATCCACACACTGTGTACACCCCGACTCAGGACCATCATGCATCAACCACATAACCCTCCTTTCTTGGCTTTGCCAGTGATCTGCAACCCAACAGACCATCAGGTCTGCAAACCATCCGCTCCAACTCTCGGCATGTGGCAAAATGCCAGGCTCTTGCTGCATAGTTTCCACTTAATCTAGGGTTAGGCAACCTTCTATAGGGATTGAAATCTGCAAATTCTCCCCAAACCGCAGACTTTCCTTAAACAAATGTCCACAACTGAGCCCCATGGTTGCTCCTGTGAGAAGTCTGCCTCTGCGCGAAGTGGAGAGTCGGCGTAGTTGGCCCAGTCACCCCAGGCGGAGCCGGTCAAGCCATCCTGGTAGAACATGCCTGGGAGAAGGGAGAGACTGCGAGGTGGCGCTCAGGGTGGGTGTGTTTACACAGTAGATGAATACTGTAGACATGGATGGATGAAGAATGGATGCATACTTGTTGGACATGTTGGTTCCCTGTGAAGGGATGTTGGCTGTTGGTTCTGTCATTGTCTTTGTTAACTGTTAGCGCTTGGATCCTGATTGATATACCCATGTTCAATCGAAAATCACTCCCTGAAGCCTTGAAGTCTCTTTCCAGCTTCTTCAGCCAAATCACCGATGATGGCCATCATGGCCAGTCGTCCGTTGTTAATCTCCGCGGTCAAGCTCTTCTTCTTCTTCTCTGGATCCTCCAAAACTGGCTTCCCTTTCGGCTGCACTTGCGGCAGCATGTAGATACGCGGTCTGTTTGAGAGCTGAGACTTTTGCTTTGAAGCAAACACAAGGAGAACATCAGTTGCCAAAACCGTGCAAGCTGTGCAATGCATTGAGAAGATTGCCTTCTCCGTTTGCCAAGGCATCGCAAACTGTTTCAGAGCGTTCCTTTCACTTTTCAAATGAACACTGATAGTTCAGCCTACACTTATCCAATCCAATCCTAGGACCAATCACCATGTACATGCCAAGTTTCAAAGGGAAACCAATGATGTATCCTTTTCTGCACCGCCGTGGAACTTGAAATGGGAGCTCGAGGACGACCCGTCCATCAATGGTAGATACCAGTGATACCAGGGCCCCATGCGAGACACCATGCGAGTGATGCTCCCTTCCTTGCTTCATCAGGGCCAGGAACAACAACTTAACTTCAAGCATGGGATTTTCTCTTCCCGCTCCTCAATCTTCCTGCCATAGGGCAGGCCGAAGGCACCGTAGCCTAAGTGGAGCTTGGCAGTCTGGCTTAGAAGGAAATAACCTCTTTCGAAATTAGAGCTCTGTAGTCTATGAATCATCTAAGTACACGGGGATGTCTAAGCTTAGCTGATATGTGGGGTTTCACCTCCGGCCTGCATTGGCTTCATTGGTGTGGAAATTCGCATTATATTTGGTGGTTGGTTGGCTTGCTGACTGCATGGCCCCCAGTTTTATTCTGGGCAAGCTGGTGTTCCGAATCATGGAACTTCATGGAGATTCTTGTTGTACGTGTAGTCATGAATCCCCGACGGTTTATTAGTCAAGCAAGTTAGGCCAAAAAACGGTCTTCTAACATGAACCCGTCAAACGTATCATGTCCAATCACCGAGGAATGGCCACGTACCGTCTGATTTGACCGTCTCACGTAGCTCATGGACCCGTCTCTCGCTCGCTCAGCCTGGCGCTCAACAAATTGCGAACGAAGCAGCCATAGTCGCCCAGAATTTCATCCTGGGTCTTCTGGAGGTTCAGGACCCTTGGCCGTTTGATTTGGTCAAGGCACTGAACCCTAAAGGCCTCAATTCAAGACTTGGCAAACCTGCAAGGATCAAGCAAGAAAAAGAACACCACACTTATTCATATCATTTCATATAATATTAATATTTTTGGTCTGTACGCTATATTCACGTGGCAAGGTCACTGATTTCTCCAAGCGGTTGTGCTAATCCCAGCACTGCTTAATCCCAGCACTGCTCTCACCGTTTTGGTCTCTAGGAAAAGCAGCCTGTTTGAGAGAACATATCCAATTGTCCCCCAGGTTCCAATCTGAGTGGTGTCAGGGTCCCGTGGAACACACAACAGCAGCATTTCAAATCCACTGTGCACTCCATGAGGGGCTGAACTACTAAGCACGTGTCCAAGCTGTTTGCACAAATCGATTGTCACGTAGAAGTGAACAATGCCTTTTTGGCACGTCAAACCATTTGATATATATATATATATTTGTATATATAATATACATTTATTAAGTTATTATATATATATATATTACTATCTTGAATCCCCAAAAGGGCCTGATCTGGTCCAAAATCGCTTAAAGGTCTGTTCCATCGAGGTCACCCTGCTCTCATCGCTGCTCCCATCGCCAAGCCAGCAATCCCCTAGGAATCTTCAGTTGGAAGCCCATGAGTTGAGACCCAAAAGTTTGAGTACTGGTCAGCAGCACATGCTGTTTGAAGAGCATATACCTTTGCAAAAAGGCAGTAAAACCACATGATAGCCTTGATTTCCAGAATAGGGAGACCTCAAATTGTCCTATTGGTAGGGAGGTGTCACAAAAATACAAGCCGGTTTCGAGCACCACTCACTTCACATTGTTAGTTGAAACACCTCTCCAAATGCTCTCCAACGCCAAGTTTCTCAATGATTCCAACCTTGGTGAATGATCCCAGGTCAAACACCAATGGGACGAGCAAACAGTGTGCATAAGGCCTACAGGGGATGGTGACAAGGGGCTCCTTTACTTTGAAAGGTTCGTTTCTCTGGGGATATTATCTGTTGGTTAATCCGCGATCGGCCATCACATCTAGCATCACAATGAACAGTTTGACATGATTGAAAATAGTTTCTATTCCAGCGCTATATCGAACTTCCTCTCAATGGTGCAAAACTCATGCATTTGGGTGGGATGGAGAAACACTAGACTTGACAACTCCTGTCTACAAATCAGTGTCAGTCTTGCTGATCAAAGGAGTGGCCCTCTCCCAACACTCCCAAACAATGAGATCTCGAGTGGCAAAGGTGATGATCTGCAACCAACCTGGCACGTTCTCTGCACTCAGGCAATTTCGAACAACCTCAATTTGAGGGGTTGGGTGCATGGTCTTGTACCGGGTCCAGTGCTGAATCTTAAGAAACAACATATCACTTGTGCTCCTCGGTAAGTGATTTATCATGGAAGTCCAAATGGGGACACGCGACAGTTGTCTAGAGAAAAGCGGTTTCCACCACTGCAGTTACGAAAAAAAATCTGACATTGAACAGCTAACAACATCTAGTCATTCTGTGGGAAGCCCCACAAATGACGGATCCTGAGAATATTTCAGGTCAGAAGTTCGTCCATCAATGGTAGCGATGGGTTCGTCTGTCAGTAATAGTAACGGCGGGGATCTTGCTCCATGGTCCGACCCGGACGGGTGTCCGTCTTCAACAGTTACAGTCACAGTATATAAAACGATTCAGGACTAGTGGACATACTAGATCATACTAGAATCCAACTGTTAGCAGAACTGATGGTGAAGTCCCATGTTAGAACCCACTTTCACCAGCCGAGCGCAACTTGTTGACCTCCTAGCATCACCAGGGGCCCATAGGCACCCTGTCCGGAAAACTAAAATATACTACCAATTCCAGTGTCAAAATTAATGACAATGTATGACAAAACTAGACTACTATGATTGGGCGTCAACTGTAACGGTCAACTCATCAATTCATCGTACGCACCCAGCCACGCCTGCCAGGGGCACAGCTGCAGCACCCTTGAGGCCGTTGGGGATGTCAGTGAAGGCCAAGCCCTGGGAAGGAGAGCAAAGGCCTGGCAGGACGAGAGTCCCACGAACCAGGCAACCGTTCGTCCCACACTCAGACTTGGCATGGGCACAAAGCAAACGGTACTGGTAGACTTTCGATTTAAGATGACTTAAGCATATTTAAAGCTGTTCCAACGATTGAACCTCCCCTTTTTGTTGGTAATCAATCAACTTCCCAATTCTGTGATGACCTGACACGGTCCAAAGACAAACAACTGTTTCCTCTTGAGCCCTAATGATCTCAAAGAGCCAATAAACATGCAACAGTTGGATTAATATGGCTAAAGAAAAAACAAGCAAGGCCGCTGTATCAATATAAGCTTTGGATCTTAAATTTCTAAATCAAAGGCACCAATCCTATATGATGCCATATCCGATCTCCGCAGCCATCCACTGCCAACCCCCGCATGCGACGGTCGGCCTGGGAATCGGAAGTACTCTGGGACAATGTACCCAATGCATGCCAACATGGCCACCTGAGACCGTCGATTTCGACACGGAGACAAGTCGTAAGGCGCGAATCCACGGAGACACAGGCCCCGAACAAACATGGAGATTCATACAACAACCGCACAAAAGTGCTTGTCGTGACTAGTTTCTGTTCTTTGGGCATGTTCACAGTTCACAAGAAGCACATCTCTTCGCAATATCGGATCCTGGCTCCGAAGGGACTCAACAAGCTGCGACCCGTGGGCAACTCTGTATCGCCTTGACTTATCAAATGGTTCTACTGTACTGTAGGACACTGCTGGATTCCGATATGCCCTGGCAACAACAGTGATGGTCAATCAATCACACCTCCCTAGTGAGGAATGAATAAAATCGGCCAAGCTGAGAACAAACAAAGGTGACATGAAAGGAATCGTTGAACACGTGGTGGTTTAACACAAAAAAAAACGCAAGTCTCCCAAACTTGCAGAACGGACTTGATGAATCTCGAACAAAATGAACAAGGTGACATATACATATTATGAAGATGATGAAGATCTCGCCCTGGTACTACTAAGGTGATGAGGTGATGAACATGGACTTCGGGATCAGTCTGGATCACCGAGCCAGCCACTATCCATTGTGCATCTATTGGTGGATCCTGGAACCATCTCAGCGGATCTATGTACCTTCTGAAAAAAAAAAGTGTTTGGGGAAAATGTATGGTGAATTTTGATGAATTTTTGAAGGTGGATTCCGGGGGGGGCGAAGTGCGAAGTTGCTGCAAGTCAGGTGCATCATGGAAAGTCAGAGAGAAAGGTGGATGTAGGTGGATACAAAACGTATGCCAAAAAACAAACACCTGCGGCCCAAAGCACACGGCCGTGCTGAATCTCAACGATGCGGCGGCGCTTGAACTGCTGCTTTGCCACCTGAGCGGTCGTGATTGCAGCATGGGACGAGAAATGTTTGTTGATCCTAAGTTTTGGAGTGTTTGAGCTTTACTTGCACCCACAAACCCTGATTCAGGCCGCTAATGAGCTTTTGACATGACGAAAACTGTAGTTCACTGCAATATACTATAATGTAATTGCATCAGAACGAACCCTCTTCAGTTCTGCAAGCTCGGAACCAAGTGCATTCCTTGGCCAAAGGTGCACCTGTGTCTGGGTAATTCAAGAAAATTTTTGCCTTCTCTCTCCCAGGATGGGGTGATCTGTGCCGCAAGCGCTGTTGTTCCAGTGAGTTGTCCGGTCTAGGCGTTGTATCTAAAGTTCTGTGAGTATCGAGCTACCAACCAAGCAAACGTAGTTGGCAAGCCCGTCTCAAGTTGTACATGCCTTGCATTGGGCGCAAGATGCCAGGATGCAGTCCTTGCCGTTGCAAAACAACAAACTAGACGACGGTTGGCCCGAGAGCGAGACATGTAATTGTCCAGCACTGTCGAAAAGATGTATAGAAAGAGAGAAAGAGAGGGTGGATGTGAAGGAGTGACAGTGTGGATGTGCAGGTGCGATATAGATCTGTAGATGTATGGAGGTGGAGAGGTAGATCTGTGGATGTGAGCGTGCGAAGATGTAAATGCACAGAGACGAGCGAAAAGATATGTAGAAAGAAAGACAGGACAGATGTGAAGGAGCGACAGTGTGGATGTACAGATGTGATATAGATGTGCAGATGTGTGGGTGTGGTGAGGTGGAGAGGTAGATCTGCGGATGTGAGCGTCTGAAGATGTAAATGTAGAGAGGTGAGGGGGTGTAGACGTAGATGAGTCGATGCAACGGCAGCGCAACGTCAACCTTAGCTGTGCAAGTACAACGCAGGCGGTTGGACTGGTTAGGATCAACACGCTGAGGGGACATCCCTGGATGATCACATTTGTGGGCACAAACGGTTGATCGAAGTGTCCGTCATTTTGAACATTTTGTAGTGACCCTGATTTAAATGTCCTACAGAGTTTTCGTCGCAGCCTCTCATCCTTAGGATATTGACTGCGAGTCGGAAAGGCACACGGTCGAATGCCTTATCGAAATCACAGCTTAATCCAGCAGGCAGGAGTTTCTCACGAATCGCTTGTTCGAGACTTTGACAGGTATGATATGTGAGAACGTCTGCTGAAGGTATAGTTTTGGCACCATATACTCCGGTGGCAACCAGGACTCTTCGAGTTGGGAGCGTCGCAGTGCAGACCAAAGCCGGTATATACAAGAGAGTACAGTGATGGGTCTGTGCTGTAAGGGGTTTGGAATATCGCCATCTACATCTTTGGGTATGAAGCTCACCATGCCAATTTTAAGTGGGTCTGGCCACGAACATCCACCGTCTATGCGTTGCAAGAGGCCACTTCAGTGACATCCCAGGCCAGTGGTTGCAAAATCTGGAAGACTCCGGCGATGCCCGTGGTGATAGGGAGACCACTGACTTTCCATCGCTGGAGGTCAAAACCCTGATCGGTCCCGTTCTCTTTTGCGAAGCGAACCAAGTCGTCATGAGTGCGAAATCTGTAAGCCAGGAAACCTTGCTGGCCTTTCTCAGCTAGATTCAACCATGGCCAAGGCATCCTCAAGTGTCGTAGATTTTTCCAGCCACAATAGTTTCAGTTTATCTTTGTCAGCAACGGCATGCATCTTTGTAAAGATTCCATCTGTACCGCTCGCCTTGAGGACTGCATCACAATAAGTTTCATGGCAAAGGAAAGTGAAGCTGTTATTGCGAGGACGAATTTATAAAAAGCTTCTCGGGGAATCATCTTTGCAAGCAAATCTGCCAAGATAGCGGATGGGTTTGTCCTGCAGGCCATCCTCTGTGGGTGGAGCACTTGGCGACCATCTTTCTGACTGTGGCTAGGACCTCGCCTGTAGCAAGCATGTGGACATGCTGAGAGAAACCCAACTGCACAAGGTATCTGTCCACCGCCACTTGTTGGCAGTCACCATCGTGAGTGCAGACGTCAAAGGTGCAGCGAACGCGGCTGCGTGGGCTTTGTGTGATAACCACTGCACATGGGTGGGCTGTATATCCCACATTATTGATCACTTGCGGCAAGGATTCTCGCGATGGCTACTCCTCCCGTAGCTGTCAAAGGTTGCCAATGTAGGATTGGACAATCCCATTCTGCTTGAATGAGCCGAGGTCGCAGACGAAGCTTGGCAGCTGTGGGCAATGGAATCTTGGATCTGCTGTTTGAAATCTAGCTCAGGATATCTTTCTTGCCCTTGAAGAAATTGGTTCTGTGCAGTTCCTTTTCCGGATTTCCCTCGCGGCAGCATTGGAGGCCGCACCGCGAGCAGCCTTTGCGCTGTCAGCCTGTTCTTTCTGTGCAAGACTATTGAGAGCTTTCCAACGAAGCTGCTGTGGAGCAACACCGTGATGGTAAAACATCAGCTCAGTGGAGCCAACCTTGGTTGCCGTGAAAACGACGTGTCTGTCACCGAAGTGGAGTATTTCGTCCACTGTCCATCCCTTGGACTCCAGGAATTGCAAGGCTCCAGCAGAACCTATGGTTGGAGAGATTCCCTCCAATTTGCAACGGCTTGTAGGCACAAAGGATGGAAGTTCTTTCTCCTTTGTGAAAGCTTCAATGTCTTCACGACACGAAAACCTCACAGCAAACCGCGGCTTCTGTTTCGAATTCTTGGCCCCGAGGCCCATTGATGCACTGTGTTGTGCGAGTGACAAGCATGCTTCATAGTCGAATCTGCAAGCCCTCAATGGTGTGTTCACTCACGTGTTGCTTGAGCAAGTTCATGATGGTGCCACCTTTGAGGCTTTCAGGTAGCCAGCCACAAAAGAGCGGCATTTTGAGAACAATCTTCGTCATGCACTTAGGAATGGTGACATGTTCTCCACGTCCTGTGGGCTCAACTCGATCACCGAATCCAAGCTGCATCAGATGTCTGCGAACAAGCACTTCTTTGTATTCATCATGTTCAACAAGGGCTTTGATACGGATAAGGAGCTCCTGGCAAGGATATCCTTTCAAATGCAGCTGCGCAGCATTCTGCGTGGTGATAATGCCAACAGGGTTCCGGGTATAGCCAACTTGCCCAATAACATTTGCAACTTGAGATTCCGAAGCTATAGCGATGCCGGGTCAGGCATGGCAGAACGAATCTCTTGTCGGAACAATTCATCTTCATCCACCTGCGGCTGTTGTCCAACATTCTTCGTCTTCCCTTTTCCCAAGCCTTTGCGAGAGTACGTATTGCCAGGCAAACGATGAGCAATCTTGTTTCGGATCAATCGGCTAATGATGGCAAAGAAATGTCTTCTGCAAGCAAATCGGGAAAAGAATCTGGATAAAGCGTTCTGAGTCAACAGGGCTTTCATGACATGATCACTCGGTGTCATGTCGATGTCGAATCTGAAGGAGCATCCAAAGGACTTTAACAACCGAACAATGACGATTCGAAGCACTTGAAGACACAAGATGTAGAATCTCACTTTAGGAAACAAAAAAAACGCGCTGGAACGCTGAAAGGCGGCGCGGTTCGAGCCTCGGGGTTCTCGAACTTGCTGAATCCCAAGGGATCCCAGAAGCCCAAGGGAGGAGTCACACCCAGCTCCTGTCGTTCGCATATGCAAGTGAAGATGTGAGTGAATCGGGTCTCATAACGGAGCGTCTTTCCCAGAAAAGCGCAATTTCGTAAAAGCTTTTTGCTTGACCCAGCGCTTACGCGCCATGTAGGGGACATGAAGTGCTTATGCTAGGCTCGTGTGGACAATCAAGAGCATAGTTTCTGCACCACACCGCAACATTAGCTTACCCGCCTTGATTTGTGCCTCATTGTGCCTTAGCCTTGACATAGGACAACACGAAGCAACACAATGTAACCATGCAGTAACCACATGGAAAGGCAAATCGATTGTTTGCTTATGCTTACCTGATATATGCACATGTTCCGCCTAAGACCTTGGCCAGTAAAACATGTGCACATTGGATGATTATCAGGACACACGAGGATGTTGCCGGATGTTCCTGCAGGTAAATTATCCAGAACATTCTCGAACTTAACAGCTTGCTGACTCAATACATTGGAGTTCCCGCTCAATACATGTTAGAAAGTTTCCTGAGCAAATCTATGCTATACCACTCAGAACTGCCCTGAATCTCCTGATCACTGGCAACCCAAAAAGTGTTATTCATTGTTAATTTTATACAGTATTATACGTTGTTGAATTTATTTGCTTCTGCCAATTGTGGACGCAATACAAAAAAACACTCCGTTACATTCAGGACCGCAATACGCACGCACTCACTACTAGTGGTGCTGGTTGATGATCCAATCCACGCCACTCATGGATTCTCCTGGGAGAAATCCGCCTCTGCGCGGAGAGGGGAATCGGCGAAGTTGGCCCAGTCGCCCCAGGCGGAGCCGGTCAAGCCATCCTGGTAGAACCTGCATCCAGATGGCATCGAAGTGGGGATTGGGATGGGAAGGAGTGGAGGAGCTAGAGCGCATGGGTGAGGATGTCATGGAGAATTTCTGTTCAACTTGAATGCTAGTGCTGCTAGTTGCGTATATAGCCAACATGATGTTCAGTTTCAGTCAAAAGTCGAGTCCCAATCTTTGCAGTCTGTTGTGCTCTTGGAAATCTCATATCCTGCCCACGGGGAATCCCTGACATTCCCTGACAGCTCCCACCTTGGCCATCAAGAATCTCCAAAGCTATTCATACAACACTAGACCCTGGACAACATTCACACCCAGCAAAAACCATGTCTCGACATGTGCCTCAACTTTACCAAAGAGGTTCATCCGACAAATAGAACAGCCTTACAGTGCTTTGGCCTAGATTGGCTGGGTGTCCCCGACATGCCAATGATGGCCATCATGGCCAAACGGCCGTTGGCCAGCTCTGCATTGAGCTTCCTCAGGACGTGCGGAGTTTTCTACGTGGTTGGCATACTGAAAACACCCTTGTAGTAGCGATGGCCTCCAACCTACTAGCAATGGTCTCCACCCTAGTAGCGATGGCCTCAATGGTCTCCACCCTAGTAGCGATGGCCTCCAACCTACTGAAAACTAAACCGGGAGCTTTCAGAACTGAATACTGAACTGGCTCTGGTGCCTGACTCTGGGGCCCGACTTGTCATGGCCAACGTGGGCAACAGCAGACTGCCGGATCTTGTTGATGTTCGAGCCTGCTGTTGATGCACAACATCTTGCAACCCTTATGGCCAATCGCCGTACGGGCTCTGTTTCCAACACCAAATGATGCAAGTACATGATGACACGGTTTCCCTGTGGGGCCTAAACAAGAAGGGTTGCATGTTACGGTGGAAGAGTTGGATCCTCCTAACCACATGAAGCACAACATAACTTGCACTCGCCTACGAGGTTGCACCAAGCTGATACTTAATTGGGACAATGATTATCCCAAGATGATGCAAGTTGGGGGTATCCCAAAACACTTTCTACAGCCTTTTTGGGATCCAAGTCTACAAACATTGTTGAATATAGCGCCACACACCGACTGATCTCGGATGCAAGATGATGCAAGGAGGTTCGCTTTGCCAAACACCTGCGGGACTCTTCCGGTTGTATGTCACCCAAAAACGTCCAGTCAGCAAAAGAAAAGAATCATGGCTCATCGTGCTTTGGGGTCCTCTCCCTGCCGGCCAAGCATCTTATTCTTCGTCTCAGGATCTGGGGAGCTCAAGACCTCCGTTCCGCGTGTGGAGGTCTCTCCACGTTCCGATCCGCGTGAGTCTCCGTCCATGTTCGTGTCGCTGAATCGATTGACTCCCGAGGCTCAGCCCTTGGAGGCGACCGGACCTAACCTGGAGCTACGCGCCACGCGTTGCATGTTTGGGTTGCCAACGAGCTACGGGGAGTCCATCAGATTGAAAACACCTTCTTGTTCATGTGTATGATGTGCTATATTCAGTACATCCACGTCGTTGGTGACCGTAAACTTGAGTTAAAGGATACCCTGACTGTTCTTGTTTGGCTGTGCCTGTCTGCCTTGTCTTGGCGTCGCCAAGACAACAAACGCAGACTGGGCCCATTCAGAATCCTCGGTGTCTCTCAAATAATATGTCAATATATAGTAGATATTATAGTTAGTCTATGTTAGTCTTCGTCGATCCGAGCCAAAGGTTGAACGATCTTCCACTTGACCACTGGTCATTGGGGTTGCTTAGCTACCTGCCAACAGGAGAGGAGTTGGTACTGGTACCCCCAGTGAATCCTCAGAGTGGAAAGCAAAGGCTTTAAGAACTAAACTCGTTGATCCTCATCAAAAACCAACTCCTGCTGACTGTGCCCATTCATGCAACTTACAACGGCGAAATGTCTTGTCATTTGTCGTGTTCTGGGAACAACCTTGGGCTGTCCAAGCTTCACGAGGCTTCACTGCGCTGCACTTCAAGTCTGGAGGCCCGGACATACCAGCCGAAGTCCCCAGGACGTCCACTAGCAATGTCAGAGCCTGTCACATTTCTGTTGTGTGCCGCGGCAACACATGTTGCTTGAAACCATGTGTTTTTTCCTGATTTAAGTGAGGGATGCCCAAAGAATTCTTGTTCTCCAAATATAGTGGATTGAGAGTAGATGGTTTATATGAATCCCCATCTAAAGGACATCATGAGGTCTGTGCCATCTCCAAAACCACTATAACAATGACATGTGACTCACTTGGTGACTGGGTGTTCTGTCCATCGATTATTCCGCATGAACAGAATCGACCGATGTGAGGAATCGCCTCTGCTGTGATCAGGTCGGACAGGGAATGGTCTGATGCATTTCCTGCTGAGAAACCTTCCCTTCTGTGTTGAGATATGGAGATTTACCCGATATGCTTCTTCCTTTGCAAGGAAGTTGATCCACTTGCACACGAACCCTCTGTACTCGGTAATACTTGGTAACTGTTTATTTGAAGCAATCAACGGTCAGGACCTGTTCTTGGAAACAACACGCCCGTTATTGAAGGAGAACATACCACAAAAATACAAGGAACTCTGCTCTTGGGGTCACGTGTGCACGTCCCCAAAAGAGCCCCTGGAAGATGCAACGTTGCATGCGACAACGTTCGTGCAACGCCAAAATCACAACTCATTAGATCATAATATGGACCATGGCATCCAAGGCATCAACGCGTCTGGGAAGTGATGTGCTTACACAGGATTTGTAAGCACTCCAAGACTCCAAGACCCATTTTCTTCAGCATCCATCCTACCAAAAACATCTCTACGTCTCAGTCACATTCTACTCCAAGTCTCAGTGGATGAGCGGTTCCTGTTGCTAAGCACAATTATATATCAATTAGTCCTGTTCCGTCATGGGTGTGAAGCCAAATCGTTGCCCATCTGGTCGGTGGGGAAAAGGCAACTTCTGCCAAACACTTGCTGATTAGGCCAATAGTGCAAGTAACTGTGCAAGTAGGAGATTCATCAAACAACTCAACAACAACCATGAGGCTTGAACGCAACTGTGGGTGAGAATGCCAGGAGCCTGGGCCACGGGAGACCTCGCACCAGCTCATGTAGAGGAGGATCTGGGTCCAACCGCCCGCAGGCACCTGCAAAGGAGATAAGGCTAGGGAATCAAACCAGAAACATGTACAGTCCTGTATTCCCTAGAACATGTATATATATATATATACAGTGGTTATATATGTCTGATAAGGCTAGGGCACTCATTCATGCACTTGACAAAATGATAGAACATGTACAGTAGTTATTTGACATTGGATCCACCTTCCCTTGATCAGCATGATCATGCGTGGGAAGGCCAAACAAAGACACAAAAACAAGAGTCCTCAGAATTTGCTGAACATGACATCATGAACAAAGCCTGTGAATGGCAATGTCCTAGGATGGCAAGTGGATCCCCACAGAACCGCAAGTTGCTGTGGTGGAGTTCATGGCCGGGTGTTGAGTCTTCCCGTCTGCGGAAAGAAGGCGATTATTGATGCGATATGAGTGTGGGTTCAGAACCTACCCATCGATATGCTTCGGATGAGGATAGTCCATAGGTCTATTCCGAACCATTGGCCCAAATAACTGAGCTCCGACCTGCTTCAGCAATTCCATCCTTTTCCCGGGCCTTGGAGATCGCTGCCAAACCATTGGGCACGTCGGCGAACTTCAGCCCTGCGCTGGGCGACAGGTAGCCTGGCGTCGCGCGGAAGGGCCCCTGGGTGTCAGGATTCCCAATGCTTTTTAGGACAGCAAATTCCCATCAAAGCGAGAGTCCCCACAAGAACTGAAGTGTATTGCGACCATTATGTCATCGATCTGATCGTTTTCGACCGGTTTGTTTATCTGCGGAGGTTTCAGATTTGGGAAAAAAAAACTCAAAGTTCACCACCAGGACCTCGTCCATGCTTGGAATCTGGTCTCCGACGTGGAGAACACACGTGGCGTCTCTCCGTGGACTCCTTGTGGAACTGATGTGTGCAACACCCGCGTTAAGCGGCAGTGATGCCGAAGGTATCGTGGTGCCACCTAAACAGCTAAGCCGCCAGCCGCCAAGCCCAACGACCTACAAACACCTCTTTGTACTTCTCATCACATGCAACCTTTTTCATAGCCTTTCCCGAGGACCCGCGGTCTTTCTTGTTTTGTTCCTTTTTACCAATGGGTGACGGATCGATATGCCATGCCCTATGCCATACATGACTGATCCGCAGCCACAGTTGATATTCCATCGATTCGAACGATATCGAAACCACACACCCATAGCAGGAGTTGAACTCGCCTGGGAACTTGCCTGCGATCTCAGGGGTGATATAGCCTCGGGAAGGGCTATGTGACATGAGGTGCCCATGTGCATTCAGAAAGCATCCGAAAAGTTGAGAGATCAGAAAGCAAATAGCGTCCTTGCTCCTAGCATTCAAATTTGATTCACCAAAAACATCGCTTTGTGTCAATTGGCCCTTCCACCGCTGTGCTTTCCTGCTATGCTTCTTCGACACACGTACTGTCACGAACACAACCGATGCTTTGGCTCAAACCCAGGAATGGAGAAACAAAAACAGGACAAGAATTCAAATGCTTCACCTCTAGTGGTTGAGAGGACTGTAGTGTTTGAGCTGCGTTCAGCCGTTCAGTGCAGCCCCTTCGCAAACGGCACAGCTTGCCCCATGACCAATGGATGCACCACACAGCCAGAGCGCTTTTGCGGAGCGCTTGGGAGGAGCGTCTTGTTTCTGGTTTGTTTGGATGCAACAAACCAAAACAGAGCACGTTTTTGGGTCCCAACAGTTGTTAAGGATCACCAGGATTGCAGGACCAACCCACATTGGTTAGGCGAACCTATGGTGGGCACCTAGTGATCCAGTATGCTCGACCATCAAAGGCAAAGGGGTAGGACATTTCAGGGATTTGGACGATGCCCGCATCTGTCTACCAACAAGAACTTTGGCTGTCTACCAACTATGACCGATCTCTCAAGAATAATACACATTTCAAGAGTGTACAAATTTACACATAAACAGCAAACATAATAATATGTTAATGTTTATTTAATTACATGATTTTAGATGTATGTATTTTATATCATAGAAAAACCTGCTCCACTCACCCAGCTCCATCAATCTGTCTTCATCTCGCCGAAATGCCCATGGTGGCTAACATGGCGATTCGCCCATGCTTCAGCTCCACAGACCGTCTGGCACGGCGCGCAAAAACACTCAGCACCGGCGCGGCAAATTTACCGTGGTTCCAAAGGTTGTTTATATTCAGTCGCTGAGTTAGATTAGGTGTTCATCTTCTTGGGCAACTACAGTATTAACTGAAGAAATGCAAAGGCTAAACATACCTGTTTGTTGTGTCAAACTGCTCTTGCAAGCTGGGCCAGCAAAGGTTTGCCATGGTTTGCCCATGCTTGGCCGAAGCAAATTATATTCATGTCGATGCACTGTCAACACAGGAGAGGCATCTTCGCCAAATCACAGGATACACCCCAAACCACTGATTTTGGTCAGAAAAACACGAGCAAACCGATGAGTGGAGCTTTACTTGCGAACCATGGCTCGGATGCAGCGACTCACCGACCGCCACGTCGTAAGTCACAGCAGTCTGAAGTCCCTGCCACCACCGCCCATCGCTGCACCTTCGCTTGAAGGCCTCTGCGTCACCGTCCCTGGCCAAGCCAGCAGGGTCCCAGTAGCCCACAGGAGGCTGAACACCAAGCTCCTGGCGACCAATAGCCGCTGCACGGACAATCGAAGTCATGTCAAATGCTTGGCATGTTGGATGTTTTCGCTGGGAAATGTCTGCTTGTGCAGGACCGAGAAAAGGTTGTATACAGCAATACATCTTCCTCCCTGCATATCCCTGCGCTGTAGATTTCATTGTATGTATATAAATTATACAAAGTAAAAACAAAACACAATACTGCTGACTGAGTCAGCCATCCCTGGTAATCCACAATCATGAAAATAATCCACAATCATCCAGTCAGTCATCATAATCTATATGTACTCTCCGCAGTGATGCCATCTGCACCTGCTCAAAGGCTTGGAGTGCTGTGATCGAGGCCTTGCAAGCACCCACCTGCACAAGAACAAAACACACAAACACACTATAGCATTAAAACTGGCAGGGAACGAATACCCGATACCCTCTTCAATTCACTTTTGTCATTAAGAGCAAACACCACCATTTCTTGAAACAGCCTAAGCCAACAAACTCTTTTCCTACAAACCGATCGTTGGGCCAATGAACGGAACAACTCTTTGTCGGACATTTGATGAAGCACAAACCATGCAATTTATATACCTAGACATCCTCAAAAGCCAGCTTAAGGCAAACTAATTAATCATTACCCCTAAAGAAGCTGGAAATTCCTTGCTTGGCAAATAGCGCTTGCATTGACAGTGGACTTGAGGCCGAGGGTAGGTGACGAAAGCTAGCAGGGGTGCATCCGGACTGGTGGGACATCAAGCGGAGTGAGGCAAATGCTCATGAGGTAAAACGTTGTGAACATGTAAGACACACAAACAGCAATGACACAGCCAACCTTAGAATTGAAGTCCCCGATAATTAAGGAAGCGTGGCTGGACTTTGCCACACTGTTCGATGCATCCGATGTGTTCAGGAACCTGTGAGCTTGTTGAATCTGTTGCACCGTATCCCAAAACCTCCACCCAGGAGTTGAACCAGTGTGGATGCCATAAGAGGTGCCCAAGAGGTGTCCCAGAGGCAAAACAAAGCTGCTTGCATGATTTGTTTGGTTTCTTCTATCGATGTCGATGTCATGAACATGTGAGCTTGTTGAATCTGTTGCACCGTATCCCGGAGGAGTTAAGCCAAAGTGGATGCCATAAGAGATGCCCGAGAGGTGTCCCAGACGCGTCCGAGGGGGGAGTTGAACCCAGGGGAGGGGGGCCCCCCCTACATATGAAGTTTTCACGTGATGCGGCGATCCCGAGGATTCCAGCCCCTCACTTGCTAAAGCAAGGACAACTGCAGCTAGCTGGTGCTAGCTTTCGTGACAAATCAAAATTCCTTTCAGGAATATCCGCTCACAGAACCGCCAACATCCATACCACTCAACCTGCCGCTCGATGATGCTTAAATTCCGTGCCTAGCGCCTGAAATGAGAAGCTCAAAGCCCTTCCATACTTGGTAATTTCCCCTCACCACCTTGCGGTAGAAACGACGGATGTACCCTCAACGTGATCCTCTTCCGTTCCAGGACGGACCCGAATTTCGGACCACTCCGTCAGCTGTTTGGCTTCCTCCTCATCCGTCTCCACTCGCACCTTACGGCCCTGGCTCATCAGGACAGCGGCGGAGCAGACCGCAGCGCCCGCTACTGAGGCTGCTCCAGCAGCCTGCGCCCGAAAGAGAGAGGAGAAGCAGGAATTCTATGGAGCTGTTTGCTGCTGTGTTGTTTTTCATTGGGGTCCAAAAGTCAGCCCTAAACACCAAGTGATGCTCAAGTCAAACAATGGCACATGCAAATACAAAGTACAAAGGATTTGCCATACGTCTTGACAAGTTGTTTTCATTTTCTGTCATTCTACCTATGCTTGGCAAACCTTGGCAGTCTCTGTATCAATCTCTCTCTCTCTCTATGCATATTTATATAATACATGAATATCTATTTGTTATATTACTATTTCAAGTTTACATATATATATATATATGTATGCATATTACGTTGATGAAGCATCAGGCATGGCCGTCATGATTCCGCTCTGCCACACCTGAGATGCGGCGGACGTCACTGGCGCAGGCGCGCTTCCCGCGCTTCGGAGGCTCGTCTTGGCCCCACGGTTGCCGGGGGCCACGAAGGTCGACCCAAGGGCTGCCAAGCCCAGGGAGCCAAGCGCCAGCTGAGCCTCGGGAAGTTGGGGAGATCTGGGCAAAGACTGGGAGCAACATGGTGCAGAATTTGTTTGGGGAGTAAAGGATGTTCAGTGCTTTTTGTGCTTTTGCCACCCACAAAAACTTTGCTATACTTTGCGACTTCTCGCCACCCCGCATAGAGCTGTAATCCTATCTCGGGTGCATGAGGCTAGTCCCAGCAAATGCCGTGAGTGAAGGTGGTCGGATTTCATCCAATGACACCGTCCCTGATCACTCCCGGTGCTGGAAAAGGCTTAGCAGGTGGGGTGATCCAGGTGGCCCTGGTAGCAATGCCCTTGTTGCTAGTAGCAACGCCAGGAACTACTAGTAGCGTCTTGTTACTACTGGACCCACTGTGAAAACCAAGTCCACCAGCCCATCCTTGCCTCTTCCCCGCTCTTCACCACCGTCCTTGCCCCGTGGACACACTGGCGACCCAGGGCTCGAACGGTCTTCTTGGAGGATGCCATTCCTCAGGTGGATGCCATACGACCAGAACGAGTTCGGGGTCGTCATTGAACGAAGTTGGAGAATGCTGGCCAGTTATATAGTAGATGTTAGTATGGTGAGTTCCCCAGCCCAGTGGAGCTTGCGCCAACAGGGTGCTGGTATATGTTTACATGCTTCCAGAATTCTCTTCTTCGGGTGTTCATCACTTGCTCCACCAAATTGAACTGCATTGGGGAGCATATATGTCAAAATTGTCTATACCTCTACATGATGCACTTTGTTTAATTTATTTTTTTGCATTGACAAAAGGTACATGTTCATCAACACATGTTTATCCGTCTATCCGACGACCCGTCTATCCGTCGCCGCGTCATGTTCTTCTTCCGATGGACATTATGTTGTCCAAAACATGTATTCTCCACTGGCATGGGTGATTCTGCATGTAATGTCAAAGCGTTTAAGGGGATTCCAGTATATATATATATAAATATGCATAGTGAAGCTTGCAGCAAAGCCCCAAGTCAAGAGTTGTTGCACCGGTCTCTCTCACGTGATCAAGAGTCTCTCTGCAGCACCCAAAGCATGTCAAATCTCCAACCCAAACCAGGTTGTAACGAAAATCCCTGCCATACAGCAGGTGACCATCAATATCCATCAATACACGTGAACCAATGCTCACTGATCTTGGTTGATCTTGACCGACTTCAGCCTCCACCACCCGATTGCACGGCCGAGCATCTCGTCCCAAAATCTGCTACTTTGCGAGGTTCGGTAATCGAAACCCGGAATGGTCGGGAGCGGAGCTGGCTGAATCCCACAGCTGTGGATGATACATGTTTCTTGATGCAATACATGTGAGTACATATGACGCCAAACATGTGCGGGGCAACCGAGCAACCAGACACAAACCAACAACCATAGGGGGCCTTTGCCAAGCACTTGTTACATGGTCACATGCAAAAACCATGACTTTCTCTCGCCCCAAAGGTCGAATCAACACACCATGGTCGACTCTCCATCAGTGAGAACCGTAACCAACTCTTCCATGATACTCCTCTTGGTGGTGTGTCCCCCAGCAACTCTCTTCCATCTTGAGGTCAGAAAGGCTTCACCACCGTCAGATCAACATGGAATGGTAGCTGACACATGCTGAAAGCATGATCTTCGCAACCCCGGTCAGGCTCATATATCAAACGTTTATCAATCCATGCTGGACATTGGATCTTGGCCTGCATGCCTACTCTGAACAAAGGGATGGTTGAATATGGTTGAATGCAAAAGTCTTCTTCAAGGAGGATCCTCAAACAAACACCGACCTGCCCCCCCAAAATTCGGAACGTTATTCGGGGTGTGGTCAATGTGGGTCCCGTCCCGCTTCCCCGGTGTGGCCCCTTTTTTCGGGGAAGCGCTACAGCAACCCTGAGAAAACATGCTCTCAAAGCTCCACAATTGGTTTTTGGGTGAAAGCCATGTTTTTTTCTCTCTCTCTCTCTCTCTCTTGGATTGAAAAAAGAACTTTCTTGTTTAGGAAGAGCAGTCAAACCAGTTCAACATGTTAGATTAATTAGAGCATGCACTGACAAGTTGAGTTGCATTTGCCAAACAAGCATGCCTCACAACCTCAACATCCTTGATCCCCGCCCTGACACCGGTTGGTTGAGAAGGAGTGTAGGTATAGGTAAATTTCTACTGCAAAACAAAGGAACCAACATGTCCCTGATTTGAAGGCATCAAACAAGCAAACAAACTTGATTACTTGATTTTGACAACCGTAGGCTAAACTCCAAAAGGTCACAGAAACAAACTTGGGGCAGCACTAACCTTTGTTCTGTAGCTGACGCTAGCATAGACTTCTCAAATGGTCTCTAACGGTCTCCCACAATCTCTCATCTCTCACAACACGTTTTTTTTGGTCATCCTAGATGAACCTCCCCTTTTCAGGTATGAACTGTTGGGAGGATTCTGTGAAGTGAAACTCCAGAAGTCACCATGGCTAACCTCGGCTGTGTCGTGCCTGTACCATATCCACTGAAGGTGTTCAGAAGCGGAAAAACCTTAGTCCCATCAACAGCTAAGTGTTGAAACCGAATGCGACCACCACCCGTATTGCTTTTGGTGCGAACATGGGGTGCCTATGGCCGACATCGCCCATCACGGCCCATCGCAATAGAAGACTGACGCCGCGCCCATCGCGTACCTCAAAGCCTGGCTCTTGGGCTTCAGCCTCCGCTGGGAACGTGAGGCTGGCATCGGAGATCTGGACCATCATAACATGGGCTTTTCATGGCAAGTTCCGTTTCGTTTGGATGACTGGATGATCGTTTCGTGTGTTTCTTCCAAGGATTCTCTGAACCCTTTCAACTGCCGGGGATGATTGTATTGGGTGACAAGACAAAGGAGTTCATCTGCAAAGCCATCCGGACAATGCCGCAAACTTAAGCTTCGAGTGGCATGTTACTATGGAGTTCAAGGACGGCCTAGATCATCGAATGTTGTATGTTCTTGCAGAAATACCAAACAAGTACAAACACTAGCCGCTAGCCACTACCAGCCATCACCAAAGACTAAGAACTGCGAACAGGAAATGCACAACACTAGAAATGGGAACCTGACCTGATCCTTTCAATTCTGTTCCTCTCACTCCACCCCATGTCTGGAAACAATCGTATATCCACTGCTCATCCCCACACTTGTTTATTCAACGCACAAACCATGGCCACTTCAGAGATATATAGAATATCAATAGGTCCCGGAGCCAGCGTTAGTAGCCATGGCAATGTAATTGGCTTGAGATACATGTTCTTCTTTGATTGCTTGAAATCGACCAGTCCCCCCGCCTCAAGAGGCTCTTCATGAACCTCTTCAGCCCATGGCTCCTCGCCAGGCTCATCCCCAAGATCGGCCTGGCAATGAAGTTTCACATGGATTCTCGGAGAGTCTGTTTGATGTGCTTGGGAATGAAGCAGAATGGATCAAAAAACGCTGCCGAACTGCTTCTCTGCCTTAAAGTTCCATATCACAGGGACGCCGGTCGCAAGATACGATCCGCAAAAATTGTTCAAATTTGGCGCATGGGGTTCACCTTGGAGCGGATGTGCCCTGTGAACGCGAATGTTAGTGGTGGCGAAAGACAGTCGTAAGTACCTAAAATAAAAAGCCAAATGAGCGGTGTCAAAAACCATCCGGAACTTTTATTAAGATTATAACAACCTTTCGCCAATCCCTTCGCAACGCTTTCGCGGCTGCATGTTTTGCTTTCGCCGACCCACTTCACCCGACAACCTCTTTAGCTAACCCTTTCGCCGAGTTTCTGCTACTTACATCTAAGAAAAGTATCAGCAAAAGGGGAATCATTCCTAATCTGCAACCACTGCTTTCGCCACATCTTCGCGAACCTTTCGCCAACCTTTCGCCTGGTTATCAGGAATCTTTGGATGACATGCTTTGTACTGAAAACCTCTTCGCCAACCCTTTCGCAACAAAATCCATTCATCAAAAAAATCAGAGCCTTTCTCCAAACCTTTCGCCAAGCTTTCCCCAACTGCAGTTTTCCTTTCGCACAGATTCATAATCTTAAGTCCTACCTAAATTCTTTCATAGAGGTTTATGACGTTGCTCAAATCGTCTCGCTACTAGTTGTGATGCCATGTAATGCCCTTGTTACTAGTAATTAGTTTCTTACTAGTAGCGATGCACTTGTTACTAATAGCGATGCACTTGTTCTTACTAAGAACGCAAATACAAAACATCGCACCTTCGTCCCCCAACGATGGCCAGAAACTCTCAAGCCATGCCTCGACCTGCGCGTTGGTCTCATCCAAATATGCCTGCGATTCGCTGGTGGAAGCCCCACAAGGCCTATAGAGTGATAAAAGTTCCCAAATTGATTAGATAGAAACGATGTCGAAACCGTGTGGAACAACTAGAGTCATAGTGGCTCCTTGGAGTCAATGTCCAATCCCTGTTTAGAAGGATATGTGCCTTTCTATCTAACTTGGGGCCTATGAGTCTATCCCAGGCAAAGGAGCACAACCACGACCAAGAAGACCTTCAACAAAGTATGTGCTATACTACGTACTATATATATATATATATGGTACACCCCCCTCAAAACCTACCTTTTAGACAAGTTCATGTTTGGAGATGATAGTCTATCAGTCAATTGAAAGGGGAATATATATATATATATGTAGTTCAAAAAAGGACGTTATGCGGGTGTGTGTTTTCCAGTGTTCTCGAAAATGTTTGTTTTAGGACTTTGCATGTTGAATGTGTTCAGACATTTAGGACGAGACCTCGTAGTTGTTGCTAGGTGCTCGTTGTTTGCTCGTGAGTAGTAGTTTTCCTACTTCACTGGATCTGAGGGGGGGGGTCGGCAAAAAGACTGGTTTGTTTTTTGGTGGTATCATTTTTTGCCGACCCACCCCCCCGAGGTACTACCCCCGCGAGGTACTACCTGTGGGTCATCAAGCTCCCACAGGTCACAGGGTGAATGGCATGAAGCTCCCACAGCTCACCCGCACAGGTCAAAGGGTGAATTGCATTCGCATCACAAGTGTCATTAGCATCGCCATTGCCATTGGCATAACCATTGCTACAAGTCAAAGAGTGTGCGGCCTCAACCTCCCACAGGTCACAGGGTGATTGGCATCAAGGTCCCACAGCTCACCGGGTGAATGGCATTATCATCACCATTGCATTTGCATTGCCATCACCATTTGCACTACCATTGCCGCAGGAATTGGCATTGCCATTGTGATCCCTATTGCCAGAGGTCGAGGGTGAACGGCATCAAGCTCCCACTCTCACAGGTCACAGGGTGCATAGCTCCCACAGGGAAAATTGCGATATGGTGAAAGGCATCAACGTCCCACATACCATTGCCACAGGTCAAGGGTGAATGACCATTACCAGTACCATCAGCATTGCCATGAGCACTACCATTGCTATTAGCATCAGCAACAAGCTTCCACAGGTCACAGGGAAAATGGCATTATGGTGAATGGCATCAAGGCCCCAATAGCATTGCCAAAGGTCAAGGGTGAATGGCCATTAGCAGTACTATTTGCATTGCCATGCCATGCACATTACCATTGCTATGAGCATCAGCATTTCCCAGCACCATAAGCATTAGCATTAGCATCAAGTTTGTTTATAGGGGGATGGCATTACCGTCTCCATTAGCATGGTGAATGGCATCAAGCTCCCACAGCTCACAGGGTGAATGGCATGACATCACCATTGCCTTGAGAATTTCCATTGCCATCAGCATCACCACATGTCAAGGGTAAACAACCATCATTAGCATCCATTAGCAGCACCATTACAATTGGCAATTCCATTTGGATTCCCAGTACCACAACGCAAGGGTAAATGGAATCAAGCTGCCACAGGTCACAATGCACATATAGGTGCATAGCTCCCACAGGTCAAAGGGTGAATTGCATTCCATAACCATTGTCATGAGCATAACCATTGCCATCAGCATTGCCACACGTCACAAGCTGAATAGCCGGGCCATTACCATTACCATTAGCATTGCCACCGCCATTGGCATCAGCATTAGCATTGCCATTAACATTGCCAGCGCCATAAGCATGAAAACAATATTGGTTGCAACCAGGTTTAGACTGCTAGCATTCAGGTTCGGAAGCTTTCTGGAAAAAACTGCTCCGCTACCACATGCAATACTTGCTGGCATGGCAAAGATTCAGTCTTTGAGTCAGCATTTTCATTGTTTGAAAGAACCCACACTGCTTCCAGTGACGGAGTTGAATCACTTTTTGAGCCACAGGCCACTGGGAAAATTGCGTTATGGTGAAAGGCATCAACGTCCCACATACCACTGCCACAGGTCACGGGTGAATGACCATTGCCAGTACCATCAGCATTGCCATGAGCACTACCATTGCTATTAGCATCAGCAACAAGCTTCCACAGGTCACAGGGAAAATGGCATTCTGGTGCATGGCATCAAGGTCCCACATGGCATTGCCAAAGGTCAAGGGTGAATGGCCATTAGCAGTACTATTTGCATTGCCATGCACATTACCATTGCTATGCTGTTCAAATTGTTTTCTGAAATCTCACCAAATCATTGCAAATACCAGTGCAATTGTCTAAAAGGTATGTTTTTGTTGGGGATGTGTAGCATACAAAAATAACACACCTCAAACCTCAAATGTTAGAGCTTTTAAAAACAGAATGGCTGAACAAAGTTGATAGGTACAGAAAACCTCGGTTGTGTTCAGTCAGGACGCGTCTTAATAGCCAGTGAACCCCCACCATCAATCCCAGAAACGCTCGGGATTTTCCAGCCAGCGCTAGTCTGGGGAAGCCTCTTCCTCCACATTCTCTTCCCATGCCTGGCAGCTGCAGGATGCAGGAAACATTTTCTTGAACACAATTTAATCCCTCCTTGCACATTGGAAGTGCCAACTGTGAAAACACGAGAAGGACACAATGCCTAGACCAACAAAGAACCCGCATGCAGAACTCTGGTGCTTTGAAGGCCGGGCTTGGAACCCCTGCAAATCTCGGCGAAATGTGGAGGGTGACTGTGGGTGCTGCTCCCTCAACACAGTTGGACAGTCGGTTTTTTGTGCCGCCAAATCGCCACTGGCCTGATATTGAACTCTGGGAAACCAATCCTTCGATCTCCATGTAAACTCTGAGTCACATGCTTCTCTCGGCCACACAGCGGTGTGGTAAAGCTAAGGGATTGGAGCGAAAACCATGAACTTCATCTGTTATACTAAACAAACCACTACTTTCCTCGCCAGGATGGTCCCGATCTAAAATTCAGATTCCGCCACTTCCAAAGGAGTCATTCAATACGCTGGCAAGCTGAACCCAATCACGTGTGGGAATGCAATGCTGCTGAACATTCTGTGGGCTTTGCAAGCCACACAATGCTGCTAAACAACGAATATATAATGTTTACCTCATTGATGAATAAACTCCTACTTAAATACGCAGGTTGCTCATATGTATAGCCAAGGGGCTCTTTCACCACTGACTGATCTCTGACTCAAAGGAGCCAAAAGACGAAAACGTACCCGTGGACTTCTAGGGCCGAACGGGAGACTTCCAGCATCAGGTGATCTATATATATATATAGCAATTCCGCTTCTCCACCAGAAAGGACCTTGCCACACACAACAATAATAACAAAACTTGATTTGTATGTGGCAACAACAACCCCCAAAAATGCAGACTAGTCAAGGACAAGAACCAACCTTCGAGATGTTTTCAAAGACCAGGGTGTTCCTCTAGTCACCCATTCATTCCAGTCTCCAAAGACCCCAAAGTATATATGTGTTTTGAGTGTCAGTGTGATTGCTGTTTGGGTTCTGCACTCCTTGAAACCATCATGGAAATAGAAATTGGCTCCTTGGATTACTAGTTTCTACCACAAACAGGTGGTTTTCACCTCCTTGATTCTTTCAGGGAGTGTATCAATAGGCTTCAAAACAACTGTCAGTCATTGTTCAATGTGTCAATTCCTGTTATATAAATCTACCAAAATAGATAAAGACCCACCCACCAGAAGATCGTGCGCACGTGGTAACCAGTGCTACGCGTCAGCACCTCCTCTTCGAGCGGCTGCTCGGGCTGCTCAACCCCGACCACCTCCAGGGCAAAGACTGGTGCGGTGGTTATGGTAACTTGGATCCGGGTGGGGATAGCTGTAAAATGCATTAAGATGCTGTCAAGTAGTTGATTAATCCCTACAGTGTTCCCAGCTGCCCCTTCCCCTTCGGCGTTTAACCTCCTTCTGCCTTCTCCCCGAAATCATCCTGGTCCTCCTTGTTACGGAGGTCAATCCCTCAATCTTCAAAGCATCTGACCGACCTCAGAAAATTGCAAAGCGCTCTTTGGGGAAGACAACCCCTTACAGGCCCTACAGAAGGCTCCTTGCCTTCCATCGCTGCGGAAGGCACACAAAACAAGACCTTCTCAGGCTGCCTCCTCTTCTGGCCAATTCTCAGCTTCTTCTTCAGGTTCCTAGCCGGTGCATGAAAATGAGCATAGTAATACATATAATATATATATATAAACACAGTAGATTAATCATGTTTAATGATACCTAGGTAGCTGGATGCATGGTGGCTGCTGACCCTGGACTTCAAGAATCAGCACATAGATGATGTCGTGTCCAGGGGTTTTCACCCTCAAACTTCCTGCCCTTGGCCCGAAAACTTATTGACCGAACTGAAAGTTTTGAACAGTCTTGGTCCTCATTCTGGGAATCCTAATGGCTCTGGTTTCCTGATGACCACCCAAATGGCCCCTGGCCCAGCTCGGATCACTGACTCGCTCGGATCGTGCCTCGTAGGGCACCTCTTCCTCCCCCGCATCCTGGGCAGGAGATGATGCGCTGAGAACACGAAGAAACTTGAAACAAGGTGAAAAGAGTCGCTTGCCCCGCCCGCAATGTGAGAGCATCCCGCAGAAAAAGGACTACATCGATACATTCATGATACAGTCATACCAAGTTCTGCAAAGGCTTTGGGATTCTACAAGGTTTATTCATTATTGTAGGATGAGTTATTGTTAGTGCGAAGCAGTGTTTAGCCAGAACATTCGGCTTTGCAAATACTCCTGGCATGCCACAAAGTTAGTCGAATTTGGGTTTGCTGATTGCCCCTGAGCTGGACTCACCCAAATCCTCAATCAAGTGACCGTACCATGAATGACCAACCGATTTGAGCAACTGACAAAACCACCAACTGAACATCAGGTATCCTGACCCGTCGAAGGCAAATGCAGACTTTGAGAGGTTCACACAACATGACACGGACATCCTATCACTCAAGCAACGTGTCCTTTCAAGGGCAAAGATTCGGTCAGGTATGTGGGCTAGCGGCTTTCAAGGGCAAAGATCAAAGTTGAGATCAATACTGGCAAGCCACTTCAAACAAAACAGCACCAGAATCTTCCCGGTCTGCAATCCAACTCTGTTCTCAACTGTCGTCCAAGTGCTTTCACCACCATGTTTCACCCAAACGCGGTGGGTTGGGGACCTCATACTGGACACTATGGGAGTGTGTCGTTGTCTATGGATACCTATGGCAGAACATGCTGGACACCCACCTCGGCCAGCTCATCTGCTTGTCTCGACGGATCCTCACCGATTCCGGGGGGGCGACTAGCGATCCAGCGCCAGGGCGGATCGCATGTCATCGAGAAGAGGCAATTTTATAAACTAACTCGTGTGTGAAAGCGACATAGATCACCCACTTGCGAAAGTGATATATGTTAATTATTGTTAATTGATAGTTCAGTCTGAGTAATGAGCTATCTTTGCACATGCTCTTCAAGCAGCATACATTCTTGTACTGCTGTTGTACAAGTACTGCCCCTACATGCGGCTACTAAGGTATGGTGAGTCCAGCACGCCAGACGCGGAACCAAAACCGTTCGGCCGGAATGACACATGCTGGTAGGACTCTACCTTTCAACATTCACCTTCTTGGCTGCTCCTCTTCCAAGTCTGGGTCGATCACCTCCTCCACCATCTCCTTTTCAGGCCGCCGAGTGAGCGGCGTCTCGGCGGCCAAGATTTGATCAAAGTAGAGCCCTTGAACTCAGATCAAAGTGGAATGACTCAAGGATCAAAGATTATCAGTCTTTAAAATAGGAACTCAAACCCCAATCGTCTCACCATCTCTGTTCACGGAGATCCTTCGATTTCAAAAAAATAGAAGCTGCTAGGAGGTCAAGGACTTCGTACACATAGGTGGGATCATCTCAAATTATACGTGTAGATTCTGTTGGCCTTGTCTCAAGCAACTCTCATACAAGTAATTACCTCAAACAAACAGCTCAAAATATACGTTATCATGGAATTTGACACTTGTGAACCTTGACCTCCCATAGCTCGCAGCTCTTGTCTTCTGTAGAAAGGTTGCGTTGCTGGGGGAAGACCAACACTCACCTGCTATTGATTTATTTCCACTGGACTTCTTATGAACTTCTTAACCTCTTGAATTTCCTCAGTTGACTCACTTAAATCGTCAGCCTGAAGTGATTAGAAGGGTCCCAAAGGACAACTCCTTCGTCCCCCAACTCTCTCTGCCATCCTCCCCGCTGCCATAGATGGAACACTGGTAGACTAAGTGTTGCAACTTGTTTGCAAGAAAGTGGCATCCCCATTTACTTGTTCTCTTTTGTCAGCCTCCTTCTACACAAAATAATCCAAAAAAGAATGATTTCAAGGTTCCAAGGCGGGTATCTTGACTGTAAAAAACATATAGCGGACGCAATATAATTGTTTGTACACATACAAACCTGAATATTGTGTGTCTCTCCGAAAAATATCCTGCGCAGAATCAGCGTCCATGCTCTGTCCATGGCCAACTCTAGCACCATGATTGAGTCCTCTTCCTCATCCTGCTCATAGCCACCTGACAGGAAACAGTGAAGAATTACGGACAGCCACCCCAGAAAGGCACCCACGCTAAGGAGTCATTCTTGTCGGGCAGTTGAAACAAACAAAACTACATAATATGCTTTTCTCATCTTTTCTCTTGATGTCCAACAGTAACAAAAGAACAGGCTTTGAGAGGTATTACTACATGCTCTATGACTCTATCCCCTTGTCAGTTTGCTGCACCCGCAGAAAATAAGGATTGAGCTAAGTTGGTTGGGAGAAAATATGTACCTTGGAACCCATCTTGGAACCACACTTCCCAATATACCAATGGTAACCTCCAGGAAAACAACGATTGGCTTTTGTATGGAAGGGGACACGTCCTACCCAAACTCCCAACAGTACAATCATGCTGTCCCTGGTGCGAAGCTTCGTTCACAAAGGTTCAAAACATACACATGGAACGACAGTCGAAATATAGTTGTTTCCATGATAGTGCTCATAGAACCACCTGAGAAAACACAATATATAAAAAACAAACAAGCTGAGAACTTCTTTCTCACATCCCTAGGCTGCGTTGACTGTGACCCAGGTCTAAGTCTTTAGCGAGCTCTTCCGACCGAGTCACTTGTGTATTGCAAGATACTACAAAACATCACATGATCTGAACAACAATAGAAAAACAACATCAGACTTTCTGCAAAGGCTCCTTTGGGAAATCCTTTGGGCACCTGTTCTCGGTGCTTTGAACCTTTCACCAGCTCAGGACAGGTTTCTGCCGTCACCTCCATAGGGATCGTCCGTCACGAAGTAGGGGTCCTGAAGTTGGTTGCCCGGAGCCACGGAACGACTCGTCAGTGTCCACATGTTTTTACTCACAGGTTCGAACTCGAAGCAATCTTGGTGAAGTCGGGGACTCCAACATACTGCTTGGAAGATACGAGACGGTGGTGCAGTGTCAACATGCTGGCAGCCGTTTTGAGCCCCTCAAATTCAGTTTGTCTCTTCCATGACCCAATAGTAATGGCTTCACTAGTAGCTCCAGCGAGCCCGGTCGGAAACTGCCAGGCAGAAGCTGAAGTGACAATTGATAAATAAACATAGAGGTCACCTAATGAAAAACTTGATATACATATATATATATAGAATTATATAGAGAACAAAGGACATAGAGTGAGCACTCCGCAATCAGGTTGTTCAATCTTCAACCGCCGACACATTGGTCAACAGTCACCGCCCGGGTCACCAGGCTTGGCAGGCCCTGCCAGGTGGTCCCTTTGAGACTTTCCAGCGACAGTCACTTCTAGTAGCGATGCACTTGTTACTACTAGCAAGGCACTTGTTTCTAATAGCTTCCTTGTTACTACTAGTAAGGCACTTGTTACTAGAAGCGATGCACTTGTTTCTAATAGCTTCAACCTGCTTCAACCCTTTAGTGAGAGCATTGCAACCCACGAAGGTGACAAAGGTGTCAGTTGTGCATCAACATTCCATGCTTGTATATGTTTCTCAAGTGTTTGTCATGTGCAACCCTGGATTCATTTTCCACTGGGACTCTGACAAAAGTAATTGCCACCTTGCAAAATAGAACATACTGATACGTAATGATACACGTTCTTGTTTCCTTTCTGGTGTCACAAGCCTCCTTGAGGTTCTTAACAAAACCTTGATTTTATTGTTTGGGCCAGATCTGAGCCACTTCCCAAACGCCCCCAAGTTTCCACTTCCCGCACCTCTACCAACGCCATTGCGGGTACGCTTGCACACAGCAGGCGCGTATTCGGTGCGTCAAGCACTATTGGTATTCCTCTACGTATCCAGAGATGCCTTGAAAAGAAAATAACTTATCTCTGTTGCAAATGTCTTGACTCTATCTATTTGGGGGACCTCATACGTACTTTGGTTTCGTGCGGATACTCCCCAATATTCCATACTGGGCAATTGCCGCGGACCACAAAAATTATATAACATCTTTGGCTCAATTGGGTACAGCTTTGTAAAAGAAAGAGGATCTTGACATGTGGTAACTAAAAAAAAAACAGCTTCTCCAAACGTAGACAGTCCCTGATGTTCTATGAACATCTCACATAATAAGTCATTAAGGAACTGGCTTCTGAAAGCTGCAAAACTGCTAAAGACCTCCCGTACTTTTGGGGACGATCTGCATCTTGACACAATGTCTCATGGTTTTCTTCAAGCAACATGCTCTGCTTGTCCTGGATGGGTGCGAGAAACACATCCATGCAATCAGCGTACTCCAAAACGAACAAAGAAAACTCCACATTTTAAGTGCCCGAGCCAACACCATAAACGTTGAAAGTTTTGGTGCTTGTCTGGTGTTTTGAGGTACGAACTATATATGTCGGGTAGATCATTGATAGGCCAAACAAATCCACAATTAGGTGCATCCAAGACCTTCAAAGGCCAACAGTGCTAGTTGTCTAAACCAAACCAACCAAACGAAGAGGTTTTGTGAAACATATTCGGGTCAAAGACTCTGTCCCATTGACATTGTGACCTATGTCGGCATTGAGGATAACGAGTCTAGTTCGAAGCTCAGGGCCACTGGAGGCCTATGCAGGAAGCCAATTCCGCCGATCCATCGACCACATGGGATTGGGATACTGTTTTACTAGTAGTAGCTCTTCTTACCAGTAGCGATGGCCTCCAACCTACTTGCGATGGCCTCCACCTAATAGCGTCCTAGTATGGTACAATATGGTACAATCAAAATCCCACACAAGAAGAGCCCCTTCTCTTCCAGCAACAAATGGCACTAGCAGCGGTGCTTCATTTTGTCCGCATTGAAAACCGGAGAAATCAAATCCTTGAGAAAAGAACCTGGAATCTTTGGTCCGTTCACGTGAGTCTGAAAGTCTCCGCACATTCGGATCGCTTTTTCTGTTTGCGACAAAATGTTGATGTTGGATATGGGCTGAGGACGATACACTTCGAGCGTTCCGGGGTGTGAAGCTGTTGTTTATGCACAATCCCAAAATTCCACAACAGTGAATCCATGTTAATCCTTGCATTGCAGTCCGCAAAAGTCATGAACATCTCTGGGCAACCCCCAAATAAACTCTGCCATGTGATAAAATCCAAGGACCAAAGGACACCAAGGCAAGCTGCACAGAATCATCGAAGCAATATCCAGCTTCGAGCGCAAGCGCTGTGTGAAGCCATGTTTAACATATGGTATGTCCTGTCCCTTCTTTTTGACCAATCAGCAAATATTATGTATTCTCCCAGTTTCGATTTTGCACCGCTTGCAAAACGAATTGAACGGAACATATTATCATAGACTGTTTACACCCGGTCTATCCAAAGCAAACAACGACCAGCTAGGTGAGCAAAGTCAAAATCTCCCCAATTGGTGTTTTCAACAGGTTCACTTCGCCTTGAATGGCTTCACAGCAGCAAATTGAGAAAAAAACAAAACTACCAATTGAGTCCAATGCCCTCACGGGCCTGTACCTGCTTCTTGGAACACAAAAACAAGTCTCATGTCTTCATGCCAAATGGTCTGCGTTGTTGCAAATTCGGAAAATGCCAGGAATCTGATGAGCCCAAATTACGACATCTGCTATTGAATTGTCTTTGATTCATGCTACCTACATCCACGGCTTGAAGCAACTGGTTGTTCACATCATTTCAAGATGCCCATCAAGCTGTCAACCATCACTTTCGATGCCTCAGCGACCAGCCGTCTTCTAACAAGGATAAGGCGGAAACACGAGAATCCCTTGGAAGAGGAACAACAAAACTTGCAAACCCATTATCACTAGCATGCGATGGCTTGTTCAGGGGAGGGAGGGTAGACACACATGGCTAGCAGCGCAGGCTACGAGCATTCTGCACACAGTGTCATGCCTCTGTGGTATCGAGATTGCACTGTTTTGCGGAAACTGAACATGAGCACGATGTGAGTGTTTTTGTCCTCCAGCGCGAGTGATTGGTGAAGTTGCTGTACAAAGGCACACATTGATTTTCTAAAGAGTTACAGTAATGGATACCAACAAGACGACCTTGCATAGCAACTGTCATTAAATGATTCAATAATTTAAAGTCTTAAACTGTTGAGGTCCTAGTCACTTCGAAACCCTGCAAAGTTATCTTCTTCTGAACGGCAAAATTTTGTCTCCAACCACCCATGCGCAAGGCAAAGCACCGAAGAACCAACGCATTCATAATGCTTAAATGTCCTTCAAAAACAGCAGGTGTCATAAACCGTGTTGATAAACAACACTTGTGTGCAACAAATTGTCCGTATTACTTTTTGCGTCGCTTTCCTGGCTGTATAAACACGGAGGCCGTCCAAACCACAAAATCCACAATTATTGACAGACTTCAGGATAGAACCCAACCTAGCAGGGTGGCACCAAGGTGTTCTGAATGGCCCAAGTGTTCTGTGCTTTGAGGTCCAACAAGGCAATGCCACTAAATCATGTCGAGGGCGGGTACTGTACTAGATACCGATCGACAAGACTTATAGGGAAAGTCCAGCCTATTACTCACCTGCCCATCAAACATCTCACTTGTACCATGTACAATTGAAAACAACAACATGTTGGGAACAACACATACATACATCAGTATCAAGCAATGCTTCTTGTCAACTAGAGCTGCCCATGACACTCATCACACATATCCTTTAACAGTCTATGACAAATCAAGGATCTGTTAAACGGATGACACCCTTGGTGTGTCCTTTCCATTTCACTGGCCTCGACAACCAGCAGGTTAAGATAAGAAAACCTGGTGTGGCAAACAAGAGCGGTTGAGGTGCTGTTTCCATCGCCCCCTAAATCTCAGCATCTCTTCGCATCACTCGAGAGTATGGACTCCCAGGTGCTTAAACCCGGTTTTTGCATGGGCAAAGGAAAAGGGTCTGAACATGTATAGTTGGACATGACATGGCAGCAATCCCCAAAAAAGGGTCTGATACTGTAGCCTTAGATCGTCCTACTACCGATGTGGCAGTGTATGCGCCTCTCAACCAATAGGTCCTCAGGTTCTCACTCACTCGCCATGTTGCAACTGCACCGGACCGAAACATCCGACTGCGAAGCCACTGGGAAGCCGCACATCCTTCACTCGCTGGCTCTCGATGAAGTACTGCGGTCGGCGATCCGGTGGCCGCGGTGTGGTCGGTGTCGAATGGACACTCCGAACGCTTCTCGAATGGACAACGGTTCTAGCTCCGCTAGGCTTGGAGAACAGGAACTCGCTTTGGAAGGAATCTCTGAGTTAGGTTGGTACCTCATTCGCCAGTGGGGTGTTCAGATATTCAGCCTCCTAGTGGGCTTGTCATTACCCCTGTCACCATCAGCCAACACCAAAAGCAAGCATGTGCTAGATTAAATGTTTCAGGTCCATTGGGGAGGTATATGTATTCTTATGAAGAAATGAGGCCTTGACTCACAGTTTCTGTGTGTGGCTTTAATACCCAAGGAGGTCAAACCTAGACTGCGTCAACCAATTCTGTATAGACGGCCAACTGAGCAATGGAGGCTGCTGCGCTGGGACCTCTGGGTTCACAGAAACCAAGAAGCCCAAAGCAACTAGACTCGTGACAATAATAAACCCCCCATATTTAGATGCGCTCACTTGCGGTCCTTCGCACCCACTGGACCGCCCCTAAGCCTCTTCATACGGGGGGTTAAAATCTAATCAAGAGTCTACAACCAAACCGTGAGACCCCGTTGATAACAACCAAACCCCTTGAGCTGATGAAGGGAGCTAGTAGGTTGGAGGCCATCGCTCTTAGGTTGGAGGCCATCGCTTCTAGGTTGTAGGCCATCGCTCTTGAGTTGGAGGCCACTAGCTGCCTGGATCGCTTTTTCTCGTCCCATCCAACGAGCTGCGTAGGTCCTATCGGCCGCTGTTGGCCGCATAAGCTAAGCTCTCACAGCACTCTTTGATGCCCCACCTGGCGGTCAAAAAATCATGCACCAAAAGCCTAGGTGCGGGCGATTTCATATGCAAAAAAAGAGAGAACAAAAAAGGGTGGGAGGCTCTTTGTTCTCACCTTGGGATCCAAGGCTTGGAAGCATGCTTCTTTCAATAAAACCCGGCTGGTGCCTCTGATGAGGAAGGCTAACAATTGGAGATTCGGAAGGATTGAGATTTGGGATGAACAGTTACAAATTTAACTGCAGATGAGAGTTGCTCACGTATTCTGACCAGCTGAACTTAAAGAACCAGCAATTGCGCAAAACTGCCACAGAACTGCAGGAATTTGTGATTGTGGCGAGGCGAGCATGCGGTTGAGGGCATCATGCCAAGGCCATCTTTAGCTGCAAGTCCTCCTACTACATTGCTTTCACAGCTGTCAACTGAAACAAAACACTCCAAATCTCAATCAAAGCTGTGCTTTTAATTGCAATAATAATTAAACTAGCCCCTGTAAATAGTGGAATATTAAAGCTATCATGCGCGACCAAATTGTCTATATACATAAATCTTGTCGAACATATTATGACTCATGACCGCTTGCACTACACAACCTCTCAGTCACTCCAAATGCATACAATATTTGAATTGATGAATCCTCCCAGAAATGACCAGCCCTCCGCTGAGTATTGGCTCTCATCTCCCGTACTTTATTGCCCACGTTCACCGAGACTTGCACCTTAGCGCAAAGGAGAATCAGTGTAGTTGGCCCAGTCTCCCCAGGCGCTTCCTGTGAGGCCATCCTGCGAGACCACAGGAAGATGTTGACTGTTCACCCCATAACATCAAGTTTGTCCAAGAAAACCAAACACATAATAAATCCGGCGTTTCCAATGGGAACTAAAACATGCGTTCGACCTGCAAGTGAATGGTGTGGCCTCTGGTCGTCTACCCCACAAACTGAACAAACATCCAGCAGCAAGTGGACAACAGTGGGGGAGGTTACAGCATGAACAATTTGGTCGGCACAGAACCGTTCACCACCGGCCGTCACCAGGACGTGATGGCCAATAACATCAAATGTCGATCACGTCATAAGTTGATCACGTCATCCGTCATGCATCGGGCAAAAAACAAGTGCAAGAACTCAGTCTCCTGAAAGAACATGCCGATGATGGCCATCATGGCCAGGCGGCCGTTGGCTAACCTGTGGATTTGGGGGAACGGAGCTGTGGATCCTCGTTGGAGTTCCGTTGCAGATCCTCGTTCCAGATCCATTTGGAAAGTTCCAGACCTTGTCCCTGTAACTGTTCAGTGTCTCCGGTGGTCCTATGAGGAAAAACCGTGAAACCGAACGAAGTGTCTCCGGGCGAGTCTCTGAAAGAACGCAGTCTCATGGGAATGCGGCAAGAGCAAAAGTACCGGGCTTCCCAATAGGTAGCCACACTGCAAAAAAGGGAGATACATTTGAGATACTATATCTGTTTCCAAGATTCAAGAGTTGTTTGATCAACAAGGGAGGAACAGCATTGCTTTGAAAAGGCCATCTGGAAACAGTCTCCCAAACAGTAGAAGCCCAGCTCTTGGATATGAACATAGCCTGCTGGATAACATAGCTTGTACCAGCATCTTTTGAGTTTCTTTTGGATAATGGGAAAGCCTTCCATAGATCATGCGAGCCCACTGATCAGTGAAAACATGTTGAAGGGCACAAAGAAATACCGAGAATACCACACAGTACTTGGACAACCTTTGGCTGCTCCAACTGCTCCAAACTCTCGGAAACCCTTCGCTTCGCTCCCCTTTTGATCCACTCCGTCCACTATGTCAAATCGCTCCACTCCGACTCCGTCCACCAAGCAGCTCAGCGTTGAGCTTCTTCTTGCGGATCTCCGGGTCGGAGATGCCCGAGTTCATCACGCCGACGGACCTCCGCGGGGTCCGCTCACCGTGTGCTCCACACGGAGCCCGGGTTGAGCTCACCGTGGTCCGTGGTCCGAAGTGGAAGCAACGTCCTGAGACTTACAAGCTATCATGATCCAATGGCACATCACCAACCAAACTGGATCATAGATCTTGACCAATGACAAACTATCAACATCCATCAACTAAACGGCCTTGGTGGGTTGCATGCTAATCATTGCAAAGGGAGCACTGGGTCAGATTGGCCAAGAGCAGAAGGAAACATGGGGGCTTATCAGCTAATCTAGATAGGTCGGGTCAGAAAAGAGTCTGCCTTTGCTTGAATAAACCACCTATATAGCTTGTGCATGGCAGCTCCTTAACCACCTGAAGCTTTCTTGCCTACCTTTTCTCGCTCGTTTCAAGCAAAAAACGCTACAATCACTCAAACTCCTTCAACACCCCCAACATCGTGACTCTCACTTTAAAAGGACGCTACAAATGTCCAAAATGTGCTCAAATCCTAGGTTCGCAAAAAAAGTGCCAAACAATGAAGTTTCAGGCAGCTGCGACACCCATAATATGCACTCCCTCCACAGAGCAGCGCTACATGCCTGAGCCCAAGGAATCCGCTGCCGTAGTTTCCAGGCTCGCCATTGACCTCCTCGTTGTAGACCTTGGCAAAAAGGATGTGCGTGAAGTGTCAGGAGACATTGTTTGAACCATAAGAAGCACATATATGCACATGTTAATTTCAAGCATGCTGATTGAGGCCTGTCCACTGAACTTCCTAAATCGGTTGAGCCAACACTCTGGGAGCAAAAGGTCAACTGCTGATTGTATTTCATGGACTGTACCCTCCAGCAAAAAAGTAGAGCCACCACCTCAAAAAAGGTTTTGACCAAATTCATGAGTGTGAGTTGCGACCCAGGAGGGGGGGCGCAGTTGCCGCATCTCCATTGATGTGGCGGCCGCACGGGAATCAACCTGACACAAACATACCTCCCCGGCATCACCTTTGTCGTCAAGGAGCGCGGAATGGGGTTCGAATCCCCTTAATAATGGTCAATTTTGTTGCAGTATGAGGTTCTATTCCTCTTTACGATGGTCGTGCTGCAACGGCTTCTACAAAAGAGACCGTTTGGTCGGCTATGCCTTGGCATGGTTTGGGTCCGCACCATTTCATTCTTACAGCATTATTCGTTTATCAGAAGGCCATGGTCTGCTCCATGGTTGCTTACTGCTCCTCTTCGGTGTTGACGTTCAGATGACATTCCGTGTGGACGATGCGTCGTCTGGTGATGGTCTCGTGCTTTCCATATTTTGTGGAAGCATGGATCGTGGTCTAATAGATTTTGCTCACTGGCATTAGTTGACCAGTTGGCAGCGCTTCGTGCATCTTTGCTTCTGGAATGGGCGTCGCTCCTCTTATGGACGTTCGTCACATAGACATGCGCGAGTGTGACTTGCGAACGAACAACCGTGCACCAGCACAGAAACATGCGAATCCCCATTTCAAGTGATATTCACAAGGAATTCTGCTACTTCCACCATATTCCATTTGAAAGCATCGCAGTTTCTCCATCAAACGCATATATATATAGTTATATAATGCTATATATATATATACATGGTACCCCCACCCCCCTCCAAAAAAAAAAAATGATGAATTATGATGAATTTGATGGTATTTGCATATATGTTTGGAACATGTCCCGTCCCCGGCGCACGTGCAAACCGGGTGGCGTTCAGCTCGACGATGCCAGCAAAGCCCACGATCTGCAGCCAGCCCAGCGCAGGCACCTGTGCTTCAGCGGGCCCGGTGGATTCTCCTGTCCATCGTCGATTGTTTTGTTTTGTTTATACTAAACAGCAGGTGGTTCCTGCACTTTGTTTTTGTATTTGTTTCTTTATTTCAGGAGCCCACCTGCTGTTTAGTGTCTATTTTTGTGTAGTTGATTGTTTTGTTTTCTGCTCTGTGGTGGGCGAACTGCCTATCCGGTCGAAGAGCGAGATTGTCACTGGGAGGTACCATCTACGCTTGCGACTGGGAGGTCCCGTGCTGGACCAAGGGTGGTCTTCCCTCAGAACCGGCTGAATGAAGGTTCCAAGGCCAAAGTGTAAGCCCCGTGACAATCTCCGCAAACAAACCACCCCCTCAGATCGACCAACTTCGATGAACTTCACGGGCAAGAACAGGTTAAAACAATCAGTGGGATGTCGTGCATTCACTTAGAGTTTTGGGACGAACTCTGCCAAAGTGTATAACTTTGTAGACTGCTGGAAAGGGTTGGGAAACGTATTCCAAACATCTAGAGAGTAATTGTGTGTCACCGCCCGGAAGGAAAACTAGAGTTTGGTCAACACGATATGGATAGCCCACCCGTTGCATCCCGTTGCCCAATCATTTCCTTGTGTGGGACTCAATATAGGCACACCGCACACCTCGCCCGTTGCTCACACAGCGTGTGAGACGCACAAGCTCGCCGGCCTTGGAGAATGCGGCCAGGCCGTTGGGCACGTCGGCGAACTTGATGTCCAGGAACTTGGAGAGGTATCCAGGGAACCTGGAGACTCAAGGAAGCTGTAGATGTTGAGCCGGTGTTGGGATGCAATGTGGTGTTGTATGTGACTAGAAGTGGGACATGTCAACAATAATTGTAAGAAATGTATATAAAACATGTGTGTACAAATATAATGTGTATGTATGTATGTATGTATGTATGTATGTATGTATGTATGTATGTATGTATGTATGTATGTATGTATGTATGTATTTTTTCTCCTGAAGGTGCATTTTGGTTGGGCCGTGGTGGCCTGGGTTCCGGCGCTGTGGCCTCAGTGCCTCTCAGCCATCTCAAAAGAAGTCGACAAGGATCTCCGGGTCATAGGCAGTGTCCGCCTCTTCTTCAGCTTCTTCGTGGGTGGTGGCACTCTGCTCATCGGTCTCTGGCTGCATCTCAGCCGAGAATCTGAGCTTTTTGGGCACGGGAGGTGACAGAATTGGCTGGGTGTCATGGCCGGTGATGTGGCTTGTGGAAGCCATTGGTGCAGCTGCAGCTGTGCTGAGGTGTGGCTCAGGTGGTACTGCAGGACCGTGAGGATTGGTCTGACTGAAGAAATGAGCCAGTGTCGGCAAGGTCGGTTTGTGACCTTTGCATTCCCGTTGGAGCCCTTTCGTGAGAATCAGCCGGTTTTGAGCATCCAAGTGGGTGTGAAGTCCGCAGCCTTTGCATTGTATGCCTTTGCCAATCTGCCACAAAGTGTGGGTTCCGTGTGCTGCATGCACTTGGGAGAAAGGTGCATCAATGCAGCTGCTGGTCAGGAAATGGTTGAAAAGCTCTTCATTGGCCCGTTTATGGATGGCCTGGTTGCATTTGGTGCACTTCAAGTAGCCAGTGGTCTCTTGTGGGTGATGAACATCAGGGGTGGTCGGATGTTCTTGTTGGAGCTGGAGTAGTGAGGCTATGCGGCTAGCCCTTGTGGGTTTCTTCCCAACTGCCCGGCCGGGTGGTAGATCTGGTTCAGGTGTTGGTGCTGTGAGTTGCGCACAGTCCTCTTGGAGCCTTTCTTCGATCATGGATGCCGGCAAGCCCTGGTGGACCCTGGTTTGGCAGGTGTGGCATTGGTAGCCGCTGCGGTGGGCCTTCCACTGATGCTTGCCCGGTTGCCAGGGCTGCTGACACTGAGCGATGAGGGTCTTTCTCCTTTGCTTGGTCTTGTGGGCTGTTGCTCTGCCCGGTTTGGTGTGCAGATAGTGCTCCTTGTCTTCGTAGATTTTGGCCAGTCTGGCGGCCGCATGTGTGTAGATCTCCAGGTGATCTTGGTCGAGGACGCGCTGCCAAGCTTCTTTCTCGGGGTTGTGGATGCTAGTTGCCCTCTCCCAAGCCGCTAGGGCTGCATCCCTTTGCCGCTGGCGTAGATGTGGTTCGTTGCCCGGAGCGTCAGGGGTCTTGTGGTTCTTGTGGATGTAGAGGGGTGTGATCAGAGTAAAGTACTCTGCTGGTTGCCCCTGGACCAGGTCATGAAAACCCTTCCGCTTGGCTGGGTTGATCCAGGCTTCCCAGACCGAACTGACCTGGACAATCACCCGTGTTGGTGTCTGGATGAATTGAGCCAGAGTGAGGAGCCCTTGGAAGATGGCACGTGCTTTCGTTTGAGGTCCTCTTGCCATTCCAGTGATGGTGCCTTTTCTTTGCAGAGCTCCGAGAGAGTAGCCATGAATGCAGAGGGCATAGATCCAGGCCTGAGCTCGTTTGTCTCCTGACGTGGGAGTGGCATCGACAGTGACTGAAAGCCCTTGCCACGGTTGTAGTGGAAGTGGTTCCAGAGATTGCCAACAGCCATGCCCTGCCAGGCCGAGTGGACAATGGAGGTGGTCCTGTGGCTCTTTTGGAATCCACCCGTAAGCCCAGAGAGGCTCTTCCAGCGGGTCTTGTAGCCTTTCGGTCCATGGCACTGGAAGTGGTGTGTGCTTTTGGTTGTGGTGCCATTTGCACATCCAAATGATGTGCTTCGGTGTCGCCGGAACTTGGCAGATGGGGTACAGTTTGGTGCTGGTGCCATCCTTGAACCTGATGGCCGCTTGGTTCCAAGTGCGGATGTGTGTGGCCTGGGCCTTGCTGAGGCTTTTGGTGGCCGTAGATGCCGTGGTCCAGTCAATGCCGCTGACGAGTGCTTGGCAGTTGCGTCTGCTGGCGAACCGATGCTGGCGCTGCTGTTTGGCCTCTGCTTGTAAGAGTTCTTCCACCTGCCACCATGGTTGTCTGAGATCAACCTGGGCTTCTGTCATAAAGGCAGTTTCATTCCTGTGCCACTCATAGAGGCTGTTGGTGTGCCATCCCCATTCTTTGAGATAGGCCAGCGTAGCAGCCATAGGCCCTTTGACGTGGTACCAAGGGTACTGCTGCTTCCGGAGCAAAGTTTGCAGCTCCATCCTGCCCGTTCAACATGTGGTAGGTGCTCCGTGGGCCAGTGGTTGATGAGGGCATGGAGTGCCTGGACATGTTGACCACTTGATCAGCTGGGTCCATGTATTTGGTCTGTTGCTGGTCGTAGATGACATCAGTGATCCCACCTGAGTGGAGGCCAAGGTGAGTGGCCAGAGCTTGTCTGAGGGCCTGCCTGTAACGAGGAGCAAGTCCCTGTCCTTCAACTCCCCACAGTGCAACTGGCTGTATGCCTCCTCGGTGGAGCCGGAGTCTGGTGCGGAGGCTGGGGAGGCGCAGGGTGCGCAGTTTGATCCTGCGTTGCTTGTTCTTCTTGAAACGGTGCTGCAGGGTGGTGATGCGCCTTCTTCTGCCTGCTTGGTGATCTATGCCTAAGTCTCTCATGACCGACTGGATGGGTGGATCATCGGGCCCGAGTAGTTTGGCCAGTGCTCTATGGGTGGCTCTGTCGGTGACTATAAAGGCAATTTTGTGGTTGTTGACTTTGAGGCCGGCATCTGTCAGTTGAAGGCGCAGTTCATGCCAGGCTGTCACAATGCGGGTGGCCAATGTATCTGGGTTGTGGTGATTGCCATCAAAACCAATGTCATCGACCCATCCGTTGAGGTGCAAATCTGGATGCTTGGCCTGGAAGGGGCTGAGGATGGGTTGGAGAAAGGCTTTAGCCAGCAGTGGGGCCTGAGGGCAACCGGCAGCTACGCCATGGGTGACGTGGAACCAGTGGCTGAGCTCAGCATCAGCTAGCACTGCTTTTGGCCCCGTGTAGACCTGCATGGCGAACTCAAGGGCAAGTGGTGGATAGTCAAGTGCTTGTGCCACTGTCTGTAGTTTCTTAAGGTCGATGGTGTCGTAGAAGGTGCTCATGTCCAAAAGAACTGTGATGCCGTGTTGTGCCAGTGTTTTGTTGCTTTCCTGGCGATGTAGCCGCTCAAGAGCTACATGAAGTACTGTGGCTCCTGGTCGTGCTCGATCATAGTCCATGGATGAGGGCAAATTGAGTTGCCAGCTGTCGAGCATGCTCTTGCGGAGGCGGCACCAGGTGCGATAGAGGACGCTGTTTAAGGTGATTGGTCGTTCCACCTTCTCGTTTTTGGCCAGCATCACCACCAGGCTCATCTGGAGTTGTGTTGGCATGGTGGCTGATTTCTCCATGTCTTGCAGCAGTTGGAGCAAACTTGGCAGGGCCTGAGGGGGAGTGTTCCTCAGGAGCTGTGCGCTGATGGCATCTGGTCCACATGCTCGGTCCGGCAGCTGCTTGAGGACCCTGGCCAGGTGTCCTATCGTGAGTGGTGGTAGTTGTGCAGCTTGCTTTTGGGCACTGTCCTGTAAGGAGTTCCTTGCCAAAGCTTGGTTGTCGGCAGTGGGTTGCCAGTGTTGATGCCAGTCGTGGAGTCGATGTCTCATTCTGTCAGCCATGGGGACAGTGCGGTATGGCCGTTGCCAAGCCAGCTCACTGGCCTTGAGGTTCCTGAAAAGACCTCGAAGTCCTTTGGCTTCACCTTGTCTGATCCAGGCAGCGTACTGAAGTTGCCCCTCAGTTCTGGATTGCTCGAGTGCTTGAGTAAGCTGATGTTGGACAGTATGCTGCATGAGCTCAAGTGTGCGTGGATCCTTGTGGTGGTTCCAGTGCTGTGTCATGTCCAGGAACTGAGCCCAGGCTGGTTCGCCGATCCAGTGCTTTGGTGTGGATTCGGTGGCTTTGAGGAAACCTTGTATGGTTCCTGGGGATGGGTGCGCTTGGTGCTGGATGAGGCTCAGGCGTGCTTGGAGCTGTTCCCAAAAGGCTGGTTTGCCTTTCTTCCAGATTGGACCGGCCTTGGGCGAGGTGAGTGGTTTGTACTCCGCCTGGAGGTTGGAGGCTCGCCCTTTGACAGAAACCCAGTCCGCAAGGTTTTTTGCTGGCTGATTGGGCATGGTGTCGTAGAGCTGGACTTCTTCGACCTGTGTGACGTAGGTGGTCCATGGCCGAAAACCGGGATTGGGCCGGTCAGGGAGTGCCGGGAAGGTGCGCAACTGGTTGTAGTTCCTGAAGTCGTCTGGCAGAGACAATGCGGCCGCCAGGGGACTGCCCACTCCGTAGTCATTGAAGTGAGGGGAGCGAGCTGGTTATGGATCAAAGCATAGTCCAGCACATTGCCATTGAGGAGTGTGGCATCCGGGGCAAGAATCTGCCAGTGAAATTTGGATCCCAGAACTGTGCCTTGGAACTGGCTTGGATGTCCATTCCAGTCCCCCAGGAGGATGTACTGCCTGTTGGAGGCTTCGACCAGGGCCAAAAGTCTGCCAAGAAGCTGCGAGTTGGTGGGTCCCTGGATCGTCTCGTTGGTTTTGAAGTAGACAGCAATGACCAAAATGGACCTGGCTTTGGCTTCCCAAAGAAAGGCTTGGTATCCACAACCTTCGATGTGGTAGTTCTCCAGCTGGGTGACTCCATGATGGTTGGAGTGGAGGATGAGGATGCCTCCATGGTTGCCATCGTTGTTGCTGTTCGTGTGAGCCGGCAGTCCAAAGGCATGTTTGCCTCTGACTTCGAAGTACTGGCATAGGGTGTTGTGCTTCTGCTTGTCCAGGTGAGTCTCCACCATGATGTGGATATCATTGTCACGACTCCATAGCCAGTCGAGAGTGTGCCTCCCAAATGCTGTGATGTTCGCAACATGGAGCTTCATACTGTCCTGTGTGTGTCTAGCCTTTTTAGGCGGTGTGCCGTGTTGTGGTGGATCGTAGTCCGGTGTTTCAGGCTCAGGCAGTGCCCGCTGGATTTGTCTCGGCGTGACAAAAGCCGTGGTCTGGACAGCCCAAATCTGCACGATTTGACCAGCAAGTTGGGGTGTCAAGAAAGGGAGCACTGTTGGGTGGCCACCGTCATCTGCAATCCACATCAAGTCTCTGTAGACCAGAATGGCAAAGTAATGCCCGCTATCGTGGGTGGATCCTCGGTGGCAGATGTATGCAATTGGCATGTACTCAGCACTTGCCCTGGAGAAACCGTCCAGCGAGCGAGGTACAGTAAAGGCCCCGTGAGGGTTCAGGGCTCGTTTGTGCTTGGTCAGGACCCCATCGTAGGTGACTGCTCGGTTGATGTGTGCCACCAGGACGGTCTTGTCATCTGCCAGGAATTGGCCGAGGCCTTGATTGGCCCAGTTGTTCATGAGCTCTTGCCAAGTAATCTCATCGAGGAACTCATCAGGGTAGTCCACAATGAGCGGTAGCTGCACATGTTCGGCCAGGTATCCTCTCTCTTTGATCTCTGAGTACCTGTATTGCATCACGCGAGTCTGGGAGCGGAGCCAGAGGGAGTTGACAAAGTGTGCTGCATCCCCTTCCAGGTTCAGATCATGTTGCTTCCAAAGGTCATCAAGTCCTGGAAGGGCCTTGATGTCTACCGCCTCGTTGAGCTCGAGTGAGGTTTGGACGGCATCTTTGACTGTACCCCAAGGTTCGAGATTGAACTCTGCCAAGTAGGCACACATCCAGCAAAATGCTCGCCACGGGGCATTGGCATAGCAACGGGTGCTGGGATTGCCGATGATCATCGTCAAGTTCTGGAGGATGAGATCGGTGGTTGAGGCGTATTCATGATGGCTCATGCCTTTGGTGCCACTGTCAGCTGAAGAAAGTGTCTCCAGTGTAGTGGAGTAGGTGCCACCAGTCAGGCTCACAAAGGGTTTGCCATTGCCGCTGGTGGAAGTCGTGTCAAAATTGTGACCAGTGGTAGTCTCTGGTGCTTTCATGGGATCCATTCCCTCTAGTGTTTGCCATGATTGCTGTTCCCCTGCAATCTGAGTCCTTGATTTGTCCCCATCAAATTGGTGACTCTTGCGATGTTGTCGTGACTCCGGATGATAGAGCTCATTGGTTCTCATGTCCGTTGTCTGTGCAACAGGTTGTGCCCCTATTGAGCCGGGGCCAGCGCGGCAAACCGGTGATGGTGGTGTTGCCATGCACTGAGGCTCAAATGTTTGCAAAAATGTGTCTGTTTCTTGAAACTCCCCATGCGAATTTTCGGTCCCTTCACATGACCACAAGTCATCGTCTGGCAACGGAAAATTCCACCCTTCAATTGCATCTTGAGCATGAGTGTTACCCGCAATGTCCAGGTGAAAGAGGTCCAGGGCCGTCTGTTTTGCGCCGCTTTGTGGGATCCTCAGTGTCAGATCCAGAGCGCTTGAGAAGACCGTGGAGTTGAGTCTTTTGCTCTTTGGTCAGGGCAATTCCTAGGTTGTGCACGAAGGATTCGACGGCCATGGGGATTTGTTCTGGCTCAGCCAGTGGTCCCGTCAGGTCTGCCGGTGTGGGTGTCTGGTTCACCGCCTTCATGTAGTCCTGGGAGAGCTGTTGTAAGGCTTTTTGCCCCTCAGCCAACTTCCCCTGGAGGGTCTGCATGTCAGCAAGTAAGGTGGTGTATTGTGCCTTCACCCCGTCAATCTTGTCCTGGAGCTGGTTTTTCCTGATGGACAGTGTTTTCAGCTCCGTGACCTGGCCTTTGAGCTTCGTGGCGGTGTCTCTTTCGGTGCACGGTTCAGGGGCCGTGAGCTTGGTGACAATCTGCTGGACCTGTGTTGGGAGTGCATCCATGTGTGATTTGAGGATGTCCGTCAACTCGGGTTCTTCCGGTTTGGCGGGACCAATGCCTAGTGCTTGTAGGCGTGTCTGTGTGTCTTCGGGCAGGGCAGACCAGCTAGTGGCCAAGAGCTCGGTGGCTTCTTGTTGTACCTTGGTCTTCTTCAATGGTTTGACTCTCCCAAGTCCTGGCGGTGTCTCTGGCCAGGTGGGTCTCACCTTGGTGGTAGGCCGTCCATAGCCCTTGCCCTTCCCAGTGCCGCCTGTAGATGTAGGCCACCAGGTTCCGCATCGTCGACACTTGGTGTTGGGTTTGACCTTGTCGGTCCAGATCCAGTTGAAGCAATCCTTCCTTGAGCAGGTCATGTAGGAACGACCCCATTGTGGCGTCATAGTCCCTGATCTTGGGCAACTGTTCCGCTCTCAGGAAGTCAACCAAATGGGCAAACTGGGTGGCACCGGCAAGAAGCACCAGTCTGAGTGTCGAGGTCCCGGAGGTTGAGGCACCTTTCACAAAGTCGATGTGGAAAGGGATCACCGGCTTGGGTTCAGTCTCAATCACGGGCAAGGACCAGTGCCGGTGGAGAGCTCAAAGGGGTGGTGTTTCCCTTCAGGTAGCCGGGGGATAATGGATGAAGCGCTTGGGATTTCCACACCAGGGCGGTTTCAGGGGACGCCCTTGAGCACTCGTGTCTTGAGCCATGTATGTATGTATGTATGTATGTATGTATGTATGTATGTATGTATG
>CAXAMN010022584.1:1728576-1738904 GCA_963970005.1 Durusdinium trenchii | reverse complement strand
TATGTATGTATGTATGTATGTATGTATGTATGTATGTATGTATGTATTGGGTCTATCCTATTGCCAGTAACAGTGGATGATGATGGTTGCAAAAGCCCTTGTTCAAAAATAGTGATAATTGTATACAGACTGTTACAGGCAATAGGGCAAACCCAATCATTATATATATATATATTATACATAGTGAACAAATCTTCTATGGTTCCTCCAACAATTCCATGGTTCACCTAAATGACGAGTTCCCAGATCCAGCTGCCTGACACCAGTTCGAGTTGACTCGTCATGTCTGTGAAGAACCCGTGAGACCTCCCGCAAACCTCCGAGGCGCGGGAGTTCTGTGTGTGTGGAACATGTTTCAACCTACCTGGGGAAGTGTGAAGGTACCATCTGCTACCAAGTACAAAATGTACATATCACTCTCTTGTGATGTAGGTGCACCTCACACTCTCATGCCTTCTTGACCATTTATGCCTTGCGCACACTGGTCATGCTGGTGGAAATGTCAATGATTTGCGAAGACTCAGCAAGAAATAGCCCACTTCAGCCCACTTCACACTATCCTTTATACTCCGACCCATGACCAGGAAGTCCTTCCTGACTTCGGACGGACTTCCTCCCGCAACAAGTGTCACCTCCAGTACTCTGGCAGGATGTAGCCAATGGTGGCAAACATTGCGACCTCGGGTCATGTAGCTGAACATCGGCTTGCCAGTAAGACGTGTTCACGCACGTGGACCAATTAGGCCAAGAAGGTGATGATGAAACGCCCAGAAAACAACACCAGCGTTTGGTGGTTTTGTTCCATGAGAATGGGCACATGTTATGGAGGAAACAGTTGTAGCATGGACACCTGGCACTGTTTGCCAGGGACTTCTGTGAATTCCAAATCAAGTAATATGCCCTAGTCTTCCTGCGTCTTTCTCGCACAAAGGTCTTCAAGCAAACCTTTGAGATCTTTGAGTGAGAACAACTTCCTTCATAACATTCCATAACCACAAATTTATGACTTATGAGCCCATATGTTCAGTCGATGCATCGGGGGTTTTACTACAATCTATTATTTATATTGTAATATTATGTAATATATGACCTTGATCGATTTGCCCACGAAGAAACAAGTCCCCAAAACATCAAACGATGCACAGCACTCAGCTGTACACCAAAGACGAAGAGGAAGCATTCCCATGGCCGCATGCAGCGAAAGCCAGCAGCACCAATCCAGTGTGTCAATAAGGTCTCCTTCAAAAAGGTGGACAGAAGATTATCTTGACGTCCAATCATAAAGCAAGGCAAAGAAGCACAGCGTGCTTGGTAAAAACACTGGTGCAAGAAGTGAGCACCCAAAAATGCAGAATAGACCTAAAGCACCAAAAGGCAGGGGCTCTGATCTCCACCCGGTTGACAGAAGAAGAGGCTAAGGCGGCTAAGGGCTAAGGGCACGACATTTGCAAATCAAGTAGCGGCATCAGTATGCTCGAATTTTGTGAGCAATTGCACGCGAAGCTCAAGGCTTCAAACAATTTGCCTTTAAAGCCCCAGAGTCCCCAACCAGCTCAGAAATAGAAAGGTTGTGTGAGCGCAAGCTGGAGACCACAAAACATCCTGTAGGTGAATCAAAGTAAATCCAGCCAAAGCGAAAAATAGCCATGCCCCAGGCCGAAGTCCAAAAACAACTATAGGTGAAGCGCAGTGAAGGTCAGCCAAGGAGAAGGTGGAGCATAGGAAGAAGAATGAGGAAGAGCTACTCACGGGCTGGAAGCCCACCGGGCGAGGCCCAAGAAGCTCCCATAGAGCACAAGGTCAGGCGAATCCATGCCATGTGAGGAGCAAGAATGGACATGTGTGTCTCTTTGGCAAAGAGTATTGCCAAGCAATTAGCGATCTCGGCTGCAACTAGGGTAGAAATGGCTGTGATGAGGAGTTCCTTCAGGAGACAACACACAATTTGCTTTTGACTGATTCTGATTTTCCTGACCAGAAGCAAACTCAAGGACTGAATTCAACAGAACCGTAGCTGTCGCTGCTGCCTCCATGCCGCATGCCCTGTGTTCGGATGGGGAGATTCTTTCGTGTGAACTTTCTGCCATCGCCGATTCAGCCAGCAGATTCAACCAGCAGAGCTGCCCCTTCGGAATACGAAGGGCCAAAGTACTGGCTGCCCGCGTTGGTCGCGAAGATCTGCATTGGACCTGCCACATCCTGCCACAACTCCACGGCCGAAGCGGGGTACGGCCGAAGCGGGGTTTCCACTGAACGATGTGAGTCACGTGACTGCGGCGTACGTGATCGCTGGTCAGGGCTACGGTATCCCAACTGGGCATCCCAGACTCGTCCATGCTTGAGCTCAACCTCTCGGCGCCTCTTGTAGTCCTCAGTCGGAAACGGAAAGGATAATACGAGCGCCTGGTCACTGCCCAGTCGAAGCAGGTGTTGATGAACCTATGAACATCTATCAATGGTATCAACATGTATCAACTGTGTCAGGGTGTATCAATCTGCAATTTGGGTCTTGGGACATCCTTGATCATACCCTCTTGTCCCAATGGTAGAAGAAGGACGGCAAGTATGCCCGTGCCTAGCAACATCTCTCCATTGAGCGGGCCCTTACTCTGTGGTGGTCAAAGCCGAGAGGGTCTACTAGAAGGCATTGTTACCTGTCTTAAATATGCTCTTGACTATTGAATAGTATATAACTATATACATACTGTGTGACCTCCCCAAACAAACATATGTACCAACTATGCACTCTAATTGTCGTTACATGTTTATTTCCCGACCCTCACAGCTGCAAATCCTCAAACAAAGATTTAACAAGTGGAAAGTCCTTGCAACTACCAAAGTGTCCAAACAAAAGTGGCCTTCCAAAGGACGGTTTTCCACTTCACTCATGTTCCTCTCTACTGGCCAACTGAACATAATCCAGGCACATGAAACTTATATGAACTTATGCTCATAATTTCATCCTACAGATCTCCAAGCTTTCCCTTGGAAGCACCAAAGCATGGCACATAACGCCGCAGCGATTCGCAAACAACTCTTAGTCTCAAGATGGCACCGTCCTGAGGAATACGTTTACTATGCAAATACGCTGGTAGACTGCGGCTGCAAGTAGAGTGAGTACAAAGTACAAAGCATCGTAGCAAAATGTGATTATGACATCATCATCATCATCATCATCATCATCATCATCATCATCATCATCATCATCATCATCATCATCATCATCATCATCCTTTCGTGGAGTTGTCGTGCAACCCCAATGTAAGCCATGAAACACCACCAAAAGACCTGAACAAAAAGTAGACTGCTCATGACTGCTCACCACTACCTCCTCAGTCCACTGTGGCGCACGGATCCAAGCTGCAGATTGGTTGCCGCTGGTGGACAGGCCCAGGGGGTCCCAAAAGCCCACAGGAGGCTGCACCTGAAAAATCGGGAGATTCTAAAACATCGCTGTATCTTTTTAACAAGCACATGCGTGGAAACTCTCCCAAAAGGTACCATCAATGGATAGGAACACTGTCTCTTGAAGCATCTAGACTAAATACATCGGTCAGAAATCGGTCTGTCGACCCTGTTGCTCCACAAAAGCCCCAAGCTTGCCATTGAAAGGAAGGCCAGCGAGGCACTCCAGTCTCGTTCTCGAAGGCTCGCAAAGGAGAGTCGGTGTAGTTGGCCCAGTCACCCCAGGCGGAGCCTCGCATCTGCGCTCGCTGTGGATCTTACGGTGCATGGGCAAACAGGGTGGCAAACAAGCAACTTCACCTGCAGTTGAACCGGTCTTTCGGTTTGCATCTGCCAGCTGCGAGGGATGTGAGATATGGTTATATAACTTCACCGTTTTCAGCTGATTCATGCTGATGACTCCTGCCAAATCTCAGAGAGGAATGGCTGACGATGTTTGAACATAGATCATTTGGAGTGTTTCAGGTGTTACCTTGGGAGCCTTCATGAATTTCACAATTAAGCTATTTAGAGGTGGTCGAACAGCTGGATGTTTTTGCACCCAACAGTCAGGCTTCTCTGGAAGGGATAAATAGGCCTGGATGGGTGTTAGCATACCAAACACCACCTACAATAAGCATATCATAGCAAACAGATCAAGCATATTGGCTTGAATCTTCCTGTGGAGCATCACATCAAGTTTGATCCACGGGTTCTTGTGTCGATCCTAAGGCTCTCCATGGCGTGACTTCTGGGGGCAAAAACAATCCCCAGGAGGTGGGTGGGTTATTAGAAGGAGCTACTAGTAGCTTCTTGTTACTACGTAGTAGTAAGGCCAGGAGCCCCTAGTAGCTTCCTTGCTCCTAGTAGCGATGCCAGGAGCCCCTAGTAGCGTTCTTGCTCCTAGTAGTGTTGTTTTTCTGAACTCGCTTCTGGCCCTTGATTTGGGGGATGTGTTTTGGCCTCCGGGTACAGGTTTGACAGCTTACATGACCCCTTTGCTATGAAAGCTCTGCGATGTGATCCAGCCATGTGAAAGAAACTGTAGAAACTGACCAGCTGAGCAAGAGATGATCCAATCATATTGGTCCGCTTTGTGAGTTGTTTCACCAAGGCTCCTCCATCAGGTCAAATGCTCCGAGTGGCGAACATTGCTCCTAGTAGTACGGCCAGGAGCCCCTAGTAGCTTCTTGTTCCTAGTAGCAATGCGAGGAGCCCCTAGTAGCGTCCAATACTCCGGACGAGATGCCAGTGAGGCCATCTTGGAAGAACATGCCGATGATCGCCATCCTCAGCTCGAACACAACGACAAAAGGTCAGAATGTGTGTGGCGGGTTGTCAACAACATCACGCTCATTGTGACGTTTTGAGTCACTCCCTCAAAATGCAAAGACCTGCAATAGCAGTGTTTGTTGATGGATCCGAGTGTAATCCCTCCAAGATCTCAGCAAAGTTAGCGTACAAATCCTTAATCCTTATTCACAGTCAAGCTGAACCCCCAAGTCACATGCCGAGCAGGATCTAAAACAATGTTCCACGAAAAACAATACCAAGACGTGGACCGAGTGGATCTGAATCGCTGGCCATGCCCAACATGTCAACAACAATATAAATGACTACAACTGCCTGGATTTATAGCTTACATCATCAACATGCCAAGCATCATGGCCAGCCGTCCGTTGGCGAGTTCCGCGCTGAGCTTGCGCTTCTTGGTCTCGGCGTCCGCAGAGCTGATGGCCTTCCAGCCATAGTCACCTGGCTGGTCACAGAGATGGAGACATTGATTAGTGATCTTAATTCTTCGCTTTGCGCAAAGTAAACCTCAAATCTAGAAGAGGATCTTCATCTTCTGTATGCTAAGCTGCTGGCCAAAAAAGAACAAACATACAAGTCTGGTGGTCAGCTTGGAAAAGCTTATACAATTGGCAACAGGTGATTTTAATCTGAGACTGCTGCATGGTCTTTAAAGACATCCTCAAGAATCCTCAAGTATAAACTGCACAAGCATCAACAGCAAAGCTTTGGATAATAACCACATGACCATGTATCAATAACCACTTGCTGTAATCACTTGACCATGTTTGGGGCCTTCTTCCGTCCTCAGCAGGGTCCGGTACAGTGATGCGGTCCGGGCCTGGAGTTCCAGAGTACTTGTAGACGAAGAGCTCATAGTAGCCGGCAAACGCGACGATCTGCGCCCAGCCGTTGCCAGGAACCTGCGCCACGGATCGATGAGAGGAAACACCAGTTTTCTGCCTGATATCTGAATATCTACTGGATCTTCTTTCTTGCGACGGGAAACATATTGTATATCACAACGAACGGAAGCACAACAACACTGTCGCCAATCACAGGAACAAGGTTGAATTGAAACTGAAGAACAACCAACCAACCGCATGTAAATTGTATTTAAGTGCAAGACAAATACATTGTTTGAGAATTGCCGAAAGTCGTCAAATGATAAGTGATAACCTTCAACCTTCACCTTACTTCACCTTCAAATCAAATCATCACCCATCAAATGAACGGTGACCAGTGAATTAGTGATACAAGCTTGGGGCAAACAGTTCATCGAAAGTGAACAGAAAGAACATGGAAGAACACAGCAAACGCCCATGGGACTCCAATGGCCCATGTACACCACTCCAATGGCCTGTGTGCTTTGGATGCTTCTCCCAATGCTTTGGATGCCTCATATGACCCTGTGGGTGCCCTCCAAATCCATGCAGATCCGTTTCGAGCGGCACCTCGTTCGAGCGGTCGTTTCGACAGCGGGTGGAGACACCTTGCCAATGGCCGCCAAGCCGTTGGGGACGTCTTCGAACTTAATGCCCATGGATGGAGAGAGGTATCCAGGCCACTTGAAGTACTCAGGCGTGATATAACCTCAGTCAACTGACACAGCTCCAGGTCTGGTCCAGCTTCCTGATAACACCAAGAAGGGATCTGTTATTTTATGTGGGACAAGCAATCTTTGTTATTTGTTTCGGAAAAAAAGTTGCTTCTTGAAGTGAGACTGATTGCGGAGACCAGGGAGGGTGTGCGCAGGCGCAAACTCTTTGGTTTTCACACCCAAGAAAGCATCTTATCACTATAAAAGGGCAGTTAATGATTGACCTACAACCATCTGATTGTACTTAGTTTATATCTATTGTATAGAGGTGGGATGATTGACCATCCCACACCTTTCGATCTGCAGCTGACCGGACAGTGTTTTGTCCGCACGGACAGTTTATTGACAACCATAAACTTTTGTCTGTCTTGAGTCTTAAGTAAGGCAAACTTTGTCACTGTGACTTGCTAAGGCTCTTGATAATATTACATGGCCGTAGAGATTGCCATTCTACATGAGCACTTCAGCACTTCATCCTTGGGAAAATATGTTCTTCCTCTATTCTGCACTAGCTTGTTCAACTGAGAAGAGCTCTATCTGCCGTCCTCATAGCTCCTGAAATACCATCCTCTTTCAAAGAATACTATGGGCGTAGCCTCATGGTGCTGTCTGTGTACCATGCATTCTACTATGTAGTACTATGCAGTAATGCGCCACCAATTTCTTACGCAAGAAATGCCAAGTAATGCGCCGGGACTGATCTCGACTCTCTCGACTGAGGAGCCCATCGTGGCGTACATCGCGACGCGGCCGTGCTTGATCTCCGTCTCGCGGCGGCGCTTGAAGGTCTCCATGTTGCCTGACCAAATGTATATATATATATATATTTAAATACAATATATATATATATTTAAATACAATATATAATATATATATATATACAAACACATGTACAAAAGTATAAACAAACGAACAGCTGCACTCTATATATCTCTATATACAGTCGAACTTGAGCTGACGTCTTGGCCGGCTCCGACCGAATTACTTGGGTAAAAGGAACACATGTGTGACAATCTCGTGCAAGAACCACACAGTAGAGAGGCGTATCGGGGTCCCAGTCTTTTGGCAGCCCAACATGTCCCGTTCTTGAGTATACATAGAACACCATAGAACCAACGAAGTCAGGAGCCATGGGACAGCAAGTTTCTGCAGGCTTGTTCCAGAGGCTGCGATGTTGAGGTGCATGTTGACAATCTTGGGGTGATATGTTTTCCTTGTTGATTGTCTGGCCCCATGTAGAAATATTTAAACATCGACAGCCTCCTGTCTCCCAGGGATGTGAGGGACCCCACTCATTGGGTGAGTTGTCAAGTCGTATCTCACAACACCCACAGTGCCACAGTGCACACCATCTCAAGTCTAGCCCAGCGTCCATCCCGAGTGTAGCCCACAGGATCCTGAGAGACGGCCCGGCCCCGGTGGTCCAATCGCTCGGTGTTCGGTGTTCGGCTGGTCAAACACCTAAGGACGGGTACCCTTGATGCGCATCAAAGGGGTTTCTGATCAACGGCATCCTCGATGCGTTGACAGCCACAACCGGATGAGAACAAGCATAAACATGCAACATGTCTCCACCGAGCCAATCGTTGGGAATTGCTGGGCTGCTGAAAAGGCGTCCAACATCCTGGGTGTTCTGGGCAAGGTAAAACGTATCAGGCTGTTCCACAATCCTACATAGTTTGTGCCTAGTTATCCTCGGTCCTCGTTGGAAAGTAAAGAATCCTCCAGGAATCCATGGCCCGAATCCACCAACAAAGGAACCTTGTACCATCATACCTCGTCATACCTCGTCATACCCGTTTTGGGATCATCTACTTTGGTCGCATTCCTCTTGAACGATCCTGCCATTCCGTTCCACGCCAAGAAACCCAGAAGCCCACAGGGGGCTGGACTCCCAGCTCATCCTGCCATGCTGCACAGCAGGTCTGTGGTGGGCAAATCCACTCGAACAAAGCTGGAAAAATCCAGGTTCCCTGGAGATTGTTGAATAATTTCTATAATTTCTACTCCTGAGGGAACGCGGGAAAACTACCTAAATCTGGAGGAATACCCTTCTACTCGTCAATCTATTTCTTCTGCATCGATGGGCCTGTTCAGGATCTTTCAACAGCATGAATGTCTCTGCACAAGTTTCTAGGTGAAAGAAGTATCAAATCTGGTTTCTGAGCAATCTGGTGCAACTTTGGCATGCAAATCTGTGATGTACATGACCTGCCGCCCGCTCCTCAAAGGCCCTCAATGGGGAGTCGGCGTAGTTGGCCCAGTCGCCCCAGGCGGAGCCAGTGAGACCATCCTGGTAGAACATGCCTTAATGGGCCAGTGGATGGGAGAGTCTCTGGTTTGGATATGAGGGAGACAATCTCAAACACATCGACAGCTCTATGACAGCTTGGCATTGTCACTAAATTAGCTTGGATGTGGTTTCTCATGCGAGTTGTTTTTCCACGTGATGTGTGTTGGGTGTATTAATTTAAGGACATTCTGTATCGATCTGCAGCGTTTCGCACATGAAAAATAGGTATCACTTAGGTATCGCTTGCAGGGTTTTGCTGCAAGGAGAACAGTACTGTACAAAGGAAACAGCGATGATTTGCAGAACGACTCATTTGTTCATTGTTTTTGGTTTGGGCATTTTTGGGCCATTGACCCTCAACCTAGAAACCCCTGTGATGGCCTTCGGGCAGTACAAGACAACCCGAAGTCGTACGCGGGAGGATCCAATTTCTGGCATGTAGACTAGTAGCTAGAAGCTACTAGGGGCTCCTGGCATCGCTACTAGGAGCAAGGACGCTACTAGGGGCTCCTGGCCGTACTACTAGGAGCAAGTAGCTACTGGTTACAAGGTTCGCTACTAGAGAAAAGGTCGATTGAACCAACCGATGAGTAATTGGCTCTTTCTTGGACCAATGAGCAATTGAAAGGTCCATTTCGTCGCCGACCAATTCCTTGGGTCTGGATTAGGCGTCTTGGGTGTGTGTCCCCAACTGTGTTGGCTCTGTCTTAAACACTTGTGAATCACAAGCTTGGGCACCTGGGATCGCAACCAAACAGACTCTTGAATCAACCTGACACCATAATGTAGACTGCTGATGAATTCAACATCTGAAGCGGTTTTACTATCCAAATGCGGGGTTCAACATGGATCAGTGACTCTAGAAACTCTGGCCGCGAACTCTCAACTTTGCCGCGATGAACTCTGCATAACTCTTGGTCAAAGACACCAATGATGGCCATCATGGCCAGCCTTCCGTTGTTGATCTCCGCGGTCAAGCTCTTCTTCTTCTTCTCAGCGTCCTGTGCTGTGGATCGGTCGATGAGATGGCGTCCTGTACGGCAGGAGCAAACAAAACCCAACAGAAGACGAGATGACTGCCAGAGATGGCTAAGGTCTTAGTGTTTGTACTGTAGGATGATTTCAGGATTTGCTTGCAAACTCTTGTGGAAATCTGGTTGATCGTAAAAGCATCTTCACTGTGTCTGGGTCCGGCTCACTGCTTTTGAGGATGTTCAAGGGCAACAACTGACAAAATAACGCAACAATACGCAACATCTGCTCTTGTCAAAGGTTGACATCAGAGTTCCGCTAGTCAAGTTCCCAGCGTAGGACCTCCTGCCACTCCTGGCTTCCTCGACCCCACGATCCTCGATCTTCCTGCCGAAGGGAAGGCCAAAGGCTCCGTAGCCTAAGGTAGCAAAAGGTGGCCCATTCGGACCTCCAAGGTGAAGTTAGATCGATCCAATTGAGGAAGACCTCTTGGTTCCGGTGCATGAGGCTGGAAGAAAACATCCTATCTCAAAGAGATCTAGGTGAACTCTGGTTCATGTGACCTATCTGCCCCCAAAAAAACACCTCAAACACCTCGAACTGAAGAGGTCCCAGGGTGTTTCACCCAGCACCGAGAGGTCCGGACGTTACCGGGAGACCAAACGAACTTGAAATAAATTAATAGCTTTTTGTTACTACTAGTAAGGCACTTGTTACTAGAAGCGA
>CAXAMN010022584.1:1674821-1727758 GCA_963970005.1 Durusdinium trenchii | reverse complement strand
ACACACACACACACACACACACGTCACACGGCCAACCAAGCGCATATTGATCCGATCATCCAGTCCCAATGGTTTCAACCATAGCATGGATTGTCAACCTTTATGGTCCGCTAAAGACCAGGTTGTTGTTTGGGGCTCATAGAAGGTACATGAATGTACAACCCCCCGGACTGCGTCCTTGGGTTTGCAAGACATCTGCGCCAAGACAGCTGCGGTTACTGTAGGACCGTTGAATAATCCGTTTAAGTCCACCACTATCCGCCCTTCTGTGCCATGTTGCTCGATGATGCCAACCTGCAGCGTCCAAGTGCCCGAACCCAAAAAGAACTGGTTGATTCCACTGGAATTGCTTGAGGAACCAAGAAACAGTCAGTAAATCGCTTGAGGGACCAAAAGTCTGGAGGGAAACATCAACCAACAGAACATGTCCTTGCAGATTCCATGCAAAGGCTCTTTCAGGCGAGGAAATTGAGCATTCAAATCACATTAACTTTGTCCCTGTTTGGATCATTCCCAAGGCTTGATCAACTAGGAATAACAAAAAAAGCAAAGCAAACCGCTAGGGGTTGCGCTGTCGTGACCTATTCAGTCATAAGCTACAAACATCTCAGAAACCAGGGAAGGATGACATCTGCGGATTGCCTTGAAGCGATTCATTCATTCAGAAACCATCAGAAACCTTAGTCTTCCCTACTGGTCGCACATGGTCACACCAGTCAAGTTGTTCAAACGATAATAGCATGTCTAGCACATCTGTGTGCCAAGTCACGAAGGTGATGATCTGCAACCAGCCTAGCGGAGACGTCGAGGAAGCAATGGTGAAGCTTCACCAGGATTGTTTTCCTACTTTAATCGATTTCAAGTGAAGGCTGTGTACAGCTGGCTACAGTTGATGGAAAATATCCAAGCAGAACTTGAAGCTCACCGGAAAACACTTGTTTTATATATTACTATATATAATATAATATAATATAATATAATATAATATAATATAATATATATTATAATCGTATATATAGTGAGAGATTGTCCTCATCTACTTGGTTGAACACCACTCCTGGCCCCACCAACACAATACTCTGGTGCACCAAAGGGGTGGGCTTGGTGCACCACCAATGGGTTCCAGAAGACCCCCGGCCCTAAGAGCCGCTTGGCCTCACCGGGGAGGTACCCCGGTCCGGATCATTGGGGATCACTGGGATCGGGCATCTCTTACTCAGGCTCACTAAACCCTGGCCACCGCGCGGTGGCCCACCCGCACCTGCCAGCGGCACAGCAGCAGCGCCCTTGAGGCCGTTGGGGATGTCAGCAAAGGCCACCCCTTGGGAAGGGGAGCAAAGGCCTGGTGAGCTGGCGAGGATCTGTAGCAGACTCTGGTGGATCTGATGTTTACTGCATAAGTTGCATAAGCTTCACAACCAGGGATTCCTATTGGGTGATCATTGTATAGGGAGGGTGACCAGGGTGACCAGAAAATCCCCTCACTGGATGGTCCAAAAGAAACACCAATGTCGAAATAGGCCGCTCACCTACACTCGTGAAGCAAGGGGATGACAAGCTCGAAAACTCAGCATGCTCCCAGCTCCTGCACTGAGCAGGCTAGAATCTGATAGACTATGAACCCGTCACAAAAACAGCAAAGGCACAGGGAACCACTCACTCCATTTGCATTTACAAAAACAACTCACAAAACGAAAGGCCCAAACGAATGACTTCGGATGAAATACGTGACTCTGACCACCACCTATCAGGGACTCAAAGGGCCCAAAGGGCACGAAAACGCAGGGCCTGGGAAGCGGAAGTACTCCGGCACGATGTATCCAATGCAAGCCAACATGGCCACCTACCAGAATGACATCGTTGTTTTGGTGCTTATACCAGGCACATGTACTTTCCTAGAAAACGGGTTTGGGTGTTAATATGTATTTTTTCTATCTGCACATTGATCAGTGCATTTGACCAGATCTACTTCATGAATCCAAACAACATGGAAACTCGCCAAACGAAGTTTGTCGGCTGAGACCAGCCGCGTGAATCTGGGCGACTGAGCCAGGCACACGGCCGTGCTGAATCTCCACAATGCGACGGCGCTTGAACTGCTGCTTGGCCACCTGGAGTGAGATCAAACGAAACGATGCGATGCTGCGAGTCCATCAACAAGCTTTCAAGAAAAAACAATCTACACTTTACAAGTTCCCAAGAAACTTCTAAGATAGTTATGTTTCTCCAGAAATAAGTTTATCGAGGACACCAGTAGAATCTTTGAACATCCTTACAGGAGACTCTCTCTGCTAGGCCTATAATTCCCTCTTTGTTTGTTTTGTTTGAAAAGAATCCCAGTTCCATGTGATACGCTGGGACCTCCACCTGGTCCCTTCTCTGTTCCCTTGGATGGTCGAAGTATTGGTCACATTGACCATTCAACCCATTTGTTGGAACCTCTTCAGTCGGTGGTCAGAGGGAATTACAATCAACACACATCGATAACATGGAATGTACCATATAGCGGCAATGTATGTTATCAGTTTGTGTCCATGTTTTGCTTCTTCGCTAAAAACACATCGGCCATGTGCAATGGACACTGTGGAAAGGTGTTAAGTAAGTCAAACATATTCACTTGATGTGGTCTTCTCCTTGGATTCTTCACAACCAGTTTACCACAAAAGACGCGATAGGTTCCAATGCGCGCAAAAAAACGCTCGGCGTGGTGTTCGAGCCTCGGGATTCTCAAACTTGGAGAAGCCCAAGGGATCCCAGAAGCCCAAGGGAGGAGTCACACCAAGCTCCTGCAGAGGGTGATGAACATTTTAAGGATGTGTAGTTGATCATCCGGCAAGTGGATACAATGAAAAAGTGTAATTACATATCATTGGAAAGTGGTTTGTGCGGAAGCCTTTGGAATCTCAATTGCTCAAATCACTAAAGGTCCAACTTTTGTGGGTCCAAACAGGTAGCATCCATGCAGAGGAACCTTTTTTCTCCAAAACAAAGGCTTCTATCCAGAAAAGTATGGGTATTGTATTGTATTGTCATGTATTAACCTGATTGTTCCTTCTCTCCTCCCCTTTCTCCGCAGTCCTGGGAGAAGTCCGCCTCCGCACGCAAAGGAGAGTCCGTGAAGTTGGACCAGTCGCCCCAAGCGGAGCCGGTCAAGCCGTCCTGGTAGAACCTCGACAGGGTAAAATCGATGACGACGCGACGGGATGTTTCATACTCCGTGACATGGGAACAATACATAGCGAATGCTGGGTTTAATGGTCTGTTGTGGTCCGTTAATTGGGTGCTGAATTCATATTGATGCTCTATGATGTCCTTGAATGTTCTTTATATACGCTGCCCCGAACACGCAGCAACCACCAGGAGAGGCTATGTTGGTTTGGGCGAAAGTTCACATCCGAAACTAAGCCACCAAAGCGGGTTTTGCGTAATAGGAATGATTTCCTTGTATGATGTTCTTGGCTTAGAAGCATATATATATATATCAAATGTTCCAGGGTCTTTGGGAGCAAAACGATATCAAATTGTATAATGATGTGACAATGCCATGTGTCTTGCAATATCTTTCAATCTTTGAGCTGGCTTCAGCAACCTGAACTACTCCTGTGAGGAACAATGAACTTTCAGACCGAGGGCCAAATTCTTGTTCATCGCTAACACGTCACTACCAAGTAGCCATCAATACTAACAGACTAACAGGCCTTTGCAGGGGTGACCCACAATGGTGCTTAAAGCTCAAGTCCATTGACAGTATATCGGCAAAATAATTGTTATCGTTCTACTCTTGCTTTCAAACATCAAACTCAGCACAGCTTAGCTGTCCAAGCAGGGCACTCACATGGCACAGAAACATACTATGCTAATTATGTCCATATGTTGTGAAGCAGGGGAGCAACGGAGGGCGCAGTGTCATCATTCAGATTCAGAGGGACAAACTCCGTGCGATCCAAACCCAATGAGTTTAGTCCCACCAGATCCCTGTGTCTGCATTGGTGAAAACACAGGGAAACGAACGCCAAAATAAGCCTCCATACTCCTCCACCGTGGAAAAAATGCATTGGGAACCTGGATCATTGTGGTATGTTGTTGGATTTAGATTTGACGGCCCTGGTAAGCCTGGCAACCCGAGACTTGGTCGGGAGAAGAACATTGGACTTGGATTAATCACATACTATATTTTGTAAGCTGGGCTCATTGGTTTCCACATCTTTGTCAGACAGCTTCCCCAAATCAGTTCCATCAACATTCCCTTGCTTCTCAAGCGATGAAAGTGCCGTCTTGTTGGAAGCAATTCTGGGTGCCCACACATGCCGATGATGGCCATCATGGCCAAACGTCCGTTTGCCTCACAACGGGATGCGTCCCGGAGTTGCTCGACGTCACCAACGATCAACGCTCTCCGTTCCCACGCACTAAGTGCTCAGTCCGTGGCCAACTCGGCGCTGAGCTTCTTCTTCTTCTGCTCCGGGTCTGCGGAGCTCAGGACCTCAACTTGTCAAAGCTCGCATGGAAGAGCTTTGGCTCAAATGATGTGGTCACTTGGTTGGTCACTTAGTTTACCCAATCCATTTTCACTTACGAGGTGTGTGTCTATTCTTATGGAAACCCGCATGGGTTTGTAATTGGGGGTCCCTGGCTGTTTGTTTATGGCACGTATAAGTATGCTCCTGACTCCAATGCTTTGCAGTCCTCCCGCTCCATGTTAAGGAAGACAGGATGAATTGGACAACCAGCGAGACCACCTTGCAAAGCCACCTCACTCAGCGTTTATCCTCTCTTTGGCGATATGTTCGTATCCTGCGAACAAAAATGTGTGTTTTCTGTGTTTTTTTCTCCCAAAGTATACAGCAATATATATATAATATAAGTACAGCCAGTACAGCGCAGTGTTTTTGAGTTGGGATCATTCATGGAATGACTGGGCCAACTTCGATGGGTAAACCCAACTCGTCTGCCCAAACAAAAGGTTTGCGACCGAATCCCTCAGTTTCCCTGGAAAAGTAAACGCAATAACCGATTAGCTGAACTTATCACCTGTTCATCCTGAGTGGGGTGTCCCCCAATCCCTCCCCACCCCACCCCGAAGTCTCCGGTCAGGTGACATACCATCCGAAGTCTCCTGGACGGCCGCTGGCAATGTCGGAGCCTGGCGACGAAAGCCATGGAACCAGGCGGCGACAGGAACGAGGTCTTCTCTGGATGGGATGGTCCTATAGCCTATTGCGATGTAAATACTTAGGGGAGACCTTCAGTTGGACCTGTTTCGGAAAAGAAGAATAGACGAAATGAAACTATCTAAAGGCCTCCCTAGTTGAATGCACTGCAAGATTGACTTGATCTTACACATGTGAGCCGCCTGTTTCCCCCGGCCTGGGCCACGGGAGACCTCGCACCAGCCCATGTAGAGCAAGATTTGAGTCCAACCACCTGCAGGCACCTGGTCCGCGGAGCTTGTGGGGCTCACAGAAATTCCTGCGTAGCTCAGAAGCCCCCCTTTTTGAGAAACTTAAATGGGAATGATTGGGAATGTTGATTTCCACGGTTCTGCTTCCTCTTGAAAACACACACCCACATCACCATGCCCAAAATGTGGTCAGATCAAAACACCCTAGGAGCCCCAAAACACCAACAAACCGTCTGAGGATTGCAAGCATGCATTATCAATTACTTTGGCACCCAGGTGAACACCGCATGGTGACTCTTATTACAGTAGTTCCATTACAAAGGCAAACGGGTCCTTTCAATTTCTCTGATTTGTTGGACTCCAGTCACATCATCCTTGCATGGCTAAAGATTCGCTCATCTGCTTGAAACAGAGTGCCCACCGCACTGCATCTAGGCCAGCCCCTTATTAGATGCAATGTTGCTGAGAATTCACTCAATGATTGGACCAACGCCTCTTAACCTCCTTTTGTTGGCACTTAACTTACGGCCTAGCCTAGACCTGGCAATGCCAATCTTCCAGTGACCCTCTTTTTCTGACTGGTGCTTAGTAAGGAATAAGGGAATGGATCCTGAGGTATTTACAGGGGCGGTTCGTTCCCTCATTCCCTACTACGCACGAGTCTGTTTTGTGGGGTACACTCGAACAACGTGACCGGCGTGCGTGCTTTGCGTACCTTGGAGATGGCAGCCAAGCCGTTGGGCACATCAGCGAACTTCAACCCCGCGCTGGGGGACAAATATCCTGCGATTCGAGGCATGAACAGGCATTAACCTGCATGGATTCACTTGGTATGTAACCAGCTCGTCAACAACTTCTGATCATCACCAGCATCCCCGAATGGATTTGGATGAAACACTGCAATGCAAGGGGCACCCGGTGCACTTAGACCCTTCAAAAAATGAACAAGTAGTTTTGCTGGATTGCTCTAAAAACATCCTTCCTCAGTTCCATCTGTAGATGTCCGAAGAAGATATTCCCTAAAGATGTGGGAACATCCCACAATTTGCAGATGTTACATGGTTCCTTGTGACCTGGAAGTGTTGGGGAGTGAATTAGAGAATGTATATAAACTAAAGCCTATGTTGAGTAAGCCAGGCCGTTGACCATTGTTTCCCCTTGAAGGTCTACGACAATGATTCCCTGGGTTCCTAAAATAGTCGCCTCGCAAAAGGACATAGCAACAAATAACCTCGACCTCCACAATATATACACCTAGAACCTGAGTGACTTCTAATTTGGTCCACCAACCACCCAAAAAATATGATCTTGTCCTATCACAGCAGGTTTATAGAACTATAATCCACAATATATAATTTGATTATACTGCACAGTATGTAAAAAATTCTCTAGAACTGACTTCCAGTAAAACAAACAAACCATCTTGCCGCTGCTTTCACTACCACTCTTCAACCTCCGAAGCCTTACCCTTGTTCCAGCAGTCCAGGAAACTTGCCAGCAATCTCAGGGGTGATATATCCTCGGCATCGGCACTGGATTCATCCACTAAACCCCATACAACAGCATTTGTACAATCAAGAGGAGCCTTGTTAGAGGTAAACTGCTTACATGGTGTTCATCTGAGGAAACATTCCATCGTCAAATCTTAAAGTTTGGAGGATCACCACGTCACCCCAGTAGGTAAAGCATAATTAGACAGTATCGATAGTGACCCAAATGATGATTAGTCTCTGAGGTGGATCAAAGGATTGTCTTGGGATGAACATTTGAAGAGTCCAAGTGAGAAATCACAAACAAAGAGTCATTGCCACTAAATCCAGGTATCACGAACCTAGGTATGTAGCTAACCGGTGGGTCCAAAACCACGACAAAGAAAACTCTTGAACATCCTTGGTCCTTGAACATTCAGATTCATCATCCCTGAAACATATAGTGCAAACTATGACGAACGAATCCACCTCCACCCAGGCATGTTCAATCTCAAAGACTGTATTTGTTTCAGCAGGATCTCTGCTTGGATAGTCAATCACACCATCTCGGGCAGATCGTTCTTAGCTTTTTGATCTCTGTTGAAGACTAAAGGACTTTTTCAGGTTCCTGACAGCCTCATCCCCCTGCAATTCTGACGGAGAAAACAGGGCTGGAAAGTGCCCCTTGCGAAGCCCCGCGACCCGTGCGGGTCGCCGATCCCGGTGCGAACGGAGCCGCCCATGGTCGCGAGCATGGCAATGCGGCCGTGCTTGAGCTCTACGGAGCGCCTGGCCGAACGCGGGCGATGGACTTCTGACATCGCTACACAGATTGTACCGGCTAAAGGATGCTCAAAGCAAAGGATGCACGTTTTCTTCGAGGATTTGCTGCTTTTGCAGCAGTTGTTCGGCATTTCTGGTGGTGTCCGGTGATGCTGAATCAGTGGATCAATGGTTCCGATTGTTGTCAGAATGGTGAGGCAAAAAAGCATGCTCACAACATGAAATGGTTTCTCCAACTCAAAGTTAGCATGCTAACTTTGGGGTTTGCATATGTTTGCATGTAAGAATTCATAAGAATTCTATTGTCTGTGAGATGCGAAAAGCTTTGCCGTGCCTGCGCTGGAAGGCCTCCACGTCCCCATCCCGAGCCAAGCCAGCAGGGTCCCAGTAGCCCACGGGAGGCTGCACGCCAAGCTCCTGAAAATTTGCGGAGACTTCTTGTTACTACTAGTAAGGCACTTGTTACTACAAGCGATGCACTTGTCACTAGTAGCTTCTTGTTACTAGTATTGGAGAAGAAAACTTCTGGTTTCCGAGACTTCAGATATTGGTGACAAGGGTTTATTGGACGGGGTGACTGGTGACAGCTCAAGATATTTCAGAGTACTATCGGTGACAGGAGACTGGTATTCTGAGTACTGGCTCAATTCGTTACTTCACTGTTGGACTTTGGAAGAAGCAAAAAGTCTCATCCGCTCTCACATGTCATCCTCGGCCCCACGCCTGAGAGAGGGCAGGTTCGCCAGACTCAACTTTGGAAGCATTCCACAACCGATGAAGCATTGCTGTGTTCTTGTTTGAGCTTCGATTCAGCTAGGGTTCTCTATCACTGATGGTTGGATAGTTGTGTGGCGCGCCAGTGGACGAATCATCCTGAAACATCTATCTGACATGATAAACCACACAACACAGCGCGTGTTGTAGTCCAATCCATTTCTTCAAATCACAAAAAACATGCACCTTCAGTTGGATCTTTCGAGCTGAGTCGTCTCCTCTGAGTCTCAGAATGTTCTGCAATAGATTGAGGCTGTTGTAATCTGATGAGGTTAACATATGGTAATGTAGAACATCAACATAGATTGAGGCTTTCTGGTTTGTAATCTGATGTTTTTGAGTTTTGGAGCTGGGGTACTCTGAGTCTCGCCGGCACCATCCCATGAGCCAGACCGCGGTCTGGGCGCGAAAGGTGCGCTCCTGCTCGAAGGCCTGGGAACCGCAGAATTGCAACGCTCTCTCTGTGTCTGTGTGCGTCAACCAATGGGATACCTGCTTACCAGTGGATGATATGGATGATTAGATGATGGATGGTCCTTTCTTTCCAAAACAAAAACCGTAGCAACATCTAGATTCTAGGAGGCCCAAAGTCTCCACAAGTGGCCAACACTCTGGTGAAGTGCGGAAACAAGTGAGAGCAAGGGGGATAGGTCATTCACAAGTTCCCAAGGCGATCGAGGGTGCAAAGCTTGATACAACCGATCCTCAAGAGGCAAGGCATTCTGGCCCAAAACCAGCAAATTATGAGCCAACTCGCTGTGGATGTTCATCCCCTCTGTGCACAAATAGATGGATTTTCCTTGCGCCATCAGCTTTTCCAAGAAAAGGTTAGACATTAGCAGTGCTGAGACATAGCCACAAACAATAACTTTGTATAATATGTATAAATATAGATAAATCCAAACTCAACATCGTCAAAAAAAAAGGCTTTTCTGCCAAACATGACTGGAATGGAGAAACAATGAGAACCATGTGGCCCCCGCAGCCTCATGCTCTGATATCATGAATCCACCTTGGACCTTCTTCAATAGGGGTATTCTTCAATCAATGCACCTCCAAAATGAATCTAAATAGCTCAGATGATATGCCAATTTTTGTTACTGTTATATTATGTGGTTATATGTTATATGTGTCAGTTCACCCTGATATCCCAGTAAACCTCCAGCATTCCAAAGACTCATCACTCAAACAAAACATATCAAAATTATTGTCTACTCACCTCATTCATTCTCACTTCAACTGCCTATTTCCAAGGCTCTAACTCATGTGGCTTTAACCCATATCACTTGCCACTTCCTCCTTCCCACGACGTTGAACGTTGGACCAGTCGCTCGCAGCGGGGAGTCGGTGAAGTTGGACCAGTCGCCCCAAGCGGAGCCGGTCAAGCCGTCCTGGTAGAACCTCCGATCGTTACTTCGCGGGTTCGGTTCGATTCGGGGCGCGCCTCTGTCGATGTTGTCTACAATCTGTCTGTTTCTGTGGTGCTGGAACTGGACTGGCAAGAACTCAAAGTCTGGACTGGCCACTTGAAAGACCACGCGGGCAAGTGAAGCATGCACTTGTTGTCGTCGCAGTCTCTTTCAGAGTGTTGTGGTGCCTAAAGCTGTCTTCAGAGTTCTGTTCAAGCCCACCTCCAAAAGAGTGGGTATTTGCAGATTTGGTAGGAGAAGCATAGTTCATAGGGACTTTACTAAATCAGTGTTATATAGATAGACCCAGAACTCCGAAGTCATATACAGTAATTATGTGAACAACCTTGGCACCATCCGAGCCATTGCCACTTTCGCCTTAAGACAAGCACGCATGGAGACATGAACACCTTCCAGTGCAGCTTGGCGACATGCCGATGATGGCCATCATTGCGAGTCTTCCGTTTGCCTCGGACAGTGCTGACTGCTGCGCCCGAACTGCATGGACAGTTGCGGAAAGAAACATACATTTAAGACTCTAAACAGCAGAACAACAAAGCATGATACATCATCCATGAACTCAGGGTCACGGTCACGGCCAACACATCCCTTCAGACGGTAGTACACGGCTCAGACGGTTCTCATGTTTGTTGGTTTGCCCGTGCCAACTCTGTTACAGACGGCCTGATGTTCGCGACTTGCCCTGGGTTGACCCAGTTTTGCTCCAACTGGTGGCCAGGGTCTGCTGGCGAATGGGGAAGCCTGGTCACGCACCATTTGTACCACTTTTTGTCTTTTTGTGTATAATTGGACCTTAAGGCGGGGGCCCTTTTCCTGTTGGCCGGCCCGCACGTGTCTGCATTGTGACCATGTCCAGGCATGCTTCCTTTGCTGTTCCTGACAGAAACAGTACAACTTGTTGTCCCGCACGGTGAGCGGCAGCTTCGTTAGGTGTCTGAACGGACAATGCTGCTACCTGGTCGAGCCGATCCTTGCTCGGTGTTTTTTGGGTGGTCAAGGTTCGTAAGAATTCGGCGAGCTCTTACGTCGCCTATCTCGGTCATCACCCTGAGCCCTGTTTGCTTTCAACTTGAGCTGTGCTGCGAAAGGCTTAGCCCTGATCGGTGATAGGACGGTCGAAGTGGGTGGAAGACCGACGCGTGAAGGTCAGTTCCGTGCTCATGTGGGGAAGCGGATTTACATGGAGTTGAGTACATAAAGGACACGGAGCTGGGCAATGGACCTGAGTGAGGGGATGATTCTGGGCAAGATGCAAGGGGAGAATGGGGCGGAAGGTCCAACTGCATGGTATTTTTGAAGATGCCGGGTGTGGGCACTCTGGCGGGCCAAAACCCGGGGGGCAACATGGACGAGCAAAACCCTCTTCACGGAAGGTACCCTCTGTATGAACGGAGTTCAACATGGGAAGCTCATGCCCGTCCGGAAAGGCCCATTGCACCGAGTGCCAAAAAGTACTTGCAAAAAGTAATCCCTGTGGGCAAAATCAGCGGTACCAGTGGTGATCACTAGTTTGGGAGAGGACCCCTTCACTGATTCGTGCTCCTTTATACAAGAGAGGAGGTGTTGCAAGCTCTGTCACTCTGCCACCCTGCCACCGCTGAGAACGCCCCAAGCCGCCCGAGCTGTCGGTGGGTCTCCGCGCCAGCTCGGCGCTGAGCTTCTTCTTCTTCTGCTCCGGGTCCGCTGAGCTCAGCACCTGAAGCAATCAGAAACGAGTACGTAGGGACGTAGGGATTCTCAGCAATAGAAACCCGAAGCCCTGGTGATGCTATTCAGTGGCTGAGGTTTTTCAATACAAGGCATGTATTTTTCTTTGGTGGTGAGTGAAGAAAGTCAACATGGAGACCAAAGGTTGACCAGAGATTGACCTGCTTTGGGGTGGATCATCATGTGTTTGAACTTGAGGGTCATCATGAAACATTGACATAAACAAACACAAAAAACTGAGAGGCATTGTCAGTCATTGTACATGTCCATCTTGGGCTCACAAGCGCTCACAGCGCCCCCAATTCATCCTCTCCCGAGAAAAAAACACATACTTCATCCTCTCCCGAGAAAAAAACACATACTTTGGCCAAATCCAGAACTTCTGCGAACGTCGGTGGAACCAGGACTTTGCAAAACCACCGCGGTGCTTTTCGACATGGCACATACCAGCCAAAGTCTCCGGGGCGGCCGCTAGCAATGTCGGAGCCTGGCAGTTTGTGTCGGAAACGGAATGACCTCTCATCAAGCAACATAGCAACACAAAAAAAAAGAAACAGCACATGCTAATCCAATTCCTTTCTTGTAAAAAACCTTCATCTGGGCGATCCACATTGATTGTTGGGTATGTCGGGGTTGTCAATGGCCTGTCTCCTTTTCTTTGGTGCCAACCCATGCACGATGCATCTCATTGCTAACCCGAGTTCTGAGCAAGCACTCCACCAAACAACCTGATTCATTCTGCATGGTCCAGGTATGGCCAGGTATTAATCTTTATGCATTGCCGGACTTGCTGACAAAACCCAAATGGCAAATGGATGCAAATGGGAAACCTGCTCCAAACCCCCCTTCAAAAAACAGCCCCCTGCCACGTGGTCCACCCCACATATAGTTGCATCAGTTGGTAGCATCCGACTATCCAGCGTCGACTGACTGTGACAAACATAATATTTGCCAAGATTCTCGCCGAACAGATGATAAACAAAGCGGACGCAGGGGAGCATGTGTGGGCTTAATAGTCCACCAGGATTGATCAAAAGACCTCATCAACACCCTCTACGGCCGCCACACCTGTTCGGACCCACTCGCCCCACCCCAGCACCGGCCTGGGCCACGGGAGACCTCGCACCAGCCCATGTAGAGCAGGATCTGAGTCCAACCACCTGCTGGCACCTCCATTCAGAGCTGGCCGAGTGGGTGGGTTTGGCTGAAAGCATCCATCCAGTGGAAGTTCATTGAATCATATATATATATATATTGAATCTCTCTGCGCAGAAATACCATTAAACGTGATGAAACACGGGTATAGTGGGAACATCTTCTGATTGTTCTGCCTGTATTTGCATTGCACGACATGAAAAATGCTCTAATAGGGAGAGCGCCTGGTCACTGGTGACGTGTAGATCGTGTAGGAGAGACAAGTGGATGGGTAGGGTAGAGTCTGGGTACAATTGCTTGAACAAATCCAACAGTTGAGTCATTCAGCAAACAAACCTTACATGACATCCCCTACCTGGTGCTGTGGCGCCCTGTGGTGCCCTGTCTGTCAAGTTTTTTCCAACAAATCTTGCCAACCTAAACGACACCACCGACCGACGATCTCACCTTGGAGATGGCTGCCAAACCGTTGGGCACGTCGGCGAACTTCAGGCCCGCGCTGGGCGAGAGGTAGCCTGGAAAACGACACCAGCTGCCAGCTCAATTCATGGGAGAAGAATCAAAAAGAGTCAAGAACTTCGAATTGAAGTGAAACCTTCAAGTGAAGTGGACCTGTAATACCCCAAACGCGAATCGCATCGGTTTCCATCCTTGGTTTCCATATCGGCGAAACCCTCCCGTCGCCGTGCCTGGGAACTTGCCGGCGATCTCAGGGGTGATGTAGCCTCGGCTTTGTGGAAGAAAATCAAACCGAATTGCAAACAAACATATTAATTTGCATGGGATACATATATATATATATATATGGTGGGCCCCCCCTCCTGTACCTACCCTTTTTGTACTTTTACTGGTATTTGCATGCTTTTTTATCACTAATTTAGAGACATATTACATACATGGTATATATAATATATATATATATATTTTTTGCACAAATCATCTCGACATGTTCACATCTTCTAGGACCCTAGGAAACAAAATGACCCGCATCCTTTAGGTTGGCATATATATAGTTCTACAGCACTACAATAAGATAAGGATATGCTACCACTACGTCTGGGGAGGTCCTAGGAGGTCCTAGGACCTGCCCAGAACCAAGAACCAAGAACCAAGATTGCAGCAATCTTGGCTCTTGGTTCTTGGACTCCACTTCTGCGCAACCACCACTGTTCCACAACCACAACCAGAAGACACCACTGTTCCACAACTGCACACCCACCACTGGTGCTCACCACCACTGGTGGTTGTGCACCATTGGTGGTGAGCACAAGTGTGCACCAGTGGTGTTTGTAGAACAGCGGTGTGTACACCAGTGCTGGTGTGCACCAGTAGTGGGTGTGCGCAATGGTGGGTGTACACCAGTGGATATTTAAAAATTTGCGTTTCAATAAAATAGTGGTTTTAAAAATGTTTGTTTGTAATAACAAAGTTTGCCCAATGATATGTACAAAACTAAAAAAGATATAAGAAATAGTAATTTGTCAATCCTAAAAATAGTTCAATATATATCTATAAATGAACTCTTCAATATAAATATTGTTTTTAACATATAGATTCTTTTTTCAAACAATACAATTTATCAATGGTGTTTACAAAATGTTGTTTATAAATATAGAATCTTAAAAATATGTTTAATTGAGTTTCTATATTACGTCTTCAACAAATTAGTTTTACTAAAAATATCTAAAAGTATCAGGTTGATTTCTCTTTTTTATTTTCCCCAATGATATCTACAAAATGTTTTTTATACAATAGGAAAACTTTTAAACAACTTGATTTCAATAAATATGTTTGTTGCAAATGTAAATAGTTCCATTGATCTCTCTATTTTTCATTAACAAAGCAACCCATTTTTTAAAATCGAACTTGTCCAAATATATCAAATTTAAAGTAATGGAAATGTCAATTCAAAAAAAAGTTATATATATACAATTTAGAACAAAACCATATATATATATATATTCAATAACAGATTAAAAAAGAATTGCCCATTCAATTTTGATATATCCATGTACATCAACAAATTGCATCTTCAAAATTTGGTTTTTATTAACTAAATGAATTGTTTAAAATTAAAAAACAAAATTTTGTGTTTAATTGTTTTAAATATACATAAATATAATTCAATTGCATTTTCACAAACTGGTTTTTAATTAAACATTTTGTGTTTAATTGGTTTAAATATACATACATATAATTCAATTGCATTTTCACAAACTGGTTTTTAATTAAACATAACTAATTTTAAAAAATATATTTAAGACAAAATTTTCCATTTAAATCCGTAAGTATAAATAGGTTCAATCTGCAAAAACTGGTTTTCATTCCCAAATAGTTAACTTTAAAGATATTATACATATATATTCAACAATAGAAAAAAAGTTTGAACTCACTCTTTTGATATGCAACAAACAAAGTCAAATTTCAAAAATTTGGTCTTAACAAAACATTGTTCAAACAAAATATATGATTAGATTATAATTAGATGATCCATTCAACATTTCAGATATATCCATATATAAAGACAAAGTTTCTCATCAAAAAATGGTTTTAATTGAAGAAAGCTGTTTAAAAAATACCTACATGTATATAGATAGTTGGATGGATGGATAGATAGATGGATAGATATGGATGGGTATGGATAGACATGCGTATATGGATAAATAGGCTTCCAGTATCTGTTAACCTGCACATCACCAGACCAAAGCAATGCACCCATCTTCTGGAATCCACATTGCCAACAAGGGCTAAAACTAGGTACAACGGGGGGTTAGCATATATATAAATACATACTATGCAATGATGTGGACAAACTCATAAGAACTAACTCCATGATGCAGAACATCCTATCTTCATGTTGTTTCTCTCATATTCTATGTTTTGTCCGCCACGACAAAATCAACAAGGTTTCGAATGTTTTCAAATTCTTCCCTCCCAAGGATGCAGGTGTGGGACTGGAATTGCAAGGGGCAGTTGTCATGAATTAACTTTGTTTTGCAGGGGTCAACTCGACATGTTTGGCAGCAACATCTCAAGCCCTGTGCCTATCCCCGCGTGCAAAGGAAACCGGTTCCAAGGTGCATGACATTCCGTCGGTGTGTTTGAATTCCCTGACGCGTATACACTATATTTTCCAGATGTCCAGAGGTTGTTCAGGTCTTTGTAACACTGTAACACTTGCAACGCAGCCTCTCTAAAATTTCACTTTCGCGTGTGATTACATGATTTTGTGGAAGGGGAACGCAACCGTGAAAATCACAATCATTGAAGCGGCATCTGTCAATGCATGATGGTGGCCGGCGTGGTCGGCCGGTGGCTATAAAGTGGGTGGCCGCTTGGTGTGGTAGAAAGCTTGTTGCGACGTCGGGAGGTTTCGCGCGCGCGTGCATGTTTGGAGCGGTCATGTTTCATCCGGAGAGACACTCAGACTTTGAAGGGGGTCACTTTGTAGGATTGGAGCAATCAACCTGCCTGTCTCAGACCGTTTGCCAATCTGCGGCTGGAAGAGCGTAACAAATCCCACCATGGGCTTGAACAGATCCTCACCTGCTAGTTTCCACTTGAAGTAGAGGCGAGCCAGTGCGGACACTGCTCTCCCCCAAGTGAAGGGCGGCATGCAACCAAGTGTGCAAAGCGAGGTTGAAGTATGACAAATCAATTATATAAGTGCAAGTTGGTGGAAGCAGGTGTCCTATACTGGACTGGACTTGCTTGCTTTGTGGGCCTGGCGACGCATGTTGCACATGTTGATGCAATACACCAAAACCATGTTCATGGTGGGAATGTGGAGGGTACTTGTGTGTGCGAGAGACCACGCTTGCGCGGGCCACGCTTACGGAAGCATGTGCGCAAACCAGCGAGCCAGGCTGTCAGCACCATACAAAGTGTGCAAGCTCCAGGGCGGCAATCGCTTGTTGACCTCATGGTGTGGTCAACAAGCTGCCTGTTGGAAGGCGCAGATGATGTCGAAGGTGAAGCATGGACACGATGACATGTTTGTGGCTAACAGGAAGTGCCTGTCACCTCAAAGCTTTACCAGATTCCTTTGCATTGCCGCGAATAGGCGGTGGCCGGCAACTAAAAAGACTACAGTGCGGCGCCCCCCCGGGCTAGGACCTCTACATGGGACGAGACCGTTTGCGTGCTCGGAGCCCAGCTTTCCCTATGCTGTGGATGCACGCACGAAGAGAAAGCGAAACAGCAACACCACCCTGCCGAATCAACACGCAGCCTCCCCTGACACTCACCGATCACGCTCCAGCCAACCAACTTCACTCAGCGCTAAGGCATAGAGCTTGCGATTGGCGATTGCACACATGAGTCTTCAATCTTTCCACAGGCAACCACCCGCAAGAATCTCAAATGTCGTAGCCGGCAAGAGACCCCAAAACCGCGTGTCTAAAGCCTAAGGTCTAGAGTAGACTAGAGGTGTAGAAGCAGAAGGTCTAGAGATCTAGACGGGCTCCATTGCCAGAGAGAGGTGATGGTGGCGATGATGTGGTGGTGATGGTGGTCAAAGGTCAAATGCTGATATTCTCGTCGGGCATTTGTTGTAGGAGATCAAAATTAAATTGTATGGCAAACTGATGTGGACGAGGAGGGTGGACTGTTGCGGACAATGTGCCGAAGAGCGTTTGCCATGCATGGGGGCCTGCTCCTGGCGACCACGGCGTGATCATCAGCTTGCAACAAACAATCCACAAGGTCTTGAAAGCTCTTGAAAGCCTCAGGAGAGCAAGTAGTGGGAGGGGAAGAAGTAGCAAGCTCGTTGAGCAGCACCATGCCTACAGCAGTGCTGCAAGCACCCATGGGGTGAGCGACTCCTGGTTTGTGATATTTTGCCACGCAGCCACGGCATGAAGCACTTGTTGACCAAGGTGTCCCTCAGCTGGAAGCTTGTACACGGCGGCACATTGCGCCTGCAAGAGTGCCAATTGCTCTTCGTGTGCCAAAAAGCCCTGAGTAAGCTCCAAAGAGCCTGAACCGAAGGCTTGCTCTTGGCTGTGGCCGTAGGAGGTTCATCAGGTAGACCATCTTGGCAAGAGCGCTTGTGAGCTGGACTCGACAGCTCAAGCTGCAAGAAGGAATTTCGAGGCACTGCGGGAGGAGGCATGGTCGAGTAAGGTACAAGCCAGGCGTGGAACCTCTGAGCCGAATCACAACTGCACATAGAACTTGATCTCCTGCGTGCCTTGAAGGTATGACTGGCTCGTAACGGGGTGGGTCGTGCCTCCCTCAGAGAGAAGGCGATGACCTTCCCACCATCAAAGCACTCAACTTTTCAGTGAAAGAATGAAAAAAATCAGAGCATGCCGTGCCAATCCAACTCAGCGATGTAAATTCCACGCAATGCTGTACAAAAATCGGATGCAGTAGTTCGGATGTTTCCGCAGAGTGCAAAGAGAAAACTTGGCCAGGTAGAAAAGAAAAAGTAGCAAAAGGAGGTCCACAATGAAGCCTGAACCGTAGTGCATCTCGAGAACAAACAGCTTAGCTGACGAGTCCAAGAGCTTCGTGTAGGCCACACTGTTTAACAGAGGGCCCGGCCATTGCTCACTGGCACATCACTGCTGACGTGCACGCCGAACCAGTGGTCCGGCTGGTTTGGGTCCCAGCGAGACTCCTTTCATTTCATCCAAGTACTGCCTGAAGATGGGATAGGCAGGAACAAGGGGCGAAGCCACATGCAACTGGAACTGGATGATGATGAAGCTCTTCTTTGCATTCAAGCGAGCGCTGCGTGAAGCAACTTCTCGAGCAATTACAGTGGGCAACGGGTCGGCCATCAGAGTGTCCAAGGACTTCAGAAAGATGACATCCCGTTCCTTGTAATGCTGCATACCATAGTCGAAGAGCTCCTTGAGGATCACCGTGCCAAGCGCGGTAGAGCATGGCACCCATAGCGTGAGGCTTGCCGTGCTGATGATGAGCCTGCCAAGCATGTTTTGCCTCCAACATCTTTGCGGCAAACGAGTTGTCCAACTCAAACTTGTAAGCCAGGGAGGAAGCAGCCAACAACTGACTCAAGTCGCGATCATGCTGTAGGAGGAGCCGAGTGAGGTCTGCATTAGATAAAGCCGAAGGACCGGAGCTCTGAGAACGCTCCGGGACATCGGTCGCCTGAGCTTTGGCCTTTTTGTAAGCTGTCCCAAAACACTGAGGATGCTAGGAGCAGACATGGCCTGGTCTGGAAATTCGAGAAGGAGTGCGGTCGATCGCAAGGACCGACATGGCCCAACTCCCGGGGGGGTCATAAAGCCCATAAAGCCTGTAGCTTCATGACCTTCCAGGATTTAAGCACCTGTTCAGAAGAAACCAATGTGTGTACACCAAAAGAACAGGCCAATCCCTTGCTGGTATTAATATGTGCCAGTAAGCCTTGCTGGTTAGTGCTTACGAACGGGCAGCCTTCGAAAGGGCACGTCAGGGCTCCTCCACCAGGGACCCGGCGTGCAGGGCGTGTGCAGTAACGGTCTTGTGCCGGAGTGGATCTGTTCTGAGGTTGCACTGACAGATTGGACACAGCCTGAGACCAAACTGCACAATCGAGAGCCTGACGGGACCAAATACCCTTAGTCAATGCCCGGTATTTGCCGAATCAAGGCATTCAGGCGGGAATAATAGGTGATGCGTCTAGCGGAAACGGATGAGGGCGGGGAACGTCGGTGACGGAGGGTGCCAAACAGAACATTACGGGTAATACGAAACGAATCCGCGCGGGCGAGATGCCCAATCCATCCGGCGAGGCGACGCTGCAACAGGGTAAGAAAACTGGGCACGCCGAGGCGCTGCAACATCATGGCATCACTGATATGTTGATCTTGCATGTCTTGACGGCTTAATCGAAGAGCAGTGCGTACACATAAGTGCCATGTGCTGTTCAGCCGACGAAGGGCTGGGGTACTGAGAGTCCAAGATTCCGAACCGAACAGGAGAACACTGGCTACACAGCTCAAGAGAAGTCTGGCTTTCAGACGGAGTGATAAGCGACGGCTATACCAAATGTGTCTGAGTTGGCTAACAGCACTCTTGGCAAGAGAAATGCGGCGGGAGATATCGGCTTCAACACCGAAACTGGCATCGATAGAGATAGTGGCCTAGATAGCGAAACTCAGCAGTCTTAGGAATACCAACTCGGTCCATCAATATACAAAATGCGAGTTCCCGGGAGCGGCGTCGCATCCCGTGCAGCAGGATCAGCATGACCAGGAAGTTCTAACCACTCGGATTTAGCGGCATTGAACGAAGCACCGAAGGAAATCAGCGAATCATTCAGGAGATTAGCACTGAGGACAAAGCGGTCCCAGTTACACTCATAGAGCAGAGAATCGTCAGCATACTCGACATCGGTAATGTCAAAAGTGTGGGTTGCGGCTGTTCGGAGACGGCTGGTGGGAATTTTCAGGGTGCCGTCGTAGCTAACCGGTGGGTCCAAAACCACGACAAAGAAAACTCTTGAACATCCTTGGTCCTTGAACATTCAGATTCATCATCCCTGAAACATATAGTGCAAACTATGATGAACGAATCCACCTCCACTGAGGCATGTTCAATCTCAAAGACTGTATTTGTTTCAGCAGGATCTCTGCTTGGATAGTCAATCACACCATCTCGGGCAGATCGTTCTTAGCTATTTGATCTCTGTTGAAGACTTTGTCACAAAGGACTTTTTCAGGTTCCTGACAGCCTCATCCCCCTGCAATTCTGACGGAGAAAACAGGGCTGGAAAGTGCCCCTTGCGAAGCCCCGCGATCCGTGCGGGTCGCCGATCCCGGTGCGAACGGAGCCGCCCATGGTCGCGAGCATGGCAATGCGGCCGTGCTTGAGCTCTACGGAGCGCCTGGCTGAACGCGGGCGATATCGGGTTCGCCCTCCATGTCACTAAGACATCGAAGTGGGAACCGCCCCCGCGCTTCTAGAGCCAAATCATATGTCTTTTGTCAGGGCCATCCTCTACTTCCATGAGATATGTTCGTTGGAGGAGGTATCCATTGTTTGTCTCAGAATGCCATGAATCGCTTGTCCAACTCACTTCCGAACTTTACTGTGGCGTGGGTAAGTGAAGTAAGTATTGCTTCTAAATGCCTTCACTTGTAAGAAGTATCTCAGGCGCTGCCAGAATCAATAGAATCAATTGTGGGATGACCACTGACCACAATGTGTCGCGACATGATGCTTCAATGCCATGGGCTCCACCATTGCTGCACATGGGGACTGCGCAGCATGAGCAGTTGCTGGTTGGCTTTTGCAAATCCTCTGACCATAGCTCAGGTCTCACTTTGGAAGTCGGAGCGGGACAGAATGTTCCAGATGATCTTACTAAACTAAATTTAATCTAAAGTGGGACCTGATCGGACAGGAAAATTCTTGCACACCCTGATGCAGTTCCAAATCCCAACTGTATCCCCCCAAATGCCCGATGGTCACTATGCTTCGGAATTGATCAGGCGAGTCAGTCCCACCCACTCGCTTTCTCAACTACAGTAATTGCACTAGCCTAGGAGGTTGAACACCCAGGAATATTCCCAAGATTCAGCTTCCGCTGTTGAGTCGCTTAAATAGTCTTTATTTGTCCCAACAGGTCTGAGCATCTGGGCCTTCCCGTCTGGTCGCTGCGCCGTCCGCGCCTACGCTGGAACGCTTCGACGTCACCATCTCGGGCCAAGCCGGCGGGGTCCCAGTAGCCCACAGGAGGCTGCACGCCCAACTCCTCTCATCTTGCCAAAATGGGGAGGACGTCGTCACTGTTTGGGTCTTAAACCAGGAGTGACATTTCTTTCCTCTGTGTTCAGTACAGCTGATTTCAACAGTTTGGCAGGATGTCATATAATCAATCAAGAACAGGTACCGATCTGCTATAAACAACGGGGAGTCTGAGAAAAAATAGGTTTAGGTATGCACTGGATGAATTTGTTTAATGTAACTATCCCAACCTACAGAGTCTTGATAAGCAGGTGAAAAAGAACAAACATCTCATCTCTTTAGACTCACTGTTCAGGATCTAAGCCTATCTAAGCATATCTAAGCACCATATACCCACTTCTGTAGCCAGCATGTCGGCACGTACAGCCCTATCTCGGCACGTCAACCGCTCAAGGTTCCGTGTTCTCCACGCTTCGAGAAGCCTCTGCTTCGAGAAGACCAGTGTCCTGCTCGAAGGCTTTCAGGGCACTGGTCTTGGATCCAGCCTAAGTCACGAGGTCACCGGTGGGCAAAGCGCGCACAGGTCGAAGCAAAAGGTGTAGATCAGCCAGGTGATCAGGTGATCCTGCCTTTATAGCGATCACCAAATTGCAACTCTTTCCAATTCATCCATGATGCCAAGTTGTGGGTTGGATTTCCGCATGATATGTTTCCGCATGATATTCCATCCGCCAGCCCATTCCGCCGGGCCCTACTTCAGGCACCTGGACCTAGTTTTACAACTTGAACAAAGTTTCAGCTTCGAATTCCTTTGACTGCATCACACTAAAAGTCCCTCCCAAAAGACCATTCAAATCCAACAGCTGAAGAGTTAGAAAACCAATAGAATAGAAAACCAATGTCCCAAACACTCATCCTTGAAACCACCTTAAGCTCTCAAACACGCTCCCCCAACCCCCAACTGGCAACCCGAACTGCCAGGGTCCCAGACCTTACGGGCCTGGCTCACCAGCACTGCAGCGCTGCTGAGCGCCACGGCCGCCGCCGCGTTGGGGCTCAGTCCACTGGCCTGGACCGGTCAAATCCAATGTAGTAGCTTCTTGTTCCTAGTAGCGTGGCACTTGTTACTACTAGTAAGGCACTTGTTACTAGTAGCGATGCACTTGTTACTAGTAGCTTCTTGTTCCTAGTAGTAAGGCCAGGAGCCCCTAGGAGCGTCCTTCCTCCTACTACCGATGCCAGGAGCCCCTGGTAGCTTTTTGTTACTAGTAGAAATGCACTTCTTACTAGTCTAGAATGTTAAAACAACCTTATAAGCTAGATAAAACAACGCAAGTAGCTTCGCAAGAACACAGAACTTGATAATGCTTGAGACATCTGGAGACCACATAGTGAAAAACTTTCAAGATCCCCGGGCCCTGTTTACCACAGATTCTGCCAGCCTGAGTGCTTCGCACTTGGCCCCGGAGTGCAGGAGTGGCGCTCACCGTCTTCGCGCTCGGCGCCACAAAGGCGCATGCCCCGCCCACGGCGGCGGCGGTGGCCAGGGCAACGGTCTCAGGGCATCGGTCTCGTCGTCGGTTTTTCAGGATCACCAGTTGGATGGCGGATTCAACAGGAGAGGCTGGGCCATCCAACCAGTGAGCTTTTTTCCCAAGTTCCATATGACAAGGCCTTCACTTAGTTCATCTTGGGAGGTTTTTAGCCTTGCTCAAGTGACAATTGACACCATCACGTGGTGTCCAATAACGGTTAAAATGCGTGTCACATAGGATTTCGGGGGGTCGGAGGGGGTATGCCATTGGAACTTTTTTTGGGGCGCTCTTGAAATTAGGCGTTCGAACCCTTCCGCCTATGTTTGACTTGCTGATCAACTACGCATGTATCTAAAAAGGATCCACTGTATAGACTCAAAGCCTCGTATGTCCCCAGCCCCAATCAAGATACTCGAATCTGGCAACAAACCCGGCGAAAAAAAAGATCCGGTGCTAGGCATCCCAACGGCCTTGGAGGATGCCATTCCTGTTGGGTGCAAGAAGGGTTTGGTGCGTTGTTTTTGCAGATCCATGCTAGTTTGCATCGCTCATCCGACATCCTCTTACCAGTACCTTGCTCAATAACATGGAGGCTCACAGCACCATGTAAGGCAATGCACCATCTTGACAATGAACAAATTGTATAAATGACACAAGACCAATGTCTTCCTAATGCTCACCACTTCTAGTCCTGCATCCAGAAAACTTCCACATGAGCTCTGCCAAACCTGTCCTTCAGTTTGGGCAACCAAACAAATACACTTCCCGCACACCTCTGAATTCACCCGAGCTTGGCATTCATCCGTCCTTTTGCACAACACGCACACACATCGAACCCCCTGGGCCTGTAGATGGGATTAGAAAAAAATGAAAAACGGGGCGGCGCTAAAAAAAGGCGGCTGGAGCCTCTAGCGCTGCGGCAAAGGGACAGAGCTCTTCAGTGAGCAGCTTTGTCGGTGTTGGGCAGATTCCAGGTCAGCACTGGGGAATTTAGTATGATATGTGCCACGGTTGTGAGCACACGCATCACCTCGAACTTCCAAGTTGTCGTGGAAGAAACAAACAACTTTGTGCAATATGATGCGCATTGGATTCTTCTTGACAACCTGGTTCCAGAATTTGGTCTCAACACGAGGGCCTTTCGTGAATCGTCAGGTGTTCGGATTTGGGAGGTCCAAGTGAACACCATGTTCACGACATTTTGGGTCGTTCCACACTTTGACCACTGCGGCTGGTCATTACTGTGTTGTGTCTTTGGCTCCTATGCCACCTATGAACCCTAGAATCCTAGAACTTATTTATAATATATTTATATATCAGCCACATTGTTTGTTTCTTGTGTTGCCTTGAGTATGTCTGAGATAGACACCTTTTGAGCATCCCAAACATCCTTGCCTATCCAAAGATTCCTTCATCAAAGCAACAAACAGGTCTGAATCTGTGAGGATGAGGATCTGTCGACCCTGATTGCTGACGGGGTTCTGAAAAAGTCGCAATATGTCACAATCAATGCCACTTGTGGTTCGTTCACACTCATCCCATGAGAGCTTCGCCAAAAAAGATTCACCTAACAAGCTTCAGCGACGTCACAACCGGAAGAAACGGGCGACGGGCTGTCCGGCAACCGGTCAACGGAGACACCGCCGCGGAGACCCCTTTTTGTCCGGTCAACCGGAGACCTTTTGCAACTTCGCCTAAGGCCGAACTCGTGGCATCGGTCAAACGAGAATCTGTTTGAGTGTTTTAAACTCAATGTTTTTTTGTATACTGCAATGGAACACATCAACATCAACATCAACAAAATCTAACAATATCTGTTGGCTACACTCAGACTCGTGACTCGTGTTTCTCTAAATATATGACACTGCTTCTACCTCTGCCTCCAATTGAGCATGCAAATTTAAAGAATGGCACTTTGCCTTCTTTTGCAAGGCAACCAACTAAGCCATCGTTTGATTCAGTGATCCAAACCATCTCCTCAAACGACGGAATGCCTCTACAACCACGATTGCTAGATTCATACCAACAGTGTTGCTCACAGTTTCTCATTCATCCATCAAAAATCTTCTTTGGCATCCAGTTCACTTAGAGTCCCTGTGAAAATCTGTGAATCACCAAGCATACTCCATACTTAAAGTCTTACTTGCACGAACACAAATAGAAGGATGTTGCTTGTCTATTTGCTGCTCATGAGTGTCATGATGGCCTGCATGCGGTCCCGTCGGTCCCGTCGGTCTGTTTCGGAGTCTTGGAGGGTCGGCCACCCCGATCCTGTCGGTTCGCGGGGCGTGTCCACAGGAACAAATGGAAAAGATATGAAAAGAGTCTGGAGGGGAAGGGGTTGTGGTGCCTTCTTTTACAGAATCATGAGTGTCTTTCCTCTCTTTCCACATTGGATCTTTAGCATCCTCTGTCTCGGTTCCCAAACGTTCCTATGATACCTATGCCTCTGCGATAGTGTGTGCTGCAGAAGTGCATCATTTCACTCTTTCTTACGAAGAAGTCCATCCCCTTGCCAAATCCGCTGAATCAAGTCACTTGGAGCTTATCCAGGTTCTCTTGGAGCCGCTGAGTGCAAGCCTGGCACATGACTTGATGAGGCGCGGGATCGGAGGGTAGCAGGGTCTACGAAACGAATCTGGCGAAAGCGGCTGCTTTATTCCTCCATCTGGTCATACTTGGCGGTATAGCCAAAAACCAGACCACTGTCCAAATGTTGGCAAAGCAGCAGCTTCTTAGCAACCTTCATTAGCATGCCAGAAACAAATCTGTGGCTCAATCTGCCACGGCCACATTCCATTCTGCTCCAGCTTCGAGCAGCAAACACACCACTGACGACCATTCTGAGCTGCAGCATGCAAAGCCTCAGTACAATCTTGGGCTCGTTACTGCTCTTCTGTCCGCTCCAGCTTCGAGCAACAACTGCACCACTTCCAAGTGGCCAAACCACGCTGCAACAATCAAAGCTGGAACAGTACCAGCTTGGCCCATTGCCATTGCAGCTGTTTTGTCAGCTCCAGCTTCTTGTACAAGTACGAGCCCTTTTTGTGCAATGGGAGTTCCAAGCTCGGGTTGCCCAAACACAGTTCAATATCGGATTTGTAGCAGCCGATCTGCCGAACGCAGAACCTCTTCACAAATGAAAGAAGGACTCACTGACCCATGGCCATCACATCAATTTATCGCAAAAACCGGCCAAAAATTGAGGACTCCTGAAGAACAAGCATGACACTTTTCCCCCACCTCAGCGCCTTTTTGACCACTGCCACCGATTGGGCGGGCCGGTTGACCCGTGGATCCGACGATCCGGACCAAGGGCGCCTGGGAGGATTCTTTCATGGAGGAAGCTGCCTGGCTTTGGCACGGTCTCATTCGACAATACCACATTCGGTGTGCCCCAAAAACATCTTCAACAAACTATGGACCTGTATATATTCCATGTGGGTACCAATGTTGTGGTTGATACTTCCTTTTGCGGGTCGATGTTAGCAAAGACCTGCAGCCTAAGCGCATTTAATGATCTCTGTGAGACAGATCCTTCTGAATTAGCGAAAGAATTGTGCCAAGATCTACTGCCACACGTACTCGCACATCAACACATAATATGTGATGACCAAGAAACAACTTGCAAGAGGTGAAACATGTGCAGCAAAAAACACATCGTAAGTCTTACAGCAAACAAACACATCATAAGTCTTGCAGCCACTAGTAGCAAGGACGGTATCAGGTGGAGGCCATCGCAAGTAGGTTGGAGGCCATCGCTACTAGGTAGCAAGCAACTACGAACGTTTAAAAAAAAAACACAAAAAAAGAACCGAGCCTCAGAGCCTCAAAGCAAACCACATCGCTTTCCACCAAACGACCGAACTCATCGAGCCATCTCTGAAGCATTTTGGTCCGGTGGTCGCGTCTCGCCTCGGCGGTGAGCTTCAGCAACTCGCATGCTTTGGAGCTCCGCGCCTCTGTGGACCGGTGGTGAACGGGGGGAACGGGCCAAGGGGGTGGTGTTGGAAGTGGAGGTGGAATGGGCAGGGGGTTCGAGGGGTTGGTAGGTTGGCAAGTTGAAGATCTTGTTGAGGTTGGGCGTCTTTTTTGGCCAAACAAATGATTAGCATGAAGGCACGAAGGATTGATATGTCCCTTTTTCCCTCATGGTGATGGAGATAAAGTTGATGAACACATGTTAAAGAACCATATATCCAATATATTCCAACAATATGATTCAATCCAATATCCAAGGTTTCCACACTTCCACCTGATAAAGTCAATCAAGCTTCGAAGGTGAAGCGTCGGATTCCCTCCTCGGCCAGTGCCAGGTCCTGCACGAAGAGTTCCAAGGATTGCCGCCAGGTGTCCTGTGCGCTTAACCTTGGATAGCCGTGAGGACGCCGGTGACAACGGTCTCGAGTGGTCGGGTACCAGGATGGATTCATGTGATTCATGTGATTCCTCTGGCGCCAGGGAATTCAGTTGTAATTTGTTGTAATTGTATCTTTTAAAAGCTTGATGCCAGGACTGCAGTTTACAAGGGTTTCTAGGGTGCAAGTTGTTGATGGGCAGCTATTTGATGTACACTGATCCAGGAACAACGTTGGCTTCGAGAACTGTTTTACGCCCGCAGGCAACTTTTGCAACATAGTGAGTTTTGCAAGAAACTCCCATACCGGCCATTCTCACGCTGAACGCCGTGTGACATTCTCACTGAATTTGTGTGGTGTTACAGTAGAATCAGTAGATGCCGCGAACTCATACTCATATACCAAGTCACACTTCCGAATGAAAGGTCCAAATATTGTAAGCAGCAAAGAAAACCAATTTCTGATTTGTCTGTGAAAATTCAACATGCGTCCAGGAATCCTATTGAATTCGGGGCAAAGAGTTCCGAGTGGAATGAACATTGCCAGTCTCCAATCCCAGACACAAAATCAAAAGACTCCATCCTGCCTAAGACCATCCTGGTTCTACCACGACCTGCAGCCCAGCACCTCCCAAAAGGGTGCTTCGACGAGTTGCTGCTTTTCCATCTCTTTGGCACGCAAACACACAGCATCAATCGCAGCGAGCTGTTCGTGCAATCGAACAACCTGACGAGCCACGGTGGCTCACGATGGCTCACCGCACTGGTCACCATCCATGTTCTTTTTTTGTTTGGTCGTAGCTCAATTGCTCTATATCGATTTTTGTTTGACTTTGTGAGTCCCATATGGTTCCCGTGACTGTCGTCCGATTCCCGCTTCGCCCTCCCAAGTTTGTGGGTGCCTGTACGCTTCGCCCTCCGTTCAAAGCACCAAGCGCCGTCGGGTGATCTCATCTTGGCTCTTGCACTTGAAAAAGACTTGAGAAGCCCATCCATCGCCCAATGTTAGAATCGAGCTGTATAGAAAGATATAACATATATATATATATATACCTAGAGCCTGACTGACCTCTGTTTTGATAGGATCAGACCATATTTTGGATGGTTGATCCTCCAAAACAGGGGTCACTCAGGCTCCAGGTATATGTACGTTTAATATGTCAATGAACATCGAGGGAATAATATGTCAATGTTATCCTAAACTCTCCCTTTCCGTCTAAAAAGCGGCATATTGAAGGCAACGACATGATTGAAATCGAACGCACACGAAGTACTTCATCCCCTTGCCAATTAGGGTGGTGGGGTCGGGGGCCCCATGATGTAGTACAACAGAAGTAACTGGACTTGAGCATTGAGACACCCCATTTCATATGGTTCAAAATCGAAACGGGGATCAGAATTCCACTGGTTCAACAGCAGTTTCGTGGGCACCGTGCAGGTCTCCCCGGGAACGGCGGGCGCCTGCGTGTCCGCTGTCTCCACGGCGGCATCCACCTCGGAGGCCTCGACTGGTGATGTGTTCAGTAAAACATGGACGTCTGGTTGAATATCTTGTGATATCTTGTAATTGGTTGGGCATTGGCATCTTGTTGAATCTATATATACCATTTTGGGGGGAGATTGAACAGCTTTTCTGTTTTGTGGGGCTTGGATCGAAACTACCGTCTCCATGCCGAGTTGATCGGCTTGATTTGGAGGCAGGATGCGCAACGTCTGCACAGGCGAAGATCGGTCGCCGTCCCAGCCCAGGAGCCCGTGCCAGAGCCTTTGAGGTCGGCGAGACAGGCTTACTGAGCTCCAGCTCCTGCCAACACCGACGTCGTTGTACGATCAAAGCTGACGTCACAAGCTCCTGTTGGCTGCTTTGGACCAAGTTCCCCAAACAACTAACCATACAATACCTTTACTCACTGTGAGGGCACTTGCACTGTGTTGGCTACCTTGCAATCTTTATCTCACACGGCCATATCATGCAACAAGCTATTCACGCTTGGATGATAATTGAAAGATTGCATAGCACCCAGGATGTCGATCTCTGTTGGCTCACAGTCCTCCTTCTCTTGTTCGCGTTCCAGTTCCTGTCGGAGTGTTCGGCGCCCCACCGCGGAGCAGTCGTTGCCACGGTCGGAGCTGTCGTCCCGAGCTGTTGATGTGAGGACGGAGCCGAAGGGACCGAAGAACTCAAGAACACAAGAAAGCAACACATTGGATCACATTGGTCCAGATTTGCCAACCCCCCAAAAATACCGGATGTTCCTTGTATGAAGATGGACCCTCACCAGCAAAGCCTTGAACTTAATGACAACTAGCAAAGCCTTAATGTTCATTCAACTTTATATATAATATGTAACTCACCTCCAGTCCATTTTACATTGTCTTATAGTGCGAACCATTCAAACTAACCTGACACTAACAACCAGGTTTCTGCCCCAGAACGATCTTCCTTGTTGCTGTGGCTGCCCCGGCCTCGCCCAACCGGCCTCGAGCTTCTGAGCCTCAGCAGCGGCGACGTCGATCTGCGCGGCCAGGAGCGCCATGGACCTCGGGTGACGCGTGAGGTCTGTGCTGGGCGAGGTCTGTGGGGATGGTGTGCATTGTGGATGGAACAGCATGACGTGAGATGAGAAGTAGTTTCTTCATGATCAAGAGAAAAGGATTTAATGTTTATATAGATGCATTCTGAAAAATGCCGAACAGTTGAAACATGTTGAAAGGAATCATGGACATCATCAGTTTGCATAATTGGTTTGGTACTAGAAAAGGAATCAACAAAACAATCTCAGGTCGTGTATAGCAATGTTGGAGGTTCCAAGTTCCGCAAACAACAGCCTTTGGGTTCAAGAAACAACCCCGTACATCACCCGTACTATTTTGCAATTCATCTTTATCTTTCAACACCGTTGCTCTTGATTGAAAACCCAACAGACACAACCTACAGCAACAAACATACATATAACATATATTATCATTTCATATATACAGTGGTTGCAACAGGAAGCCTGTCGCTCTGTCGCCGAGCGGACTCGCCAAAGATACTGGGACTCCCCAGCGACACTAGCCGACCGCAGGCATCACCTGGCACCGTGGCAGTTCTCGGTGGCCTTGGATCTATGGATGATTATGGATGTATGGATGTACCAAAAGCACCCAAAAGCCCTAGCTCTCGGATCTATCACAGGTGGATGTTCTTGGATGATGAGACCCTAGAGGTGTATCAGGATCAATACCACCTGATGGAGGTGGCAAATGATCTGTTGGAACATCTTTCTCTTCAGTCTCTATGTCTAAGGTTATGCTTCAGGTGTTGCATTGTGAAAATCACAGGCAGGCTTGCTCCTAGAGCTGGCAACACACGGCTCCCCAAGGGCTCGCTCCAACAGAGGTTATCCTGTAGGAGACAATGCCCATGCGTCATGAGGGGAAGAAAGTTATGTATGCTTTTAACCTGTTTTACACTGGGACAGTATAGGAAGACAAAGCAGTCACGAAGTTCGTCTGCACAAGGGGGGGCGTAGACGATATATTTCAGAAACTCTAGAATGCCGTCTTCACTACTAGTCATCACCACTATCAAGCTTTAACCAGCGAAGTCATTGTTGAGTTGAAACAAGTGGCCACATGTTGGTTTTGCCTCGGACCTATCCCAAAGAAAAACTCCCGCTACAACAATCAGCACCATAAGGCCATACTGACATGAGCTCAGGGTTGAACCTATTGGACGCTGCGAGTTGTTACTCCAAACGTATAGACTAATCCAAAGACCCAAAGTGAGGTCTCACATGTGCGCCACTTGGTATATCTCTCTCTCTCTCTCTCTCTGGAACAAGTGTTATTGCTCATTTCTCCGACTCTTTTCATTGCATATCAAACACTTCGGTGCCCTAACAATGCCTCACTAATCGGAAGAGAAGTACGTACTTCAACGACTTCATGTCCTTTTCTTCTTCCTCACCCAATCGGCATGCCCAGTCGGCCGGGCCACCGCACCACTGAGATCCTCCAACCGCTGTAGGCGCTTCGCCAGCGCGGCCGTCTCCGACGCCAGGGACGTCTCCGGTGGCGTCTCGGCCGTAGAGACAGCGGTCTGCGTCCGGGGCGCAGCGGTCGACATGAAACAAGTGAATGGACAATGGCAGAACAGCCGGGCTGTGGCATGAAATTGGAACCTGTTGCTGTTTGCTGAAGGGTGAAGTGGTTGGGGCATTAGTATCAACATCCCATGTACAGGCTGTAATTGCATGAGATGTACATCATGTACTGCACTATCAATCATCATCCTTCCGTTAAAAACAGAAGGTTTACCTACTCAGATCCCTGTTGCCTGCCTCAGGTGTTCCCAGGAGCGCTTGCAAGGCCTCCACTCGGGCCTGGCGAACTTGGACTTCGACTCAGAAAGTTTGGTGGGTGAATGGAGTTGGTTGGGTCTATGTCATCCAGGGCCCAGTGGATGATGATGGGCCCAGTGGTTGCGGGCCGACAATTCAAAAGTAATCATATGTGATCATTGTATACTTGCTGTTACAGGTAGTAAGACCCCAGGAGTTTGGTTTCTATAGCTTCTGAGGATGGGCTGTTGATTCTGAGGATGGGTTATTAGTCAATCATCTGACTCACCTTTAGAAGAAGAACAAACATGGCTTGGAGGGTTTCTTTAGCCAACTAGAGGGTATTGGGTCTCAAGATCTATCAACTTGCAGTATCTTGCAGTCATCATTTAGTGTTTCTCTGAGGGCAGAGGTCCCGCACGGAGGGCAGAGGCCGGAGGTCGCGCACTGAGGGCAGAGGTCCCAACGCACACCGAGTTTCTGATAGTAGAAAGGGAGAGTCAGAAACTCGGAACAGGAAGGTGAGGGGGACAACACCGAGATAAGAAAGACCCAAGGGTTAGTTGCTACTAGTAGGTGGTGGCAAGCAAGTAGAAAACACATCCACTATTTCAGGACAGGCAAGAGGCCAAGAGTAAGATTAGCATCAATCAAACCACTCAAAAAATCCCAACAGAAGCTCACTAGATGCCCATGGGTCAATATCAATCAATCCATGTTCACTGCTCTTCCACTTCTTCCACCTGCCCTGCTGGGCTCCATCGTGACCTGGGACGCCTGGAAGATGTGTGCATTGTGGTGTTTGCCAGTTTCAACGCCAGGTGTTTGACCAAGCACCAAAGAAACCCTGCGCCATCCAACACGAGAGAAACTCAGCGAGTTGCTGGCTTCTGCATCGGGATGTTCATTGTTTTTTATGCAGAAATCCATCTGCTTCCGACCTGGAGTCATCCTGCACCCCTCTCAGCGGCCTGCAGTTTGGACAAAAGCTCAGCCTGGCATTGTCAGACTTTCCTGTGTTCAGAACAAACCTCCAAAACATTCCAAAACAAACAAGAAACATTTGCAATCTGATTAACTGCAAAAGCAACCACTTTGGATCACTTTGGGACAATCCAGCAGCATAATCAAATTGACCGTGAACCAGGCTCTTTCGACTTTGCTGTTATCGTGGCCATCCTCATTTTTGACACACTCTCAGCCACTTGGGCCCGCAACAAGTTTGGAATGAGAAGAGAACATGGTCGATTTCATGTATAGGAATTGAGATCCGTCTGAGTTGAACAGGACTGTCAGGTCAATCAAGTACTTGAAGCAGTGGATACACCTGCTACATGCCACTCCCCTGGCCTACGCCTGCTTCTACTGTACTGCATATTGGGTATCTGAATGTTAAAAATGAAGGCATGTCAACTGCAAAAACTGTGAGAGGTGTCTAGCGCGGACCTTTTCAGGGGCCTGTTGACCTGCTGGAGCTGCTGTTGCTGCTACTGATGCTGCTGGACGTCTGCAGTTGTTTCCACTTTTTGTTCTCAGAAATCTTCAGAACGACATAGGAAGGACGTAAGAGCTGACTCAACAGATTTGGATGTTGGATTGGCAAACTGGTCAAGAAATGGACCGTCGTCTAGCGCGGTGCTAGCGCGATCTAGCGCCAGCCTAGCGCAAAAATATCCGTCTTGACCAGATGATTGATATGTGCAATGGGTCTTCTCAAATCGGCGAAATGAGGACAACTCCAAGAAATATGTTGCACTGTAGGCTCAGCGCCGCAGGGGCACTTTGCAGGCTGTACATCTTTCCTGCGTCGAGCATCACGCTCTTCGGTCATAAGTGATAAGGCCTCCGAAAAGCAAGCGTCTTGAAACTCCTTGCTGCGTAAAAACATGTTCATCAGGGGTTGACAATGCAAGTTGATCCAACCTCTTGTGTAGCAAAAGAGTTCTCCTAAAATCAAGGTCGGTCATGTCATGAGCATGTTGAGGTCTATTCTTTGCCGCTTTCTTCAACAGTTCAGCTCGCCAGCAATCACACAACTGATGCGCCCGCAATTCGATGTTAGGTGCGTCATCATCAATAAGTTGTTGCGCAAGATCTGGAAAGGCCCTTCGTGATCTTCTTCACTCTGCATACAGGACCATCAAAATTCCAGCTAGATTTGGCAACAAGCGAATGTTTGAACGAGATTTGTTTGCTTTTATTTGTCTGTTTTTGTCATTGTTCGTGAACCCCTTTCGAGCTTTTTGCCAGTTGTAGCACTTTCCGTTTCATGTCCTTGCATTTGCGCTAGTCTTTTCTTCTCTTCACTTGTACACATGTGAGACAACCGACTGCAGTGATTCCAGTGCACTGCTTCTTGTGTGCTGCAATGTCTGTTCTTGCCAGTCACATGTGAGCGACCGAACTCTTGTTATGTTCCTTAGGGTACTGTCTTTCATTCCTTGCCTTGCTACTCCTTCTGGTTTCTTGTTTGCAGGTCCCCCCGCTCCTCTCCCTCTTCCTTTCTCTTCCCTTCTCTTCCCCCCCTCGTCCCCTCCTCCCTCTTCTGTCTTGTTGCAATTGTGTGTGATTTTTTCCACGAGTATAGAACGCAGTCTTGGATGCGTTCCCTCCCATGGCATGTTCATCCTCATGTTGAGCATCACACTTGCGTTGATCTAGATACTGGATCAATCTGAGGTCTGCCGTGCTCACGGCCCACGGCTTCTTGGTTAAACGACCCTTACAACATCTTACAACCATGCAAATTGAACGCGCAACCATGGACGTAAAACTTTGCCATGCCATGATCCTGTTCGAACTTGATGAATTGTTCATCATTCCTGCTGCAAGTTCAAACGCGACACAACCTCCTAGACTCAACACTCGGTCCATGAAAACTTCTGCCGTGTGCAAGTCGTCATCTTTCGCAGAGCTACAGGATGCGATGGAAAATGCAGCCGTCTAACCAGCCTGGGAATCCTTGTCAAATCAGTGAGAGCATAACAAAGTGTTTGCCAGCAAGAGCAATGACCAAAGCATCCGGACACCTAGCGACGGCTACGGCGCTGCACCTACTGACTTCATTTTTGCAAGCAGGGTCAGCACCCTTTAGGGAACCAACACAGTGAAGGCAAGGCACAGGTCTTCTGGCAAGCAGGACCTAAAGGCAGAGGTTAGGAAGAACACTAACAGCAAGAGGGAGGGACAAAGAGGGGAACAAGCAGACAAGGGGGGAGAGAGCGAGCAGGGTTATTTCTTGCAGCTTTTCTCGTGTGCAATACGGCTGCCGAAGGAAGAGAAAGTGTTCTTGCAGTTGTTACATGTAAGGTTAGCAGACTTACTTCCGCGGAACAAGGCTTTATGTTTGATGCAAGCATCAGTGGTTTGCAAGACCTAAGAGCACTGACAGCAGGTTTTGTTGGCCTTAGCGGATCCTCGGCATCGGGACGTATGCGCAGTTTGATTGCGCTTTGGGATACGGCATTGACAAACGCGGCATTTTCACGAAGACAAAGTTGCGCTTTGGGGAACATGGTTGCCGATGGAAGATGACAACGTCCGATGTCTGGTCCGGAAAGACTGTGTGGGCAAGTCGTGTGGGCAAGTGAATACGTCAGTTCGGGGGTGCCTCTACAAATTGTCTCACGTTGATGGCGAAATTCCCTTGCATGGTGAGCTTGTTTCCGTTTGCCATGCGCAAAGCGCCATTCAAAGGTTACCGCGCATTGCTTACAAGGGATACTAGCAGGGGGCGCTCCCGGGACTTTACAGAACCCTTCATGTCCTGCTAATGTGCCAGCGTAAGATTCTCCATTGAAGACTTGTCCACATCGCCAGCACCAATCCATGAGGACGGGGTCGTTAGGGGTTGGGGATCCGGCAGCACCCAGCGTGCAGAATGAGTAGTTTATTTACCTGTGGCCCCCACCGCTGCAAGCTTATCAGCGTAATCGTTTCCAAGATTATCCGAATGCGCCTTTACCTTACAGCATTCAAATTTACGGAGGGCCGAGAGTCTTTTCGATTACGAGTCCCTGTGGTCTAGCAACCCAAAGTTTGACAGATAACCGATCCACTAGTTGAAAGTAACCCGGCTTCTATCTGTTTTGGGACCTCTGTATATACCTACACGTGGCATATCTCGGTAACTCTCTCTATACACTAGACCCATTCCATTCACGTCGCGAGACCGTGGCTGTACGTGGCACGTCGCGACGACCTGGTCGTCCGGCCGATGGCACCTGGCTGCTCAGCAGCCAACCGCTGGACCTGACAGCAACCCGTGGGGGACTGGTCGTGGCCATGCTGGAGTCAACCTGGTGGAATGTTGCTCAAAGCCTTTGGAGTGAAAACAACTCGAGAACCCATGGTGATGACTTGCTTGTAAAAAGTTTATGTGTTTTTTTGTTAATAACAATGGAGCCTCTACCTTGAAGTAGAAAATTTGTCATGTAGACTCTCTGGCCCGCAAAGTAGCCAACTCCAGACTCCAGACGGAACAAATTTGGGACATCAAACCACAAAATGGGATCGCACTTGAGAATCATCCATTCAGCACCTAAGGGTGCCTCTTGGAAAACGACATGTGAAACCCTTGCGTAAAGGAACATCTTTTTCGGCTGTTTGCATACCTTCATCCATTGACATTGATCGATGGATATGGATTTCGGCCGTGAAACCGTGACACGTGTCACGACGTGTCACGACACGTGTCAGCAAACCGAACGAAGCAAAGTATCTGGGTGAGACGGTGAGACTAGAAACCTATAGCAAATATCTTAACCAAACAAATCCAAGGAAACCTGATTTGGGTCCATTTCCCGCTGCAGTCTGCCAGTATCCCCGAACGGAATTTCACTGGTCAAACCATGCACGGTGGCAGCTCCAACACCGCCACCCGTCGGGTTGCTTCTCCGTCGCTTCTCCGCAATTCGGACGAGTGGCGCGACAGCCAAGCTGTAGCCACCTGAGACCGCTGGGACCGCCGTACGATGAGGGGATTGTGCTGAGGAGCTCAGATGGTGGCTGAAATAGAACAATGTGATGTGGAGAGTTGCTGAACAAATTCAAACATGTGGTATGTGGAACTCCTTATTTGCTTGGGGCCAACTTGTGAATGTTGATCGAGTCTTTTGTTTAACTTAATGTTTAAACCTTCATGATCTTTAATACATCCAACCCGATGCAACGAAGGCAAACAAAACGAGCTCCCCCATAAAAACAAACATGATGTGGTCAATACTTGGTCCAGGGTTCTCAGTAGAAATAATGTTATTGCGGACGACACCCACGTAATCAATGCCACAAGTCTTGAGGATCTTCAAGACAACGTGTGTAATCCCACGTTGCCAGTCTTTTCTTCACCTTGTGATGGATGGCCAAATGGCCCAAAAGGCAATGCACAAATGACAATAATAGTAATAGCTAGTAATAGCTAAAATAACCTATAAGTCTACAAGGTAGAACTGCCGAAGCTCACTGAAGTGGCGCTGTCGATCCATTCTGTTTAGCTCCGATCAAACGCTCAAAGACCCTCCCTGCACAGTCTGCCTGGCCTGCTTTGTTGGTCGGCGCCTGCGTGCAAAGCAAACAAAGACGGCCTGACGTTCTTACCCACTGTACTGTTACATCTTCTCGAGACCGTCACCAGTCCGACCTGAGGATGACAACCTACAAAATACAAGTCAGCTGTCAAGCCACTTTGTATATATATTATATAGGCAAATTTCAGCCAGGTGAGTAGGACAATGTTTGTCCTATCATTTGGCATTCAAGCAAGGCTTGCAATGTTCTACGGGCCACAGAAACCTCATTCCATCATAGCACACGGAACTTGCCATGCGGTTGATCGCCACATGACATAGACATAGCATGATTCATGACAACTCGCAACAAACACCTGTCTTTCATGTCCTATGGCAACCGCCAGCATGCAAATCCGACATAACCTTCCGCAATCCTGGCTTCAACATGTTTAAACACTTTCTTGAACCAAGTCCATCTCCAAATCGACTTGACAAATCTCACCCTGCCACCAAGCAGCCATAGCAACTCACAAGGTAACTGTTTTTTCAAGATGACATCTGACATCTCCATACAAATCCTTCACTGCGCCTCGGCCAGGCTGGCCAAGCGAGCAGCTGCAGAGACCTTCGTGGTGGACGGCTGGGTCGATCGACTCGAGGCAAATGGCTCACCTGACTTTTGGTCTTCCGCTGCGAGCCTGGGTGAAAGCACCTTCATCACCAGTCTGCTGGTGAGTCATTGCGCTGGTTGGTGGTTTTGGGGAGGGGACAATCAGGTCTCCAGCACGCTGTACTGTGGATCCTTTGAAAGCAAGAAACGCCCAGATCCATCGTGGTGTTGGGTGGGTTCAAGTGCATCAACGCTCGGTGTAAATTGTCAATGTCAGTCAGGGAGGGTCTCTTCACAAATATATATATTTATATTTATTTATGTTACATATCCTCACTCAGACATCCATTGCAGCTCTTCATGTCTCCTTCACAAGCCCATTTGACCAAATGAATCCAATAATCTGCAGGATTAGGCAACTTTAGGGCATCCGAGATGGAAAGGGTACCCAATGTACACCGAGAGGACGAACCGATGGCTTTTGGTCGTCTTTTGGACGCTGAGGTTTGGACGTGGCTTCCAAACTCCAAAAAAGCCTGGAAACTTGGGTTGAAGACATTTGTACATCACTACTGATCTCTCTGTCATCGCTGTAATCAACCCTGGACCTTCAGGTTTACAATGACCTTCAGTGCTGTCCTGATTTGTGAATCGCCCCACATTGTGGTGACATCTCCTCAACCTCGGGCAAGAACAAATCACATGGCCCGTTGGGATGATTTTCCGGAACGCCTTGTCGGGAGGCACCCCAATGCACTAGAATGATCTACAAAGCCCGAAATGGGCAATTCCAACATGAGCCAATCAATTTGGATTGAACATTCAAACGTAGCTTTCCATATGGTAAGGAACAAGTTCGCTGTTTGACAACCTTGGAAGAACTGATCTGTTGGACATATCCTCTGTCAAATGGATTCAAATGGTGTTTATGAGTCATGAACTCTTTTGCAACCACCCTTGACCGTACATAACTGCAGGACTGCAGGCCCAGCCTATCCCAGGCCCTCCTTTCAACTGGAGCCAACCAAGGCCGCAGCCCGTCCGAGCTTGTTGGCTTCAGGTGGTAGCCATACAGACTGCCTCGAGGAAGCATTGCCGGAATCACACCAAAGTCAGAATCTTCAGGTAGCCAAAGACATGAGATCCAGTTCCAGGGTGTTGTCCAGGGTGGTCTTTATTTTTGTTTTGTTGACGGCCGAATGGCACAAAAGTCACAACATGCTACAACGTGGTTTACGCGGGTTCTCTTGTGCCGTCTGCTCTCAACGTGTACTTTGGGATGTCAAAACCTGTTACAAAACCACGAGAAGATTCTGCTAGAACACTTGCTATAACAATTGCTAGAACAATTTTGGATGTTTGGATCTAAGGAAGGGCCGTAGACATTTTCATGTTGCCAGTTTGGGATTTTGGGGCCAATTTGACTTACTGACACATCGACAGTCATAAACAAGTGCGTCATAGAGTTTGGGGACAACAGCAACTGGCTTTCTGGAGGGGTCTCCGAATCAATAGAATAAATAGTGTAACCGGACGATACCGGACCATATCTGAACGAAGGAATAAACCTACTAACTATACCTAGTATGTACTGAATCACTACGTCACTACGCTTGGGTATTGGGATGTATTGGGTACACAAACCCATGCAACTCAATAATAGCATCTGCAAATCGAATTATATCCACGCCCATTAGCCAGGCACGATAGTAAGGGAAAGTTGCGCAATCCACTGCACGGTATATTACAATATCAGTGATACCGAAACAGAAAACAATATTACATGACCACTCACTATGACCTTTTCAGCCGATATCCTGCATGCTTTCTGCCCAAAGATAGAAAGTCAAACAACAACATGAACTACAGTAGCAGCTAGCATTGCTGTTGACTGATGTTCTTGGTGTGTGTGTGTGTCGTCCTGCTGAGGGAAAACACAAGAACATTATGTGTATATATATATATATTATATCATACGGAAAGCCCTCATTTCAAAGGACACCCTGTCTTGCAAAACACCGGCAAGCCATCTCTTGGCATCAGGTCTGTGATATTCCTTGGGGAGGTTCCAATGGTCACATGATCTGGGCCAAGCTGGGAGTAAAGCTATCAAGAGAATCACCATTCTGCGTAAAGCCATCATATCGGTGACATCAGAATCACCAGCCCGCTCTTGTGGCACTTCTCAAGCCGTTAAGTTTGGGCTGCTACGACTAGTTTCGACCTAAAATAGGTCTCATTCAGGCTTGTGCCCAAAATTGCAAACAAAACTCTGCAGCCAAGTAGTAACAAGTGCCACGCTAGTAGTAACAAGTGCATCGCTAGTAGTAACAAGTGCCTTACTAGTAGTAACAAAAAGCATTTCGAAAAAATGCCCGGATGTCCCCAGTCTCCGTCTGGGTGCGCCGGACGGAGTTGAGGAGTCCTGCAGTCGAACGCACCAGCGGCCGAGCGACATTTGGAGTGCACGAGGGGAAGACGATGTTCCTCTACATGTGTACTCGGCTATCTAAGTATCCGGTGGAAAAATATCCCAAAAGCAGGCAAAAGAAAGACAGATTGAACTTCCGCCCAATATCATTTTCCTCTACAAACAGGGGGGATTGCCCACAGGAAGGTGAAGGTCTCTTGAGAACATAGTCCTTTCTGCTGAGGTCTCTCCACTAACGCAGAGTACAATGAGTCTCTGCAATGTGGACATTACATGCACATCAAAAGTTGGTTGTAGAGTCTCATTATCCGGTGATTTCGATGAGTTACCTCTGCGAGGTGTCAGATCAGTTCTGTTTCATCCCTTTGATGTCGGATTCAATGCCATTAAATCCAATCACCAGTTGGCGGGCAAGTGATGATGGACACGCGCTCAAGATAAAACTACCATGAATGGGACCACGAGGCAGCACTTGTTTATGCCGCCACTCTCAGAACGACGCAGCCTCTCTTACCAGGACCCTTACAAAGGATTGCGACCAAAGATTCAAACTCAGCAATTATGGACACTGTACAATGAAGTTTTCCAAATCAATCTCAAGATTTAGGGTCATTAGTCCCCATCTGTAATACAGGCATTAGGATCTTTCTGCATTTAGTCATTAGTCCAAATGTGGCTACCAGCGGTTACCTTGGTCCCGTTTTACCTTCTTGCCCACCGTATGCATTGACATGTAAACTCTGTCCTGCATGAAAAAATACGACAAATTTATTCATCTCTCCCTGCTCCTTCTGTGCAGTTAAACCTAATTGACTATGTGTATATATATATATATATATGCGCGGCATTGCGCGGCCAATGGTCCGATGGTTTTGTCCATTGCTTCCATGTGTTCAATCTAAATGGGAAACCAAACGGGGCAGGCGGGGTGAGTCGTGAGTCACGCAAATATTACATGGCCGTCGGCCCAACCGATCCCTTCCGAACTGGGTCTCTGTCAGGTGTGAAAAAAGCATCAGCTTCTCTGGATCACTCATATTCCAAAAGGCTAAGCCGTCTCAGCTTCTCTGGATCATCGCTACTAGGAGCAAGGACGCTACTAGGGGCTCCTGGCCTTGCTACTAGGAACAAGAAGCTACTAGGAGCAAAGGGCATCGCTACGAACGGAGCAAGGACGCTACTAGGGGCTCCGTCCGCTCGCTCGGTCGCTACTCTCCTGTGCGACCAGCTGGTGGCCCATTTCTGCGACCTGGCAGAGCCCGTCCGACCACGACCGTCGCGTTTCAACACATATCACTACCATCCTGTTTTTGTTGTTCACCGTTGCGCTTCAATCGCCATCACATGTCACCAACGCCAGCTCCGCTTTCACACCTTCTAGGTGCAAGCAAGCCTACCCTGTTGTTTAAATGAATGGCCCAGGAATTAAGGACACGCGCCAAGCAACATAGAAGAAGGCACAATCAAATGTGGCCAAACATGTTGTTGACCTTTCGATCTTGAGTACGTGAAAGGTTCAGCATATTCGCTTTGACTAGAGTACTGATAATTACCATTCACCAAAAGTGAACACATGTCAATGTGTTGACATTGGAAGCTGGGAATGAACATTTACATAAACTTGGACTGGCCAATCCTTCAAACACATCTCGAGTTCAATCTCAGCTCCCATTCAGCACGTGAGAGTGAAGGAAAATCAAATATTGATTCGTCCTCGCCCCGTACTATTTGGGGTTCATGTCGCCAGGTTCATGCCAAGAATATCACTAATTGCTCACCAAGGGAGTCCAGTCAAACAGAAAGGGAAAAGAGAGGTTAAAAGGAGAAGGAAGAGAACGTCAACCCAAATCATAAGCCACCCCATCGATGCACCCACAAAGGAGCTCATCCATCGCTCTCCACCCAAAAACCGCCCACATTTCCAGCCGTGGTTGGGCGCTCTTCCTGGGAAAATTCCCACGACTCTAAAGCGACTCTAAAGAAGGCACCACGGACCCGGTCGGCCTCTCGACAGAGCTGCTGCAAATGACCTGGCAACATCGTGGCAAGTTCACGCTTCTGAGATCTGTCAGCTTGACCTGGGGCTTGACACGACACAACCGCAACACTGCAAGTAATCCTGACTACGGAGCTATGGTTTGCTGCTGTTGAGCCAGGGCTGCAGCCAAGGTTGTATCCCTGCTGTTGAGTTGTAGTAATCCTGTTGGCTATCAACACTCTAAGTCTATCGCGTTGCTAGGGCTGCAGCCAAGGTCTCTGAGCCACCAGATTTAGAGCCTTTGGACTTGCTACCGAGCCTTGTGATCGCTTCAGATGGGGCCAATGGTCAGCTGCTCCAAGCTGGTAACTGGTGCTCTATGCTCGCCCATGGATGGAGTGTGCCACATGGCTATGAGCCAAACCATCTTGATGGGGATAGTTTGTTCGTATCTCTTACGACGTAACCCGTTTGAGAGGCAAATGATTCTACCAAAGAGGCTGTTGGCCTCGAAGGGACGAGCTGGCATGGCATAACCCCCCCAATGTAGAAGGAAACAAAGGTCTGTGTTCTATGTTCCCCAAAATCACCAAACATGTGGCGAATGTCACAATATGTGGGTCGCCTACGCGTCCTACTCACCCAAAATGAGCGACTCGACGTTTCTTCGGCAACAACATCATCAGAATGGCTTTCTCGTAGTACCCAATGCCCGGTGGTTTCCACCCATCAGAGTTCATGCCACACTGGCTGCAACCTCCAAAAAATCGGGCTGAGTCCAAAACCATCATTGGAGACTTTGTCCCTCTCACTGGCCTTGGTTCTTGGCCAGGCTGTGCGCCCTAAGGATCCTGAAATGTACTACCAAACAAAAGGGTGATCCGTGGCGATTACGTTGAACATCAAGAATCTTTGCACTTGGTTCACCAAAGAGTTCATGAGTAAACCAGGTTGATGTTGTTCAATGACAATGAGGGTTGTCCTTTTTTCACCAAGAAACAAACAAAACAAAAATTACCTAATTTGCTAGATCATCATACACATGTAATGTCCATTCAGTGGTTCAACGTCCGTCCGGGTTTTGAGTGATCTATGCGCGATCGACCTTGTTTGGGTGAATGAGCAAACAAGCAAGGCAATCAACCCTGTAAACTATACCTATAACGGTGCTATGCTGAGCGGTTTGTTCGCAGGAACAAAACCCTTTGGTGGGATATAAACACATTCCTTGGTGCGCGATGTTACACAAGCTTTGCCAACTACATTTCTCAAAAACATCACAAATGTACGAGAACAAGCATTGTCAGCGCTGACAGCAAAACTACCACACTCGGAAATACGTTGGACATACCCTTTGGAAGAAGGAACTCCAATGCCCAAGATCATTGCTGACAACTCCAAAGCTGAGAAAACAAATCTGTGTGCTCTTCCATGTGTCTCCAAAAACCAGCTAAATCAACCCAAACGCTTTCAAACGTCTGAAGGACAACTTCCAAACATGGTCTTTCACTATGTCCGATCCAACTTCTGTGCTGGAGCTTGGAATTACAAGTTCACGCATTTGGCCCAAGTTGTGCTTTCTGGCAACCTTTAAAGGGATCTAGGCTATGGCTACTTGAGGGCAAGAGCCTTTCCTGCCTCGACCACTGCAGGCTACTCTGTTCACTCTGAGCTTGGTCTTGGCCTCCATGGTGTTGTGGGCCAGGTACTGTATATAAGTGCCGAGCCAGCAGCAAGCTTCCCCAATAGCCAAAAGTTCTGCTGCATTGTTGCGTAAGCACTGGACCGTAGCATGGCATGCCAAGAGTCAAGAGTAAGCCTGAAAAATACAGCTACCCTTATCTAAGTAGCTGTGCTTTCTAGGATTCTAGGCTGGGTCGATGCGCTCGGGCCTGATCTTGCCGCGTATAGCCTGGCCTGCCACTGTTCCTGATCTTGCCTTGCGCCGAATGAAATCAATTCATTTCAGGTCTTGTTCCACTGGCACCGGGCACGGATTGATCCGCTCAGGACGTGAGCAGCTGAACGACTGCGTGCCGGAGAGACATGAAGCCAACCTTCCTTCTTTGTAGCCTTTTGAGGAGACATCGCCATGCAAACCCAGCATACTCAAGCCAAGCTTGTCAATGTCATCACCTTCCCCTTGGCGCTCTCCAAACTCATGGGTGTTGCTTCCAGCTGGATCCCAACCAAGCACTCATGAGTTCCAAAGAAGCTTCTTTACTTCGTAGCAAATCATCTAGCGGGCCATGAGCCCAAGCTTCTGAAGAGGCTGGGACACAAATGATTCGCCAGGTTTCAACAGTTATATGGGTGGTCAAGTCAATTGGGGGAGCTTTCCGATCCCAGACAACCGTTTCCGCAGCAAGCGAACCAATATGTCTTTCAATGATAACAATTGGGTGTTTTATGGTGTTTGGCTACTCGTAGAGTCCCCCTATCATCAAGGCATCCAAACTTCCGTCAATGGACTCCTAGTCCCGTATTTGGGTGCAGGAACAATCCATGAGAACCAATCGGCATGCCGAGAGAATCTCGTGTTCTTGATCGTGTTTTGGATCGACTAAGTGGTTGAGGTCCTCTATTATTTGCTGTATGATCATCTATTTACATTCGCTATGAAAACCACCATTCTGCTCATCCATCTCTCGCATCCCTGCTCACTTGTCGGGCTCATGACCCACTCCGCCAGCGTGGAGACCTCCTTCTTCAGGCGGTTCAGCCTCGACCGAGCGTTGCCACCCCGGATCGTTGCAATAACCAACCCATGGAGCTGGTGTGTGGGTCGGAGATCTGCATTATATTCACACAAAATCACAGAAACAATCTGTCTCACTCAAAAAGGCCTCTTGGCGTAGCGGCTTTCATGGAGTTTGCCAAGTTTTATGAACCCTCCATTGCCCTAACACCGGTAGTTACCAGTATGTGGGTGGCTGGGCCGTATGTCAGGCAGCTGCTATGAAAACAATAGTCTTCTACATGAGCCAATGTCTCATTTGTCTCTCCTCTGCACACTTGCTGTCTCTGCACACTTGCTGTTGTTGGAGTGGCGGGGCCCGTGTCCATTGGTTTATGAAAGGACAATGACCAAAAACGGGTTAAGCTTGTCACCTGCGATTTCCGAACCTCCACATGACATGAGAAAAGCTTGTTGGCACTATATACCCTACAAGTGAAAGACCTCATTTTGCTGGAGATGGTCATACAGAACCAATACTTAAGGAGGTAAAAGACCAGGTTTTACTGGGTCAGACTGGACTTCTAGGGATACATGCTGTCTTCGCAGAGATTGGTCGGTCCAAACTGTCCAACCTATACAACGTACATCATCTACGTCACTACGCATGGCCATTTCTTTGAGTTGACGGCCACAACGTGTTCCAAGCATGAGAAATCTCAGTTCGTGAAGATTCATCACATCATGCGCAAAGACTTTTGCATCTGTTGCTCATGTTGTTCCATTGATGCCCTGCTGCAGGGAAGGTCAATTCGTTTGGGGATTCAACTGGCTCCTAGTGCCGTGGCGTCTCGTTCAGCACGTCGACCGAATCGACGGAATCGCTGCTGCCTCGCCGCTGGCGGTTCCGGCCGGCCTATGGGAATTCTGCTGGTGGGGAATCCGTGTTTGTTCAACATACTTTGGCTGTATGCATTTCTATACTTCCTAATCCCTGTCTTGGTTTGAGGGTGGGAGGGCGGGGAATGTTTGAAGGACCAAAGATAGTCTTCTTCGGTCGGCAAACCAGGGCCATGAACCCCTCCGACAATTTTGTAGCGGACAGTGCACGGGGCGTAGCGATTGTTTCGATGCTGCGCAGGTCAAGCATCAAGTGATCAAGCATCCTCGTGGACTCCAAAGAGCTTGTTCTCCACATATACTTCTGTCAGAGACATGTGAACCATGGAATAAGTTTGTTAATTGATTTTTGTGATTTATATATATATATTACTGTATATTATATATATAATATTTATTCCACCTGTCATCACTAAGCCTAGCAAACGTCATGTCACAATGTAAACTACGTCGTTGATGAAGTCAAACCATGGTCAAGACTGGAACTTCCCTGAGCATGTTGTGAAAACTGCCATTTGATGCTGCTTAACTATGGTCAAAGGATGCCTGGTATATCGGTCCAGGTGCTTCTTTTAAAATTGAGAGTACATGAATGGGTAAATGTGGTAAGTACCTACTCAAAACAATCACCTGCCCCACCTACCTACACCAAGGTTTTGTGCAAAATGGTTTTGGCACATATCTTTGCTGGACTGCTTGGAGGGCCTGATTGATTGCACACAAAAGAGCAACATGTGATTAAAACACGGGCAAATCTCTCAACCATTCCCTCAACAAGCGCAGAACAGTCGACTACATTGGGCTTAATTGGGTTTATAAGTAATTCACATGCCATGTTGTTTTCTGTGTTCTTTGTTTTAAATGTGTTTTAGGGTGTCTGACGGTGGGTAAGCAAAGCCTCACACATGTCTTTCAGCACTCGACATCTTCGGCCTCGCAAGGGAGCCGGAACCCCAGCCTGACAGGGACGGAGTTCGTTGCAGAAGATAGAATCCACTCGCGGATCTGGGGGGCCAACCTCTTTGAACCAGATCTTTGGAGTCGGTTTGGAGAGTTCATCTATCTCAAACACTGCCACACGGATGAGGTTGAATCTGTCCAAACGTCAAGGCGTGTCCTAAAAGTAATTTGCTAGAAGGATCTGGCTTTCAAAAACCTTGGCGGTTCTTTCTCATCTTTTTCACGCAGTCGATGTTGTCCCGTGTCTACTGGAGGACATTGACATTAATCTTGCCCATGTCACTTTTATGTCCTGGGACGTTGGGTTTTGCTCGGGATTTAAAACAAAAACATCGGAAGTGTTTGTGTTGCGTCAGTGCAACATGAGACCTTGGTCAGCATTCAAAACCTGTCAACACCGAATGCGAAGGATGAGAACCCGATGAACCGATGAAAACCCGATGAAACTGATGAGAACGTCTTGAAAAAAAAAAAAACAGAAGACGAAGACTGGGGGTGTCATCTTGGCACATTGTGAGTGAGGGAAAGTACTTGCATGGTTGACCTATTTGGCGGCACAACGTGCGGATACAAAGTAGGGAATCACACGACCAACTCCAGCTCTGCTGCGCCAAAATCGGATGATAATCCCAGACCCACCTAATTAAGGAAGTGGGTCATAACCCTGATGCTAGCACTTATATATTGGGATGATCAACACTGAAACGATCCTAACATCTGTGAATCCACATTCTGTCCGAACCAAATGGCCATACGCTTACGCTATCTTACACTCCGCAATCGAGCCATGACAACCTGAGAGTGAGTAGTTTGTGAATATTGTATCATGATGAACCTGATCTTCTGGCAGTCTATGTTCACCCTACTAAGTTACCAATGGCTTGGTGGTTTTCTAGATGGTTCTTTGGATTCTTTGGCTAGCCAGCAGTTCTGAGGCCCATCCCCACGCCTGGCACGCTGTCTGGAAGCGCTCTCGAGCAGCCTTCACGTTGAGCTCCTCGATCAAGCCGCAGCAAAAAGGGGGAGGATGAGGCGGGTTGATGTGGATGTGAAAGTAACAGTTGGGGCGGGGCAGCAATAGCACCACGTAGTAGCATTCGATATGTAGCAGTTGTAGGACTGACCAACGATGCCATACTAGCAGTTGAGCAGTCTAGGAGATGGTGATCATTCACCCAGGAGATCCTAACCTCGCTCCTCTACCTCTACCCGCAGGAAGCCAGCTGCCAGGATGTCGCACACAGACCTCGGGATGGGTCACCTGCATGTCATGACAAGTCGTGGGAGGATAAGGATGTGGCATGCGGAGATGAGTGAACTATATACATACGGTTGATAGATCTTTCTGCGTGGATACCTCAATAATTGCAATATGATACCAGTGTGCATGCTATAGAATGTATACAAGACAATTGACAATTGACCATCTCACCCAATCTCATCATTTATGGTTCAGCGTTAAGTATAAGCAAATAGTGACACCTTTTGATAACAAACTTTGCACCTGACTGCTTCAAGAGATGAGCGGTGCATACTTGTTTGCTCGCAGCTTCAATTCTCCTCCATTCAAAGAAACAGTGATGTACCCCACTAATCATCTTACGGTAAATGGCATGCACACCTTGGAGACCTCGTGGCGAATTTCAGAAGGTTCAAGTCAGGGCATTCGTTGGTTGAGGTGGCTGCTCTTGGTATGGTGCGTGGACACAACACACATGATGGAATTTCAGGCACTATCAAGCACTGTTTTGAAAAAGAAAACATAATCAGAATAAGTAAGGTACAAATCATGTTTCTCGGATCCAGACTTAGGTTTCTTAATGCAAAAGCAAGCTTGGGGTGTCGCTTGCAGTTGGGGGCCAGCTGCTCTCAATGGGTTGGGCGTGGGGGGAGGAGCAGAATTGGCCCCAAAAGCAATCCAATCGCAGGGAACACACTACTGTAGAAGCATCACATCCCCCAGCAAAGTAGGAGAACCATTCAAAGCCAAGAAGGGTGTTTCTGCGTCTGCTTGGGAGTCTGGACTCCACGAAAGCAACCATGAGCCATGGAAGTAAATCTTCACAAAACACGCCACTGGTTATTGTCTATGCTTCAAGAGCAATGTCTGCATTTCTTCAGGGTGTCTTCTCAGATCTACTAAGGCTCCACACCCTGCCAAAGAGATGGGTTTGGGCTCTGTCTTCTCCTGCCAGCTTTGAGAAGGGCGAAAATTCACATAACCCATCCCAAATTCAAATGTGAGTGGTGTCGTCAGCAGCTCAGCTGGGCGACTTGCGTTGATCAAACTCTGAACAATGATCATTCTGGTCTTCTCGCGTCAACTTTGGGTTGGTTGTTGCCTTTTTCCCAACAAACACCATAAAGTATACGCCTGTGTCTTGTGCAAATTAGATTGAACACATAGAACACAAATTGACCTTTGCTTCTGTCTGAAACATAAAACATCGTAAAATATGACACAGTGACAGTGCCGTGTAGTAGTGTGTATGTGTGTCCAGGAAGTTGAACAACCTCACGGGTTCCAGTATTTGGCAAATGATTCGGCAAAAGGTCAAACGCTGCTTTCTTCAAAAAATGTTCCAGGCTTGATCAACAAGTGCCAGGATGCAGCGCTGTGGCTTTCTTGAGATGCATCTTGGATTTCTAGGTGTGCAACGCTCCAGCATACAACATTTACTTACAAAATCTTACAATAGCAAGCAGCCAGTGAGAAGCAGCATCCATATATGGACAGGACATATTTTCTGGAAGTTGGTCCAAGAGTTAAATGGGCCCAAATCCTTCTTGAATCTTCTTGATATGAACCGCGTCATCAAGTGCTTCTGGGTCTCAGACTTCTCAGACATGTTCGTCCAACAGTGTTCATTGAGATGTATCAAGCTGAGTGTTCAGACAGCCAATCTACTGAGGCGAATCCACAATGAAACCTCACCACCACTTGGCCGCAACACCAGCAACCGCAAGCTGCGAGCTCCTCCGGCATCTCCTGTGCTGTGTGGCAACGCTTAGGGGCTGTTGGTTCGATGTCTGTGCCCAAGGGGTGACCAGCCCGCAGGTCTTCGGGGAACCGAAGTGAAAAAAGGGAGTTGCATTGGCCAGCTACTATAGCTACTAGGACTCACCGCTTTCGAACAATGTCTTTCGCTGCTTCTGGCTGTGAAAGTGAGTAAGAGTTAGAAAGGCTGTCGGGATTGTAAGGCTTGCAGCAGGGAAGCGCCCCACGATGATTGAAACAGGTTAGGGGATTGAGTGTTGTGGTAGTGAAACTGCAAAAAAACTTGTGTTATATCTATTGAGTCAGGTACATTCCTCCTTCAATCCAAGAAGTCAAGGTCCTAAGTCAGAATTAAGAACGCCTTCCTTGGACCGGCTAGTTTAGCAGTACTCTTGTTTGCTTTATCTGCAATGCATGGTTTCTACCTTCGATTCCCAGGTGTATGGATGCTCCCAAAAATGCGATCGAACCCTGTGAAATCCTCGTAAATGGATCTACCGAGGTGTCCCGATCCAACCCAAGAGTCGTTTGAAGAACTAATGCAACTAATCATCCCCAAGCACCAGCCTCATTGCCTCAATACCACAGGAATCAACCTTCAAAAACATGTCTGTTTCACCAATCCGAATGCAGTTGACCGGTACGAATCCTTTCCTGGATGGTCATAGATTCCTCAAGTTACGACCCCTGAAAGAACCTAAGCTACTAGTCATGGCCTCGACCCTAAGAGCGATGTCCTCCAACCTACTAGCGCTGGCCTCCAACCTACTAGCGATGTCCTCCAACCTACTAGCGATGCTCTCCAAGATAATAGCGATGGCCTCCAACATACAAGGGATGGCGTCCAACCTAATTACTAGCGATAGCCTCCAACCTAATAGCATCTAATATATAGCGATGGCCAAGCTACTGGGAAACAAACACCTCGATCCCCTCCAAGCGGCGCAGTCCTTTTCCTCACCATCCCATTGCTCGCTGCCCTCAATGAGCGAAGACACGTGGGGAAAAGGATGGGCGAAGACGCATCGGCATCGATTGAGAGAGGTCCAAGCCAGGGAACTTGTGTTGCTTTTTGTTGACGACAAACCTTCTAAATGCCACTTCAGAACCGAACAAATAGTGGCACGAGGGTGAGTTCTGTGCGCGAAAAAGCCGCCAGAGCCGTCAGCGTTGTCCGACAACTCCAGTCCATGGGACCCACCGTGGAGTCCGGCTCGACTTTCACCGAGTCGAGCGGAATCCAAACTCACGGGACGGTGGCAAGTTCGTGAAAGCCTGGAACCTAAAGCCAAATCCAGTCAAGATTGGTCGACAGGTAGGAAGCAATCCCGGGCGATGTTCAATCATGTTCGATCTGGCCTATTCAAAGACCGGTAGATGCTTGGAATCCCGATAGTGGAACAAAAAGTGTTTATCTCTAACAACCCTTCACCACATCCCATATTCTACGTCCCCACCTCCAACCGGTGCGCCAAATCCAGCAAAACCCCAAAATTCATGCCAAGCATGGTATGACCAAAAACCTTGGAATTCACGGCAGCAAGTCTTGTCAGCATTTCTTTCACCTTTGACTGGCATCCATTTCACCTCACTCCCAGAGTCACATATATAAAGAAAAAACAACACGCACTGGTTTTGTTGTCCCAAGTGAGACCTCTGCTCATCCCCGGCCGCCCAATCCGATCAGCTTTGGCCCCCGCCGATTCCAAGGTCTCAGAATCATAGACCGCGGAGGGCCCAAGACCTTCGCCATGTCGGGCCCGGTCCCCGGTCCGATCCGTTGCGAGTCCCGTCGTCCGTCCGAGTCTCGTTCCCAGCTCGGGTCGACGTTCGAAGCACGGCCGAGTCGATGTAAGCTCATGAGGCGAGGTGATGTTCGAGCTGTCACATAGGTGAAGAAACCTTCTGCTCACCACAACTTACAGCCTTGATCTGGCAAAGGGATCCAAAGCGGCTGCAAGAACCTGGTGGTCTGTACTGCAAGGCAGTTGGAAGAAAAATGAACCTTTCTGGATTTCTACGGGGATACCCTTCGGATTTCCTCAGGAGGGGTTGAAGGAGTATTTGATTCGGAGAGATCCGCACTCCAACTGTATTGTTGATGGCAGAACGCTGAAATACATCAAATACCACAAAGCCGAAACAACATCCGGACATTGGGGACATCAAATGGACATCGATGTCCCCCCCCCATAATTCCAATAGTTACGTATGTTTTGTCTATAGTTGGACATGTGTGAATAGTTTACATGGCAGTTTGTCTAAAAATGTTTGACGACATGTTGTCCTCCCTAAAGAAAACTACTCCGGCACCTTCGAACCATTCTGCCCGCTGCCGCAAGGCGGTCTGCACGTCCGGGGCACCAAAGCCAGGCCTCCAGTGCCCGGGTGGTTCCATGATGTTCCATGCCATTCTATGCCTATGCAACGCTTAAATAACATATGACTGTTTAGTTAAAAAACACTATAATTACATAAAATTATTTTACTTCGAGTGATCCCCACCATGACATTTCAATCATTTGTTTTGATGCCATAGTGAGGAGCATGTTGCCATAGTCGTTAGTATTGTAGTTCTCGATGTTGCTTGTGGGTCCTCGGGTGGTGTGCTGTGGTTGTGTGCTGTGTTGTGGTTGTGGTTGTGTTTGTGGTTGTGTGTTTGTGGTTGTGTGTTTGTGGTTGTGGTAGTGGTAGTGGTTGTGATTGTGTGTTTGTAGTTGTGGTTGTGTCTTTGCGATTGTGTGTTTGTAGTTGTGGTTGTGGTTGTGTCTTTGTGATTGTGTGTTTGTACTTGTGGTTGTGGTTGTGTGTTTGTGGTTGTGTTTGTGGTTGTGTTTCTGGTTGTGTGTTTGTGGTTGTGTGTTTGTGTGTTTGTGGTTGTGTGCTTGCGGTTGTGTGTTTGTGGTTGTGTGTTTGTGTGTATGTTTCTGGTTGTGTGTTTGTGATTGTGTCTTTGTAGTTGTGTTTGTAGTTGTGTTTGTGATTGTGTTTGTGATTGTGTGTTTGTGGTTGTGTGGTTGTGGTTGTGTGTTTGTGGTTTTGTGTTTGTGGCTATGTGTTTGTGATTGTGTCTTTGTAGTTGTGTTTGTAGCTGTGTGTTTGTGATTGTGTTTGTGATTGTGAGTTTGTGATTGTGTTTGTGGTTGTGTGTTTGTGGTTGCGCGTTTGTGGTCGTGTGTTTGTGATTGTGTGTTTGTGGATTTTATCTGGCAAACTATCTGGTTGAGGTCCAGCGGTGCACACTGCGATCGGATCCTTGCGGTTGAAGTCCAGCGGTGCACTGCGATCGGATCCTTG
>CAXAMN010022584.1:1641818-1674811 GCA_963970005.1 Durusdinium trenchii | reverse complement strand
GGTCCAGGGGTGCACACTGCGAGGGGATCCTTGCGGTTGAGGTCCAGGGGTGCACACTGCGATCCGGAGCTGGCCAGACAAGATCGGCGAAGCAGATTGGCGAGGAAGGAAGCAAGGAGGAAGGAGGAAGGGGGAGGGAAGGGGGAGGACGAGGAGGCGGCGGAGGCGGAGGCGGAGGCGGAGGAAGAACAGCTGTGATAAAATCTAACAACTCTCACCTGGCAGGTGTGGAAGTTTGCCTTTTCTGTCCCGGGACGATTCCATGGTGCTTGTCAAAGTCTCCCAAGAAAAGGTATCCGGAATCGATGCGCCGCTTCCAAATGTGCTCAAGCATGTACTGGCGATGCGTTTTCTCTCCACGAGGCTTTGCGAAGAGGTTCGCGTCCTTGCGCAACACATCAACGCCAGCTAGCACCCAATAGTGGTAAGCAAACAAGGCCACGTTGGCATAGAACTTCACGAACATCGACCGGTTCTCCTCAGTATTGTGTGACAATGGAAGTTGTCATACCTCTGACACGAGCGAACCAGCGTCGTGCCCGTCACGTTGGTGACACCGAGTCGCGTGAAGACATCCGCCGACTGGCACATCTGGCGTGCAAACTCCTCCGGCAGCCCGTAACTCTGCGAGTCACAGTAGCAGATCACAATGAGAGCTGCTACATCCTTTCGCTGCCTCAGGTCAGCAAGACGCCTCATCTGTTGGGCGTGCTTTTGCGCCAGTTCTGCTTGCCATTCATAGGCTGCTCTCTGCTTGGCTGGATTCCGATGGAGTACGTTCATGTCAACCCAAGGGTTGCCCACGAACCCGTGGTTGCCGTAGACATCGTTGCCGGCATACGACACAACGATAACTGCAGGAGCACCACCTCCCGGTGTGCGACGTCGGGCATTGTCGAGACAAGCCTCGATTCCATCAATGATCGCTTCTAGGCCTTTGCCCCAGTGCAGGCTGTATTGAACGCTGCCTGCGCGATCTGTCAGGAGTGACTGTCCTGCCTCCTTCAGGTATTCACCCACGTTGCGTTTGACACGCGTGGTCTTGCCTTTCGAATCCACGGTTTCGTCCACAAGTGCCATCGACGAGTCTCCGGCAAAAATGAAGTCGACCACGGGTCCCCCCGGGCAAGGTAGCTGAGTCATGATGCGAGCTGGATTGCATTCCAAGAACTCGCTGTGTGCCTTGTCGATACGACCAAGGGATTTGGCACACGCATCAAATGGATCAGCCCCATAGATAGCGTCCAAATGGGCACGTCCATCATGCATTGACTCAACAAGGTGGGCAAGGATAGCTGTGCGCTTCAGCAAATCTTTCCAGTTCCCATCGTTTCCTGCCTCAGTAGGCTGTGAGGATGGAGCCACGTACATCCCAGGATGATTGAGGAAGAAGTCCACGGCATCCGTCTCATAGCCAAAGAAAGGCATAGTCATGATGCGAATCAGGAAAGGAAGGCACAAATGAAGTAGGCAGTCCGTCCCCGGGCACGAGCTTGAGTTAATTGGTTATGGCAGCGCCAAAGGCTCGGTGAATCATGTCCGTCATCTGGAAAGTGTAAGTTTCCGTGCGTTTCAATGACTCACCACGACCCTCAGCGTGCTCATGATCTTCACTGCATTGCTTGCTTTCAAATGATTTAAGAATAGGCTCTAAATTAGTGCATATCTTCCATGGCTTCCTTATTGGAACTCCGTGTACATCAACAACACCAATCATACATCCGTCAAACGTGACCTGACTCATTGAGTGACGCTGACAGAACGACAGAACGTACTCGAGTTTCCAGTACACGCAGTTCTTAGGCCATTCGATGGCAACAAACGGATCAGCTGCACGTAGCGAATTGACAAGGTCTACCAAGGCGTTCCATAGTTTCCTAAATTCGCGTTGATGTTCATCGACCTTGATCGCTGCAGATGGTATTGTTTTGTTCACGTGAATCCATGGAGTACCACCAGTGCAGGGCAAACTTGCCCACACGAGCAGTCGTCGTCCTTTCGGAAGCTCACGGATACTGGACAAAACTTGTCTGACGATACGTTTTCGCGTTTGTGGGTCAAGGACGTCATCATCTTTGGTGACACGAATCACTAGGCACCCTGACGTGGACTTGCAAGAAACATCACCAAGCTTAGAGTCAGGACTGCAACACACTTCAAGCAGTACACGATCATGAGGTCCAGGCGTTGCTGCGGCCACGGGTCCCCCGGGTGAGGTGCATCGGTCTTGAGCGCACCTGCCGGTTTGGACGAAGCTGCATGCAAACCCAGCAACTTAAGTAGTTGATTCCACTTCTCGGTGCTGGTGAAGGGTTTGGTGAAGATGTCAGCTGCTTGAAGGAGAGATGGAACATAAACAAGCGTGAAATGTTTCCGTTGGAACTGTTCAGCTAACCATGCAAGGTTCAGTCGTTGTGTCTTGTCGGCGTGCCGGAAAGCGGGTGACCTACCGGATTCCAGGATTCTAATGGTCGCCTGATTGTCTTCCAGAAACACGATTTCGAAAGCTCCTTTGCCTATAAGGTATATGTCCATGGAACCTTCACGACCTTGACCAACGTAACATGAGTCAGTGAGCGCGTTCCTAATTTCTCGGGATTCAACACCATAATCGATTTCATTCGGACCAGGCACTCGGAAAATTGTCATACCCGTCCAATCCCCCTTCATGACTCTCTGTCCTTCCCTGCTGGACCAGTCCCAGCTCACGTCTGCATCAAAGGTGCCATCCTTGAATTGTGCAATCGTGATCCTTTGGGCTGACAGGAACTTATGATCGACTGGGCAGTCGTCACAGTCTCTTGGATCAAAAAGGGTGCGTCTGGGTTCAACATGTCTCCTAATCACCTGATCTTTCAAGGGATCAAACTCCCAACCATCGACTTTCGCGTTCCGGGCACGTGTCCCCACGGCCGAGCTTTGCACATTGGCGTTTTTGACTCCCCCCGCCTGCCGGATGACTTGCCAAAGACAGGAGGAAGGTAAACCAACTGTGCGAATCGACAGGTTAGCGGCAATGACTTCCGCTTCCGTCGAGCTCATGGCAGTGGCCGTCTGCTTTTTCGAAAACGCAGTAAGGGGAAAATAGGTGTTTGGACCTACCATGGCCAGAATGCAACCTGAAGTTGAACGACTATCATGCTCTCCGGCATGGTCACTGTCGGCAAACAACCACAGTTTGCAATGTTGGGGGTCATCTCCGATGAAACCTGATTGCACAACGTCGATTGTAGAGTAGATATAGCACATTAGCCTATGCAGTGCAACATCACACTCTTTAGACCACTTGGTGACACGGCTGGCAAGACCTTGAGTCGCTCTTAGCAAATCGAAACGTGCCATGCGTGCTGCGAACAACACTTTCATGAGGACTCTGCTTGCGATGGCCTGGAGTTCCCCCCGGCGTTCTGCCTCATCACCAATGGGCCTAGCAATCTTATCGTCGTGAAACGGAGTGTTGACGGTTTTGAACTTCACGGGCTGATCGACGAGACTCTCATATTTTTCAAGGCATTGCCTCAGAAAGCCACGCATATCGTATTCGACCCGTGTCACGGGCTTGTTCATGCAACCCTGATCTTCTTCAAGTTGGTCCAAAAATGTGAATCCTTGGGCACGTGCGGCCTTCTTGGCATGACTCTTGTCCCTCAGCTTTTTGACGGCTGCGACAGCCATCTTGGGGTCGGAAATGCACTTGTCGATGAAGAAGGTCTCCCCTGTCCACCAAAAAGGCAATCCCTGCTGCCGGTCAACCTTGATGTCGTGCCAAGCACACGCGGTACCCCCCGTGTTCTTGGCAGCGGGTCCCTCCGTGCATGGAACATATTCTGTGTACCTAAGATCGCCAGGATCGAACAGCCCTTCAACGCCAGCAGGCCTGATTTCAAGCGTCGTCGGGGTTGGACGTGGTGGTGCACAAAAGTTCCATGCTCAGGGAAATGAGTCCAGTAATCCTGTGTTCGGCGGACGGGAGCCGCTGGCTTACTAGCAGGATCTTCGAGCTTATGGTCAAAAACATGCGCGAATGGGTGATGGTCAGTGGACAATTTGAGGCCATGTGTGACAACATGATCACAACCCAAGTACCTCCCTACATCTTCTGGGGTATCCATATCGATGTGAGTGCCAATGAGTTTTTTTTACGGATGGTTGGACGCTGGTTCGGGCATTTTGAAGTCATTTAGATAGACGGCTAACAAGAGGAACAATTTGTCATGCCAAAAGATCGATGGCCAGCACTCAGGGTGCACGGCCTTGAAGCCGACCTTTGCGAGGCAATCCTCGCAGTGCCTCTCCCAGAACCCTCCTGAGTCTGGGTGACCGTAGAGAGCAAGTACGAGCGGGATGACAGGATCTTTGTACTTACCGTGCCAAGCTTTCGGCCACCGATATTTTGGGATCCTGATCCATGTGGGTTTCCCCTTCAAAGTGGTTTGGGTGTAGGCTTGTTTGCCGTCGCCCTGGGTGATTTTATTCCCGGGTGCACTGCCGTAGCAGTCGAGGGCTTTGCCCGCCTCCATGTTCGCAGGTGCCGAACCTAGCTCTGAAAAGAGGGCAACCATGTCGGATTCGTCTTTGACCTTGTTCCCCTGGAACACCGTCCGACCTTTGTACTTCCTAAGGGGGTTTCCTTTCGGAAGCTCACTGCCTTTCTCAACACAAAGTTCGAAAACATTACCTACATGGACCTTGGCTTTTGAACGGACTGCTTCGGATGAGACATCATCCCACTCGCGGACCTTGTCATAAAGCCAAGCGGGCTTGGACTCCAACTTCACCCACTCAACGTCGAGAGAACGTTGAGCATCTGGGGTGTTGCGGATTTCCTTTTGGCCTACAGGCCTTGCCACTAAGGCGCTTAACCATGGCTCATACAGAATTCCTCTCTCTCTATGTGAGTGCTGTTTCTCCTCATGTTCAACCGGCATCAAAGGCACACCTTCCCAGGTGGCGTCCATTTTCGTCTCAGTGGGGATATCTCCACTTTTGTAATTTCGCAGTTTACCGTCAATCTCTGCCACGGCTGCTTTATGCTTGCTCTTTTCAGCGAGAAGGCGCTTTCGAGCTTCCTCAAGCTCATATTCAGCAATCACCTTCTTCCTCTCCGCTTTGGAAGCGGCTTTCCATAGGAACGGAGGAATACTAGGTGGTTTTGATGAACCCTTGTATTTCCTTGCTTTGTAACCTCCGGCATCATAGTAAGATGAATCGGTTTTGGGAATCAAAGTCGTTTCACCCGTTACGGGATCAAGAACCTCAATCATTTCAACCTCTTCACCCCCCGGATCGTCGGCAAGGTCTCCCGACCCGCGAGCGGCGATGGGCGCATCGTCAACAAGCACATCGGGGAGTTCTGGTGGTTCATCTGGTTCATACTCTTGATCAACAGCATGTTTCAAAACCTCCTGATCAACAAGCTCTTCAATGTTCGCAGCCTTGACATCATCAATTGATGGCGGATTGCTCGAAATGGAAATGCCAGGATACAAACCTTCTCTAATCACGTTGTACCTACCTTTACATGGGAAGTGTAATCCGATGTCGGGAACGGCAATCTGATGGACTCTCAATGGTTGGATTTCCGCACTGAAGTCTGATTCCATGACATCCTTCAATGGGAGAACCATGAACTCCTTTCTCCACACAAAATTGGACTGAACGGCGTACCCCAAGAATATACCAGGGTTTGACGTCGGCTCGAACCTGAGAGAGGATTTGGCCTTGTTCTTGGGGCCGATCCAGTAATCAATCCTCAACCCAAAGGGAACCAAAGGGCCTTTGAACTTCTCACCGAATCGAAGCGACCAAGGCGAACTACCCTCCCGGGTGTCGACGATGTTGTTTGCCATACATGCATGCCTGGCAGCGTGAGCCCAATACTGATGGTGCAGACCAGCTTGCTCTAGGTTTACCCTTGTTCCATCGATGACGGACCGAATCGATCTCTCAGCCATAGCGTTAGTCTTCGAGACATATGCAAAGCTGGTTTGATGCCTCCATCCTAGCCTTTCGGCAGTCGCGATGAGTTCTGGTGAGTTGTCGGAATAAAATACTCCTACTTCATCAGTTGAACGGACAAAATGCTTGAAGGCTGCTATGCATTCACGTGTTGATCGACGTGCGGCCGGATAGACATATCTGAAATCTGTCGCTACATCTTTCACGACCAATGCTACGCGAGCCCCATCGATGTCCATTTCTTCATCATCACGAATAACGAGATGGTCAGCAGTCAAATGTTGTCCGAAGTGGTCAGCCTCTACCTGGGTCGAACCACCCTTGCTATACGATGGACGTTTGGTCATCTTTGCCCTCGAGCAAGCTTGACAAAAGGGGTTCTTTGGGGTGTGAGTCAACAGATGCTGAACTGACTGTGCTTCTTCCTTAAGAGCTTTCTCTCCCCTATCCCTCTTCGGATCCAACGGCTTTTCCACCAACCTTTCATCCACTGGCTCAGGATCATCTTCAACAGGATCTTCGCCGATGGGATTGTCCTCATCGTCATGGACCTCAATTGCCTCTTCAGCCGGCGATGCAGGCAGAGGGATCATGGGTCGCAGTCCCCCCGACCGTTCATTCGAACCATAAGGTTGACCTATGGCGGACATCGCAACACCGGTTGTTGATGGTAAGTATGGAACATAGTCCTCTACTTCGAGTTTGACTTTAGTGCCATCTGGTTTCTTGAAGTATGGCCTACTGTAAGCGGGCCAATGGAAGCTCCATCCTGCATCGATGCAGCGTTGTCCTACCGACACGACGGCTGGGCTTTCTTCCAAGACGTATGGATTGATGTCAGCTCCCAACACGGGGACATTGACTCTAGCTTGGTCAGTGGCTTGAAAGACTCCGTTGGCAGTAAGAAGACTGACCGGTTTAGACGACTGAGACACTTCATCCGAATGAAGCATGTGCCTAGACACCAGATTGTGTGCGCTTCCAGTGTCAGCAATCCATGCAATCTCAGTGGCAGGCACTGTTGGACATGACCTCTTTTCAAAACACTTGATGCAACCTATATCGGAGTTGCACAGGTACGAACATTCCGCCGGCAAGGACAAAAGCTCGTTCCTAACAGCATTCTGAAGGTGTGAGGCTGCAATGGATGCATCTTCAGTAGCGACACGAACTGCTTCAGCATGCTCCGGTCGACCTGGTGTAAAGGATCTTCGTTTCTTCTTACTTCGGGGTTGAACCGATCTCCAACTGGAAGAAGATTCAACAGCATGACTAAAAATGTTTGGTTGATCGTCAAAACGAACTCTTTGTGTAACAAAACTGTCAATGTTTTCTGTGTTGTCAAAATCGGTGCACATAGTGTTTGATGTGGAAAGGACTGGCATGGCCACGCTTCCCAGCGGGCGAGTGATGAGGACGGAGGATCCTTGAGAGACCACTGCGGCCATGACCACTGCTCGTAGGAGGCATACCGCTGCCGGTGCATTGGAAGAAGAAGATTTGCCACCTTTCTTCCGCTGACTCTCCGAGCCAGTTGAGTTGTCGGAGCCTGACGATCCTCGTGAGCTGCTTCGCTTCCGAGGTTTCTTATCTTTCTTCTTCTTCTTGTCCTCTTTCTTCGCAGGGACAGTCTTCTCAGGGTGTTGGAACGCACAGTCCTTGCCTCGATGACAATTTCCTGCTTTCCAGAACTTGCAAGTTTCCTTGCGAGACCCTGGTGTCAGTGACCTTGATCGGGACTGACTGCGATCCTTGCCCTTTCCCTTTCCTTTGCTTTTCTCGCGGCCTTTTTCGTGCTTGTAAGGACATGATGATCCGCGCTTGCATTTTCCGGTCTTCTGGAAGTCAAAACACACTCCCTTCTTATCTTCTGGAGCAGGCATGGTTGTATCTTTGGCCCCGAGCGAACGCTTCGTGGCATCTCGCATCTTCTCAAGCCTTTTCCGTTCAAGATAGGCCCTTGCGGCCGTGATCAGGAAGTCATATGATCTTTCCTTGCTTCCATCTGCTGCACGGTCGTACAAGGCCAAGTCGTGCTCAAGGGGTTTGAAGCGTTTCACTGCCAAATGGAAGTAAGCTTCTAGGACATTGTTTTCTGGTTCTTTCTTCATTCCAGCCAGAACGCTGTCCCACTTGTTGATGAAGCCCTTGAGGTCATCATTGATCATCTTGACGGACATAAGGTCTTCAAGACCATAGATCGCACCATGCTTGATGCTTGTAGCAAAGTACTCGTGAAAGCGAAGAAGCAAATGTCTTCCCTTCACATTCTTGTCTTCACGAGCACGCAGCTCCTTGAAGGTAGCAATCTGACGGCCAAGGTCCCCCTCAGCGCAATTGGTCAAGCTTGCAAGAAGCTTTGCGTCAAGGGTGGCAAAACCCTCTGAATCATCCAAGGCATCAATGGTTTGGGAATCTTTGTATACTTTCCCAACCCAAGTCCTGGCTTCATCTGGTTTGGCTGAAGCTGCAGCAATGTTGTCCCTCACCTTGATCTTCCAGTCTCTGTACTTCTCAGGCGTGGGAAACTTGGGAATGAGAATTTTATCAGCCTCTTTGGCTTTGCTCTCACGATCCCTGTCCTTGGACTTCCTCTGCTGCTTCTTCAGCTCCTTACGGATGATGCGTGCAAGACGCGATGATTCAGAGCTTGAGTCGTTGGAGTCATCACTCCCTCCTGACGAACTGGGTGACGAAGGTGATTGAGAAGGAGAGCGCTTCTTCCTGCGCTCCCTGGAGCGGCCCCTTTTTGGGCTCTTCTCTTTCTTCTTCTCTTTTTCTTTCTTCTTCTTGTATTTCTTGGATTTGTCATCACCCTCTTCATCAGCATCGGATAGATGAGGTTCATCGCCGCCTTCGACCCTGGGCTTCTCCAACTGAGTGCGAAGGCTCGCCGGAGGCAAAGCTGGGGATCCTTGAGATCCGGGTGGCTGCACGGATGGTGCAGGCACTCGGTTCCCCGAGGCGTTGTCAAACCTCTCCCGCAATTCCTTGATGATTCGACTCTGTTCAGCTAACTCTGACCGAAGTGCATCCTCTCTTTGCTTCGCAGAGGCGCGTTCACTCTCGACGACGGCGTGTCGTTCGAGCGAAATGCGATCTAAATAAGCCCGGTGTTCATGAAGCTGTTGATTTTGGTGGGCTTGGTTCATGTCACTCAAACGTTGATTGGCTAAAGCCTCGACATGTTCCCTAGACTCCTGGATAGCCGCCTTAGCTTGGTTCTCCACTAAGTCCCTAAAATGCCTAGCATCATCTGCCGCTTGTTGCCCATGCTCGGCCAAAATGGCCTGATGTCGCAATTCCGCAATCTGAGCTACCTGAGCTGACCTGTCCTCATTGACGAAAACCGCTTGTTGATGAATCTGTCTCGCATCAACGTTTTGGACATTCATCACAGGAGAAAACTCAGGCTGAAAAGGCGACGGAGCTTGAACACTAGGCAACAGGTCCCCCTGTGCACTGAGCATCGGTGGCACATTTGGCGCACGCAACTCCAGCGGAACAACAGGGAGGTCAAGAGCAGGTGAGCTGGACATCGCAGGCGAAGTGGGAACATAGCCTGAACGTGAGCGGTCACCACGGGAACTATCATCATCAGCCATGGCCTCTAGATAGTGCACTATCTACGGTGGGGTGAGACCACAGCTAGTAGCAAGCACGTACCGCACTTATGGCGATACGGCTGATAACCTGTAGTTACAGGCAAACGACCGAAAACTACCAACAAGTCGCACCTGGTTTTCCTTGAGCCAAACAGTAGGTAAGTGAGACATGTATTAGACATGCTAGCGTGAAACGACAAGTAAATCAAATAGCCATAAATAGTGCAAATTATCTCTTGGCTCCCTAATGAGTTCTCGGTGCACCCCAATCCCAGACCATCGTGGCTTTGCCAAACTCGAGGCTGCATCATCTCCGTTCAGTTCTATCGAATATAATGAAGATGGCTGATCCGAGAAAGAGGCCAAGGAGCCGTGGAGTGGTGCTGATGTGGTTTTACAGATTTTATCCTCCTCATGACCCTTGTATGACCCTTGTCCGCCGACACCGGCCTAGCCGAAGCCTAGGCAGGGAGGCGCCCGAGACACCGCAGGGTGCAACGTTGGCATTGGCACCTCTACCTCTTCTTTCATGTCTGCCCACGCCTGCCTAGCAGACCATCAGGATCGCTTGCAAAGGCAAGCCTTGCCCGGCGACGTGTGCCACAGCCAGCTTCCGAAGGCAACGTTCCAGGCGACGTTCCAGGCGACGTTAGGCACTCTGGTCGGTTGCGGCTTGCCCCGTTGAAACCTTCAGGGTATTTCGCCGTGGCGGAGGTGCCGTTTCAAGCCGTGGGCTGTTGGCTTTTTGGCCTTCAGCATAAAGCCAGCCTGTCCGAGGCCTGCAACGTTCCAGGCACTTTGGTCGGTTGCCAGGGTGTTTCGCCGTGGCAGAGGTGCCGTTTCTGGGTGTCTCCCTGGGCTGCCACTAAGCCGTGGGCTGTTGGCTTTTTGGCCTTTAGCATACGCCACAGCCAGCCTGTCCGAGGCCTGCCTCGTCTCTTCTTAGGGGCTACGTTCCGGGCGACGTTAGGCACTTTGGTCGGTTGCGGCTTGCCCCGTTTAAATTTTGAATTCCTTTTCATTAAAATAGGGGTCGGCGGCACCAGGGCGGAGCCCTTACAATTATATATATATATATTAGTGTTTTCCGTGTTGTAGTCGTTGTTTTTGTGATGCGTTTTTTCAAACCAGGCAAAGGGTCGAATGCGCCATTTCCAAGTCAACTGCCTTTAAGTACTGGGGATCGAACCTAGATTGGCGAGGTACCCCATGCCACACTTAGGTCAAGGGCACTGCTTTTGTTGGCTCATTCGGCGGTGTCAAACATTGAGAATGTGGACAACCAACACTATCATTGAATGGACGACCAAACTCGAACCGCCCAGCTGCCACCCAAAGTCCTACCTTGGTTCGACGGTGAGATGCTGTTTATGCTGTTCGACGCCCAATTCATCCCACACCAATTCCCGGGACCGGGATGTTCTTCGTTGAGACTCGTTGAGTATTCTCAAACGAACTCGTGCAGTCATGAACTTTGGTTTCTGTGGGATGCAGCACTCCCTGCATCAAACTGCGAGGTGGAAGTTGCCCATTTGACCTGAAGGAACACGGGACCTCCTGCGCCGCTGGGAGCTCCGGCTTAGCCATGGCCGTTCGAAGCTCGGTTCAGTGGACAAATGGTTGAGCAAGGGCTTTCACTCTGCAAAATGCTTTGGTCTTTGCTAGATGTGAGGGCTACAAAAGGTGGAAAGAAGTTCAAAGAAGCCATAATTATTTTGTGTGTACGTTACAGTGTAGATGGCACAATGTAACACACCTGGTGCAGGGTTGTCCAAAACACCTGTTGGGACTATATAAGCAAAATGTAAACATAGCTGTCCTTGTCCTCAATTGGGTACTGGAACCTTCAAAATCTAGAAGGCACCTAATGGAACAGGCCATTTTGCTATCATCTACCCAGCAACCTTGTCTTTGAGGCTGTGGGCTGCGAAGCAAACGAAGCGAGTTCTGTCCGACAGCGTGGTGTCCAAAGGGTGTGTCTGGTGTTCAGGTGTGAAAGTCAGCTGTTCCCGTCCCCCCATAGGACTCAAAGTTGTTGATTGGATTGGGTAGGACTCAAAGCTGCATGCGATCGATCAAGTTGAACTCAGTTGGACATCGAGGAGGGCCATAAGTTGTGGTCCAATTGTCACCGGCCAATTTTTATCTGATGTGTATCCAATGTCCATTGAATTTTGATAAATCTTAATGTACACAAAGCTGTCTGCTTGGAATAAGTACACAATGTGCGCAAATCTCATTCCAAAAGCTGGGATTGATTGACATGTGTTTGCTGAATCATGTTTGCGTTCAAATGATTCAGCACCAACCAAAAACTCAGCAGTGTCTCCGCAAAAGGCAGGCATGTCGACCTGCCTTGTCAGTCCATGAATGTTAAGCCTTGCAAAAACATAAAACTCCAAAGATGTAACCAAAACACGTCGGTTTGTTGTTCTTTTCGCCAATTGATTGATCCACAATTGGATCCACTGACAAGGCCTGTGACTCAAGTACCACATTAGCACCTCAACAATCTGCCAAGACCTTTACAGTAAACAGGAAGGGTCTGGTAGGGAAACCACACGTGGCACACTATTGCACGTGGCACATGATCAACAAATGGCCAAATCCTCTTGGAACGGGTTTGGCACATTTCGAGGAATATCAAGGTTTCACCAAAAAGAAAAACAGCTTTTGTCAAAAGGAACAGCACAGGTTGGTAGATGGTTGGCTCAAAATAAACATGAGGTTGGCACCGCTTGAACCCAAAACCAGGTGTTCCAATCTTTTCTCGCTGAAGGTTCTTTTTGCATGACCTGGCGGAAGCTATGTGAATTGGAACCCTCAAACAACTTCCTTTGGGCATCTTTAAGTGGAACCAAAGATGTCTTCCAACATGCCTCCAAAACCCGAGGTGTTTGCCAAGACCCGATCCTTTCAAAGGATTCTAAGGGTTGGGTCAGTTTGGTCGCTCAGGGAAAAGGAGCAGTTTACCTCTATGACCACAAGATCCAACTTCCCCACAGAAAAAAAGAAGACCGGTGGAGCACCGATCTATGACCAGCCCTCTCGACGAGAGAAACCGAGCCCCACGGGATTGGTGTACCACCACACCTGAACAGGTTCCGAACTCGCCGTGCCTTCTGCAGAATCTGGGCTGACACGAGCACCGTCAACCAGTAGACGAGGAAGAACCAATGGATCCCCACCGGCTGAGGACTGCGGAAGACTTCAAACGCTCGAGCTCGGCCGGCAAAGGTAGTAAGGTTGGTAAGGATTGTTTGCTCTGGCACTGCGTAAAACAGGCTATTGGGTAGAGGAAAATATGTTCCAAGACGTTACTCCCATGTGCTATCTATAGAATCCCATATGTTACTCCTTGATCGCCCTTAGTTTTTGCCCCGGGCCGTGCACGATCCGTAAAATATTAAAACATGCCCTAGGGGATCCACGATAATCTCCTCCAAGCCTACATAAATAGTCTCCAATCACCTTCCCAGAAGGTACTTGGATCATCTTGGATCCCTAGGGATGTATACCGTATACCAGAATCACATTCTGCCGAATGACCGCGCTTGACGGTCTCTACTCTACTCACCACGACTGGTGCGGAGTCGCTGGTGCGGTACGAGGTCGCTTCCTTGTTTTCGACTTGACCAGACTGGTGCGTGTGCTGACAAAAGACTCCGGCAGAATCGTTTCACCCCACCCAACCAAAGAAAAAAGAACACCGCAGAATGGTCTAGCTATGTCTGGCTCACCAACTGCAGATCCTCATTTCCCATGGTTTCTAGCTATGTCTGGGGTTGCTGCTGAAACACATTTGTCCTGTGATCGAAACCGGGCATCACGGGCGATGGACTCCTGCACCGAAACCCAACCTTCTGCACCGAAGCCAATCCTGACTAGCCTCAAACGACTGGAAGAACTACTAGAATACTGTATACTGTATACTCATTTAGCAAATCTAATCACTACCAACAAGTATCCCACAAAGCAATCGTTAATTCAAACGTTCTGAATCGCCTCGTGAGAGCAATCACTTATTGTATACACACATTGTTGTTCCAACATCAGTTACGTTCACCCAGAAAGGTTCCTCCACTGGCCATGTGATAGAACTGGCCATGCCCTTCAGCTCCATGCATCGATCGAAGCTCCGAACGGCCGTGAAGCTCCGTGGCGGTCGCCTGGCCATGTTCTGGCCCCAAACGGCCACAGCCACGGCCTGGCGTCATGCTGGTTGGAACGAACCGTTCCGAGAAAACGTCAAAAAAGACAGAAACACAACTCAGCTGGAATTTGGTTGGGGGATTCTTATCTTCCAAAAACCATCAATGAAATTGACATCTTGAATGAAGCTGCGACTAGGAGTTGATGTACTTTCTGGCAGGTCGTTGGCGGCAACAGGTCAGGTTGTGGGGAGGTGTGGTAGTTTCACTCCGTCTATGATGTGGTCAGTCGAGTCCATAAATGATGCGATTTTCCAATGTCTTTTGCAAGGATTGATAGCTTGATTCGATCCTCAATTATAGCGGCGCATGTCCTAATGTCTGACTGGCCGCCACTGCCCATAAATAAAGCAACCAATCGGTGTTTCGCCAGTGTATATCAAAGGGATCCGAACGACATTTTCCAGGGTTCTGTCACAGAGGGAAAAGAACCATCTGACTTCGTTTCGCTGAATTCTCCATCTGGCTTCCACCTTTTGAGACGTCTTTGTTTTGGGGCAAGGGCTTGAAGCTGTAAGGGTCAATTGGAGGGGCTGAACTTCCATTTCCGTACAACCTCAGAGAACAGGCAACTAATCAGTTAAACAGTGCATTGCTCCATAAATAATATGTCCTGCAGGTTGTTCATCACAATACGGCATTGGTTCCAGCCATGAAATGGCAATGACACGAAAAAACATCGACACAAGCAGTCCACCCAGCCCTCCGCAACCTAGCATCCTCCAAAGCAGGAAACCAAGGATCGGAGTCAACGGAGTCCCACGTTCCGCACGATTCCACCCTCCGGCTCCGACCAAGTCCACCAGCTGAGGAGTCTCTCCTTCGCTTTCCTCACCTTCGCTTCCAGCGCCCGCAGCGCCCGCAGCGACGAAGCGCCGAAGCGCTCGCTGCGCCTTCTTGTAAAAGAGCTGACCAATCGGGCCATGGACCACGAAGATGGGGAAGGAGATGCCCCCCAAGAACTCGGAGCAGCTTGACGGTCACGGCTTGCGGTCACTGCGGGTTCTGGCGGGTTCTTGTGGAAGGAGCCTGGATGACTTGGGTTGCGAAACCCCTTTGAACTTTCACGCAAGAACTCGGTCGAAGGGATCGATTGCCTCTGATGACTCTGCTGGTTGGAAGGGTGACCCTTGGGTGGCCTCGGGTGCTTTTCGGTGGACAAGGATAGGGTTTGAATCATGGATTTCTTTAGCACACTAATCCAAATGGCAAATCCAAATATATAACACAAAGTTGGGTGACACATTCTACACTTGCTGGTTGTGTTCCTTCCACAAAGCAACCTGAAAATTCCGCTGCAATTGATATCCAAATCGGGAGCAACCTGAAACAAGACCCAGTCCAGCAACCCAAGGTTAGGGCTTTGCTAGCTCGTGTTCAATTGATATACTGCAACAACGTGACATGAACTGCCACGAAGTTGGGAATCGCCATTCATTGGCGGCGTGGATGCCTCCATGCCTGACCTTGGATGCCTCCATGCCTGACCTTGGAGTCCCTCCTCTGAACAGTTGCAAATTTCTCAAACATCCTTCCACTGCATTGATATTCCACTCACTGGGGCTTCCGGCAACCAAAGGCTTCTTGCAAAGCAACTTCGGCAACACGGCTCCTGAAAGCAACGGACCGGTGGTCCGAATCCACAAAGCAGCGAGCAGGCCCGTTTTTCACGAGAGAATGGTTGGGACCAAGGGACAGGGGGACGGCAGGGACAGCAGGGACCCAAAGCAGGCAGTATACAACTATCCAGGACAATCCATTCGGGCCATGTTGGTGAGATCCTTCCTCCCCAATTTCATCCAATTTCCCTAGTCGCCAAGCTGTTCCAGCAGGAGAACACTGGCGCAGTTTGCTCCAATTCTTTAAGCCTTCCATCTTTCTTGGAACTCATTTACGACGGGGCTCTCTGGCGTGACGGACTCTCCGCTCTCCTGGGTCATTGGCGCTCTCTCGATGAATACGCATCAAGAACCTGCGTTGGGGTTCGCTCTCAAGTCAAAGGGTGAGTGGTGAACCGATACTCCTTACATCTCGTTTTCAGTCCTTGCGGATCAAAGGATTGATAGAGCCTCAACGGATATATAAACGACCAGGGACATGACATACCTCACTGTTTCCGAGGGGGGGTGACCATTTGTTGAGTCTCCCCTACCAAACAAGCTCTTGGCTCGGTCTTCCCACCGGACGTGCTTGGCTTGGCTCTTGTAGATGGCGAGCAAAGCTGCAAAGCTCAAGTTGGGTATGGAATCGCCTGAACATCCGGCAAAGGTATGTATTTAGGTATGTATGATAAACAAGATCCTACATCAGACTATAGCATAATTAGAGGAAACCTCTCTCGCAATGACCAGAACTTGGATGGCGAAACCCCGCGTACAGCAGCGGTTACCGACCGTACAGCAGTTCAAAGCATCCACTAGCTCTTATCCTTGGGACGGTTGGTTTTGTGTGGTCCATCACTGGCACGTCACTACGTCAATACCGTATCTTGCTGTTGCTTTGTTCATCAGTGATGGATCAACAGTGAAGAATCATGAAACATATACAGTAGATGGTAGTTCCAGCATCGATCATGAATCGAGACGACTCTCCCCCAACCATGCAAAACAAGCCATTTGGCCTCAGAACAAGAAGACCACACCTGAGCAAGAAAACTAAAGTAAACTAGACCGTGTTCACCGTCCCCACATCCACTCCAAAGTCCGCACCGAGTCGAAGTCGCCAAAAACCTCCCATCCACTCGGACCCGCCCAGTCCGGCCGCGTCCCGAACAAGTCGCCGTGTTTGCGAAGGCCCGCGAAGGCCGAATTCCACACACTCGGCACCCAAGACTCCTTCTCCATCCAAATACAGGAGTTCTGTGCTTCTAACACTTGAAAGATTCCTCTGATTCCTCTTCTACCCAGGTCTAGGTCTGCTTTACCGCCACCAACTCCTGAAAGGAACATCCGCTGCAACCAAGAGCCAAGCGGTGGGTGATGCTTCATGCGATACGAGACCAGGGTGCCGAGACGCACGAGACCCGCCGGGGCACGAGACCAGCTGCGGTCTGAAGAAAGCACAGCACAAGACCGGTGCCCAATGGATATGTGATGACTAGATCATCAATCATGTGTGCAGTAGTTCCCCAGAATGAAAGCAGTTGGTTCTTGAAGTTGCAAATTGTTGAGACTAGTCCATACCTGGATGGTCTGGCGTATGTAATCTCAAACCCAACTACATGAGCCAACACGTGCGAGTTGGAGAACAGGATGGGATGCACAATGTAAAGAGTTTGGAACACAACCAGTGAAAACAGCTTGTGCAGTGTAGAAACAACAACAAGCTGCAACTTGCAGTTCATTGTTGTGCTAGTTCAACCAGTGAAAAAATACACCTCCTTGTGAAACTCACCAATCAACAAAGCCCCGAACTGTAGGGTTGACTCCTTTGAGGGATGTCCTTTACTTCGGACTTGTTCCAACTAGGACCCATGTGATGTTTCCAGATGTGTCCCTTCTTGAAGGATGAGACGTTTGACATTCTTGTTGCCCGCAGGCCTAAGACCATAGGCCTATCTGCTTTTGCAATGAAGTTGAAATGAGGAAACAGTTGTCTTATCAACCAATGGAAATATCAACAAATCCCTCCATGTGGCCCTTTCCATCGTTTGCCAAGACCGCAAAGAAAAACCTCGCCAGCTACCATAGAAACTGGTGTGCCAGATCTACAGCATTCTCTTCCCCCACTCCCTGTACTTGTCATCTTTGGTTCTCCAATTCCTGGCCAAACTTGCATTGAAAAAGCATTTCCTCAGACCCTCCCGATCTGGTGAACCCCGAACCGCTCGGGTGAAACGGGGCGGCTGAACGCACAGAAGGCCGCACGGCGAACGAGATCGAACGCCGCCGGCGATCGGCGAGAGGTGGTGTCCCGTTGCGGTGCTTACTTTTTGGTCAAAGCCTGAACACAAAGGAGGTAATTGTCCAAAGACCCCCTACATACTTAGTACTTACAAATGAAGAAGGGTTGAACGCAAAAATAACACTAGTTTGGAAACAATTGTTCACATACTGGATGTTGTCAGTTGAAAACGGTAACCTACACCATTCCGTCAAAGTCAGAATCAACACCAGTTTCACCTGTATAGACATAGATAGACCATGACAAACATGTTTGTTTGGTTTCTTGGGCAGGGTTAAAGAGAAACAGCATTCTATTGCAAATGACTTCCATACTGACTTCTTTCAGGTGACCTCGCCAGTGTCTCTAACTGACTGCATCATCCTTGCCTCGTATGTCTTTAGAACCTTCATGACGTTGGAATGTGTGGGGTGAAAACCAACTATCCGGTATGAGGCCAACAGAGTAGCATGAAGCTGTCAGGCTTCAAGAGTTGCATTGCAAACACCGAAAAACGATTCCTGGATGTATACTGTAAATGACATCACCTGTGCTTTGGGACTGGCTACTATCTCTTTGATGGTGAGAACTTAGAGCTATTTATTTATAAAAGTGTTAGAGCTATTTGCAAATTGTTGAAACCCAAGACCTTTAGATGACTGAGCTATTTGGACAAATAAAGCAGACATCTTAGAACTATTTCCCCAAAAAAGAAACAAGTACATATTGGCGCTATTTCTCAAATCAGCACACAAATTCAGAGCTATTGGCAAATTTGCGCAGATATTAATCTTAATTTGAGGTGGACCAGACATGATTAGACAATAGATCCAACAAATTGCACAGGCTGTGCTACTCGGTATCATGATTGTGTGCATGCCGCAAGCATAAAGCAATGAGGTAAAGCGGTTAGCCAAAATTAATCTTAAGTCGCCTTCTTTTTTCTTCCACGTGAAACCGGTTCCTGAGATCTGATTATTGCTTGTAAAGCACCCAGGCTGGCCAACGACCGTCTCTGTATAAGTGAAACGAAGCCACATGACACGCCCCGACCTCACGTTCCAAGGCCACTCTAGGTCTGCCCCGCCTGGGTGCCACAGAACGTCATCTGGATGGAAGTAAAACCAGGAACTGCCCTTCTAAGAAGTATGCTCCAAGAACCCTTCGAGCTCGCTAGCACCTTTTGGATTGGCCAAGTTCTATGACTCGCTCGGTCAGTAGTTCTACGTCTATCAGTGGTGGTTGAATACCAAGAGTCTTGGAGTGGGGGCTGGCCGAATGCTGAAGCTTGAAGTCGCGTGAAGATGAGAGTGACAAGTATACATTATCAGTATATCCTCAACTAGAAAACCGCACAGGGGGTGACAAAGTCCAATCTTTACAAACAAATAAAGGTGGCAATTAGGTGGAAGCTACTAGGAACAAGTGCCTTACTAGTAGTAACAAGTGCCTTACTAGTAGTAACAAGAAGCTATTAGAAACAAGTGCCTTTGCAATTAGGTGGAGGCCATCGGAGGCCATCGTCTCCTTGTCTCGCGGTCACGCGTCGCATGTCCCGACCGTCACATGTCGACCGAGTGGGGTCGAGCTAGTCGAGTGACTCGAGCTAGTCGAGTGACTTCTTCTCTCATGACTCAAAGACACGATCTCCTAACAGCACTAGCAGATAGGATTATTCAAAGAGGCTCTACTGTGACACATGTTCAATAAAAAGGCTGTACTGTACTACAAGACTGTCTGTGGACCTCTTGTCTTCAACCAGCGGTGAGACTTACTGCGTGAGATTTACTTTCATAATAAGTGATTGTAGAAGATGAGAGCAGGGTTGAGAGTTCTAGATCACATTCTACCTGGACCTTCTTCGACGAATCCACACCCCAATGGGTCGGATGGGTCATGGGCCTTGCCCGGACTGCCGTTTTTTAAGTTGTAACCTCATCGTCTCAGGGGTTCCTCGGACATTAAACCCATCACCAATGTAAATTCGCAACCCTGGTGAACATCCAAAACATGACACGAATCTTCTACCTGTGCAGCACCTGGACCTGCCCCACGAATGTTTAACACCCTCCTGGTCCTCTGTATGACAAACATAGTGCTCCATCAACCCTTCCAATTCCGATCCCCTTTTTCTTTTCAAGCAATTGGAATAAAAGCACACGGTGCATCTGAAATCTGAAAGCACAATGGTATGGGTCCGTTATGGTCCCTTCATGTCCATTGATGAAACCGGCGGGGTGCAACTATCCTCACCCAAGGCGAAAGACACTCGTTCCCTCGTTCTCTCCCGTTTCACACATTTCAACGTTGAGAAATCTTCCTTTAAAACTCTGGCTTGGATGCTGAATGGCCATTTGGCTCATTACTAGTAGCGATGCACTTGTTCCTAATAGCTTATTGTTACTACTAGTAAGGCACTTGTTACTAGTAGCGATGCACTTGTTCCTAATATGGCTTGGATGCTGAATGGCCCTTTGGCTCAACTCCGTCTCGGTCGCGAAACATCCCTTTTCGCCTCCACGCCGGTACCCTGGGAGGGTAGGAGGCCCTTTTTGTTGGCGATGGTCTCCTCGGCAACGGGCGGGGGGGGGTGCTCCCGGGAACTGACATGGCATCGACATGCATGAAGACGCCCAAGCTTGATTGAAACCTAATAGCGATGGCCTCCACCCCAGTAGCGATGGCCTGCAACCTCATGAAGACCATCCAAAGACCCATTGATGAAGGACATCAAGGTATAGACTCATCTCAGCCGTCTGTCGTCACTCACCCAAACACCGAATTCATGGCGACGAGTGGTGAGGCGATCCCCCTTTTTGGGGCGATGGGTCGTAGTCTTGCAAGAAACAATTCGTTCAACTTATTGACATGTGTTTTGTCTTTGGGAGCGTACATGTCACTGTCTCTCCTGACAGCTTCTCGAGCAAAGGGACAGCTGTCCCAACGTTCTAGAAACATAGGTGATAGGCTCCTTTCATTGCTGCAAAGCGAACAATCTTGCCTCACAGTTTGACCTCTTCCACCAGCCATGTTTCGTGGATCGAATCGACAAAGTTTCGAGCAGCAACAGGAAAGGTATGGAAATATGTAGGAATCGATGTTGAACGGGGTATCTTTTGGCAATTCCTTGGGGGTGTCTTAAACCAGGTCTCCATCAGGTCTCCACTGCTATCCCAAGGTCCTTGGTCCTTGATACCACATTTAACGCATGGCTCTCAAAACTACCCATCGTTGAATTCTTCACTCAGACCTGTAGGCTCCACCAACTTGCTTTCCTTTGCTAGATATTTATTGATGGATCTAGGAAACATTGGGTGCACAGTACTGAATTCCGGCCAAGATAAAATACTGCCCACATACCTTTGACGGAGCAAAAAAGTAAAACATGTGGGAGACAAGAGACTGTGAACATACTAAATGTTCTTGACCTCTCAAATAGAGCAGCGTGGGAAAATACATCTCCTGCACCCAATCATCTCCTGCGAAACCCACTGCATTGTTTTGAATTCGAATATCATAGACATGTCCAAACAATACTTTGCACAACTCTTCTACATGTACATGAGCTGGCCAAGGCTCGTCTGCACCATGAGCGATGAGATAGTCTGACAAGTGGAGGAAGTTGTACCTGGAGGTTTTCTACCCCTGCTGGAAGAAAACATCAGTCCCATTTCTCAATAGGTGGAAACAACCCACACCTGCACTTCATGATACAAGTTTGTGCAGGGACCCGACATGCACAATGCGAGAACTTCGACTTTATTCAACCTGCTGCGAGCACCACCCACCTGGATGCCAACATGCACCTAATGTTTTTTAGTTCCATGGTCATGTTCATTGACAAGCGGTGGGGTTCCATGTGATCAGAGTGAACCCACTCTGGCAACGCCGACGCATGTGCCACAGCTCAAACAGATTGTTCATGGTACCACTGCGCATCCTTGTTCCGAGTTCTAGCCCCATCCAACCTTTATAAAGAGCCTACAAAATGGGACAGTCAACCGAAGGACATGCTGTCTTGAGGTGAAATAGGTCAGTACTAGCTACAGGCACTGTTGTTGGGACCAGGAACTCTACAAGAATGATACATGTGCCACAGTGACAAGCTTAGACAAGCCCGGTCAGTTCAAGACTTTTCTAGAATGATCTATCTATATAGATGTCCAAACAACCTCCACAGTGTCGGTGTCGATACAATGCGGAGAGAATCCCAGAGTTCATATGAGTGCAAACAAGCATCGACTGTCTGCCTGCTGTTCTTCTCTTGGGTGTGTAGCAAACCATTCTTCCGTGCTGTCTTCCTGCCCGTTCACCACAGAAATCGCAAGCGACTCGCAAGACTGGATGACATCTCGCAACCCTCCAACCGCTCACTGGAAGCAGTAGTGCAAGGGTGTGTTGCCCGCGAGGTTCTGATCATTCACCTCAGATCACCGGTGACGGACTCGCTTCACTGCACGGAGCGGTGCGAACGGAGTGGAGTGGAGGACCCGATGGAAATCACGCCAAACGGTTTACGTAGGTTTGCTGAACTTAAGACCCAAAGAACTATTTGTTTGTTTAATGCAGCTTCCGGAAGAAGGGATGGAATTGATGGAACGGATGGTTTTTTGGGTTCTCTATTTGCGGACTTCGTCTCCAAACGACCAATCTTTGATAATCTTTGCATGTGTCCTTCCGCCGAGCAGCGTTAATGCCATTCTTCAGCAAAAGCTTGGCAATACGACGATGATCATTCTGACCTCGGTGCGTCTGTCCAAATGAGCGGCTTCTCAAACAAGGTTGTTCCAGTCGATTCGAGTCACTTGATCTGAACAACACCATGCTCATGCACAAGAACAAGGCACCTATATGTACAAAGCACATCAAAGCACTATATATTAGATACTAGCTACTGTCGTAGCTCTATCTGCAGCCGTTGATGGCTTGACGGTCTGGATGGAAATGGAGCGTCCTTCCATTTGGCCGATTGAATCCTGCTAGTCTGCCTAGTGTGTGACTCTGTTCTTTGGTTCATCACTCGCTTGCCCCTTGCCTTTCCCAACGAGTCATGACAACAAGGCCACAGCTGAGGTCTGCTGTCACAGCTGAGGTCATCACACGCCACATGCAACATGTTGTTGCCAAACTCGTCCTAAGTGGCGGTTGCAGGCAAAGGGTTGGTATGTGTATGGATGTGTTTTATTGTTCCATTACTGTCGTCCTCGTCTGCCATGCGGGTGCAACAACGGATGGATGGATGAATCAGGTCCCAATCTGCCGGGAATCAAACACATTCAAGGGTTCAACTGGCTATGACCCTATGGTGGAAAGGACACCCTGACACTCTGATCAAAGATCCCCATAATAGGATACATCCTCCGGTCGCAGTTCGACTGGGTTGCCGGGCCCGGGCTTCCAAGATGCCGCTCTCCTGTTGAATGATGGCCTTGACAGGTGCCGCTCGGGCTCAGAGGGGGCACAAAACAAGGGACACCCTAGGCGAGGGTGGCTGTCCAGCTGATGGGCTTTCCAAGACCTGGTGGTGGGTTTTGTGCCAGGCATTTCACCTATTTGCATCGAATCTTATAGGAATGGTGCGGCAGCGGGAATTGTGGGATGGCTGAAGATCTATTGTCTTTGGAGGGTGAGCTGCTGCTTCAGGGGTGATTGAATTTCACAGACTCCTGGACTCCTTCAACAGGAAAATCCCAAACACACTAGTCATTGTTTCTTCCTTTTCTAATCATTAGATGAAGACTCTACATATATACATCTACTACATATTATGTAGTTGTTGTGTTAGACCAAAAGCATCTTCCTTTACATAAACATCCCCCCGGTCAGACCAAAAGCCAGGCTCCAAAATGCTCCAAGGATCTCATCACTTTCATCAACGTAGCGATTTGCTGTGCAAAGCAGTTCAGACATTTCCCCTACAGCTCCAACCATATCCTCACCAGGTGGTTGGGGTGGGTGCCAGGGAGGTCTAACCACCTTACCTGAGGATTGCAGCCCTCAATTTCTGCAGTTCCCCAGCTGTGTGATGAGCGCCTTTCGCAGCACTTCTCCTCACCTTCACCTCACCGCTCCGGCACCGCTCTCCCCGCGGCCTCGATGGCTTCGTAGCGGTTGTGCCGAACGAAGGAGAAGGCCACCTCGGGCGAACCGGACCGGAACTGCACCAACGGGTGGGAACCACCGGGGTGGTGGGCGCCTTGGGTGGTTTTTGGGAGGGATATTCTCAGTCCCAAGAACTCGTAGAGGAAAACCCTCGTAGAGGAAACCGAGAGGAAGGGGTTGTTGTTCCTCCACTTGGTGGGATTCGTTCTCCTGGACTTATATAAACAATTGTAAACACCACTAAACCAGCATGTCGGTTGAACAACACCTTCCACTCCCTCCTTCATGGTCAAATGATGGCCCTCAAAATTGCTGGCTAGTGTGGAGGAACAGGTTTGCCATCTTTGGTACAATTGTTGGTCTCTCCATCCTTATTGGGCTGTCTTGGACATGCCATTAACTCACGCCACTGGATTGTTTCTCACCAGCACGAGAGGGCTTCGCGCCAAACGCCCGTACTGACTGGATGGACAAGCTTTTCTGCCCCACCTGAGAGGTGTACACTAACTCAATTTGGAGAAATCAGGAGAAAACTATTTAAGTATTTACTGATGATAAATTGGTGCTTTCTTCCTCCCATGGTGGCTGGCTAATTTACTTGGGTTCGCACGAGTTTACCCTGACAAAGCAACCATCCACTGAGCCAGCTCCTGATGACATAGCGTCCCAGGAGCATTGTCGTGTTTCTCGAAGTCTGCGAACTCGTCGTCTTCGATCAACTCGCCTTCCTGAAGCAAAAGAATCCATGTGGGGCTGATGAGGTGGCTTTGTAAAAACGCAAATTTATGAAGTGGGTCGAGCAACAGCAACAATCAACAGAAACGAACCAGGTGTTGAATCACCAATGATCTTAAAGTGAGTATGGACTTTGAAAGCACAGGATATGGTGACTTCAAACACCCTCCCGCAGATCAATTGAGCTCGTGCCATCGGAAAGGAGGTGGAAACACAGGAGCCCTGCATCGGATCGAGACAGTCCCACAGTCCCATGCACTCTCTGTTTGGTGAAGGCATCTGAGTGATAGGCCAGCTCACTCATGCAGTGCAGTTTGGGGGAATAGTCGTAGTCTGATACGTGAAGAGGGATGCGTTTCTTGAAATGTGTGTGGCGCAACGCTCTTGAGCATGTAGCACTCTCTGCTGCTGGCTGATCCTGAAAGCACTGATCCGGTTTCTGTCAAGGCAGCTATTCCAGGCTTCTTGCGATTATGCAAGCACATTGTTAAACCCCCGGCCACAGTGACTCAAAGTTAGCTATGAATGTATGGTCCACTCAACTCCCCACTCAAAAAAATGCGTGTTTTATCCTTTGAGCCTCAACCGAAAAAAAAAAAAAAAAAAACTCTCCCAGTGCCACCAGACCTCATTGTAGGTCGCAGGCTTTGGAGGAACCACCAAGTAAGGCCTCGCTTGACGGGACCGCGACGGGACGCCTGTGGTGCTGGAGACGCGACGGGACGCCTGTGGTGCTCAGCTGGAGATCGTTTTGTCTGGATCTGAGGACTATACTTATGATCCCCCAGTCTGGACAACCACAGGCTGGAAAACCAAAGGGTGGACTGAATTTCATCATACTATACCCTTCTGGATCTGGGACCCTAGATTGCAAGAGGGTTTCCAGATCCTGTAAGAATTTGTCATTCTGTGCCACTGATACTGATACCCAAACAAATGAAAGCCCAAGGATCACAGGGAAAAGGAGGTGAATGCATATCATGGCTCTGAGATGGGCATGAAACGTATTTCCAGATTCACAGCAAGTCGTGTAGCGGTGCTGCAGACCAGGTGAAGCACCTCGAGCTCTGTTGCCACACTCCACAAGAAAATCATGGAAATCAGTAGCATTCACTAGCTATCCTTATTGACGTGGAAAAGTAATGTCCCATGTAAGGTCGGCGGCATTTGTGGCCCGCCGCCTGCCGGTGCCGCGCCTGTTGGCACCCATCACCAAGCTGATGTCCGGATTCATCATGTCGCCAATGTAAGGCACGATGGCCTGAGAAATGCAGCAGCAGAACCAAATCATGCTGAACATATGCAGCTATGACTTTGACTCTATAGGTTTGATGGACATAAACCGACAACACACGAAGATATTCAGCATTATGAAGCATGAAAAACAAAAGCCGTGGACTATGAATCATGAACCATAGAGTTGCGAACGCACCCACCTCTACGGATTGACTGGCCGTCGAGTGCGGCTGTGAATGAAAGCGATATGTGTCGGGTGGGTCTCACTTCCCAAAAACGCTAGAGAGCCAAAGATACCGGTGGGCCAAAGTTTTGTGGGCAAAACGCCTTTAAATGGTAGCATTCATATCCTTTGCTACGGCCATCGACCAACTGCACTTGACCAAGCCTAGTCACTTGACCAGTTGATCAAGTTGACACCAAAAAGCTTGAGAACAAAAACACAGAATCTGCGACCATTTTGGCCCTAGCTTCCTGAAACTAAGCCGAAACCCGGTTCCTATTTCCATACTTGAATCATGTGTTGCTGTGTTACGATGAATTGGCTGGTTGACTGCGTCACAAACACCACCTCTTTGTGGACAACTCTCGCAAAACAGTCTGATGAAAGTCAGATCGACCAAAAAATAGCTACCGCCGCGCTACCCTCTGCTGTTCAAACATCAAGGAATCGATGATGAACTCAATAGTAGTAACAAGAAGCTACTAGTAACCAGTGCATCGCTTCTAGTAACAAGTGCCTTACTAGTAATAACAAGAAGCTACTAGGAACTAATTAGTTAATTTACGAACGGAGGCGCCGGGCCGGCCTTCTTGGCGGATGCGGCGTCCGGATGCACCAGAAGGCGCACGTAACACTCGCCCCGCATCTTCTCCTGTGAGGCCAAGGGTAGTATGGAAGCTGGCTCAAGCTGCAGCGGCCGTCTGCTTTACAGGGATGCTCGACACCATCGCTATGTCACGCTGTCATCATCGTTCATGGTCAGTCGATCTGGGGGCGCTAGCCTGTAGTAGATTTGGGGCAAAGTGTTTGGTAGTCGGTTCGGTTTGGGTAAACTTTGGACTTCATCGATTCGCAATAGTATCTAGAGTTCTTGGGTCCTTATAGTTCAGCGACCTTCATGAAGGCTCCATGCGTCCATAAACTGTTTGTCAACTGCCCCTGCTAGTTGGATGACTCAAGTGAAGATCTTTTCTACGTTGCGACATCAAGCTCCAAATCGCTTCCAAACTTTCCAGGTTTGCAAAATTGTGCTAAATCACAAGACATCCCAACAAAAAACCTTGGAACAGAGCGAGGATGGTTACTAAAAGTAGGTTTGTGCCCAGTCTTAGACGGACATTGTGCATGAAAGGCTATAGTGACTATGTGGGAATGACAAGCTTGTTTCAAGATCTTTCACGAGACTTTCTCTATGCATCTCTATGCCAAATGATGTAAGAGTCACCTCTCTGGAGCAAACGATCCCCAGCCCAAGTCCTGTGTGAAGGCATTCACGTCCATGTTGGTCATGTGGACCTGGAGGAAGTAAACCATCACCCAAACGGGGCATTCAAGCGACAAGTCGGGTTGATTGACCAACAAATAGTACACTCAAACTCAAACAGTTTAAGTATGGAAATGATAAGTTTCACACACAAGGCTTTCAATTCATGCATTCAATTTGGCGGGACAACACAATGTCTGCTCGCCGGAAATTGGGGAGCCCTACAAGCAAAAAGCTCAAAGGGTGTTTGTAGAACATGTGCCGATGTTTGTAGAACCACCAAATGCCAACACACAAATGCTTAGAGAGAGATGCATGGTTCTTGGGCACATATACCTCTTGCGAAGCTGTTGGCCACTTCTTTCCAAGGTATGGTATGTGGATTCTCATGGGGCAATTTTTGTAGTCGGAGGCCCTTCAGCTCCATCTTCCAAGACAAGCCCAGTAGCAACAGCGGCTCAGACTCTCACCTCGTTGTCGTTCCGCTGAAGATTCTTCCCAGACTTGTCGACTGCGCCGGAGAGAAGCAGGTCCAATGGCGACGGATCGATTCGGTGTCAGTGTCTGCTGTTGGGTTGAGGGTGTAACTCTCCCATCTGTCCAGCAAATCTAAGATCTGAACTGTGAGAGTTCCGACTTCACACATAGATGGCCAAACAAACATGTTGCGCCCCGCTGCGAAAAGATCTATAAACAAATTCTACCCGAGGTTCTTTGAGACCTCCAGAACCATGAGTTTGGAGAACTTCGTTGGGAACTCACCAATTCCGAACGCCCAACCGACCGGTTGGACATGTCCGATTTCTCGCCTGCGACCCCACCACCAGCTTGCAAGGCGCGTGGCAAAGCTGCCTGGAGCGGACAGTGGGATATGGTGGAACGAAGGGAGGAAAATCTATTGAGGAAAAACACATGTGCCTGGAGCCAAGGACAAACTCAGAAATAGTTGCTAATTGCCCATTTACACAGTATCTCAATGGCAGTGACATGGAGTACTGCATGCAAAAAAGGAAACCGTGCGTTCGGGGAACAATTGCATTGACGCTTGTTATTCTTGAGCTTCAGTAGTTGAACATCAGTCAAGCTATGAGCCAAACCAGTTTGTTGGCCACGTCGCATCGCATTTGAGGCATGTCCATCCCCAAACAAATGCCCACACGTCAGCAAAGCTTGTTTGCTGGTTGGCTCACATGGCTCTGGTTTGAACTGCTTGCCACGGGTCAGGGCATCTACTGCCGACTGTTTCAGGGAAGAAACCAAAAACAACAACCCCAACCACAACAACAACGACGACACCAACAACACCAACAACACCAGCAGCAGCAGCAGCAGCAGCTGCAGCAGCAACAAGCCATGCATGCATGCAGCATGGAAAAGTTGTTCATGGATATCCCACCAACACCGCGACATTATCGAGTGTAGGGGTGTATCATCTAGGAGCGTTCGGACGCTACCAACGGGGCTCCTGGCCTTACTACTAGTAACACGGTTCGCTACGAACGGAGCAAAGAGCAAGTAGATATGAATGGATTTCCCTTATCCACATGGATTCCCTGCACAAACAAGCACACCAACACCAAAGACGTGGGCTCGGCAGGTCTCCGCCTTGGTGCCCTCGGCCGGCTCGGCAAAGGCCACGGGCTCTGGGCGCTTCATAGTGGGTTGGAAGCTGCCTGGTTGCACCAGATTTCGGACACACCAAAAACGTGCACGAAGCTCATGTTCAAGTTGTTCAAGAAACATCAAGAAATGGTGTTGGTGTTCTGTTAATAAACAAGCCACAAACATATTTTTAAAAAAAAAAAGGTTACAAGGTTGCAATTGGTGTCAGGCTGCTGGCTAGACTCGAACAATGCCTAATTAGCAAACATATTGGAATCCTCTTTGCCCGAACCGGGCATGGTCATAGCCAAGCGGCTTAAACTACCAGGACCGCCATGAGCTCCACTGGGTCGCAACGTCTGTGTGCCCTGGCAGCTGACAATCTCAGCCAGCGGCTAGGAGCGTGATTGTTTTAAAAGGATGACATCCGCGAGAAACCTCCCACTGCAAATAGAAGTAAACTCAAAACCAAAATGGTCACCATTATGGGTGGCCCATCCAACCCTTCTTACTATGAGGCACTTCATGTTTGTCTTTTTCATGGGTTACACAAACCTTACGATTCCAAATTATACGTTCTGTGAAAAATGAGCAAGCTCTATCTTAAACTTACAAAAGACTTATGATTGACTTATGTGTGTTTTCTAATGATGACCCCACTCATTCCGCGAGGTCCGGTGCACCCGCCTGGATTCCTGCTCCGCCCAGGCGGTTCGCCAGCTTGCCCGCCAAGGAGTCCAAGAACCTGGCGGGGTTTGAGTCGCTCCGAGTCAGCTTGATTCGAGAAAGAAAACCGTTTTGGTCTTAGAATTCATTTCAGTCTTGGTCTTACAAAGGGCTTTGGTGTTGGTCTTGTGTGTTGATGTTTTTCGCATCCTTGTTTGGGGGGTAGACTGGGAGGTAGAATTGAACTCCCCCCTTTTTCACCACAATAACAGACTGGTGGAATTTGTTTCTTCCAACACAGGGGTCGTTGCCTGGGAGGTCTCCCTGTTTCATACACGTGACATACCCAAATAAGAATGGGTCTGATCAGAGACCTGCTTGACAACTACGAACACAACGGTACGCGTTTTCTGGTGTTTTGAAGTTTGAAAAGCCTCACAAATCATCTGGTCACCCTAGACCCTGGTCACCTGTGTTGTTCAACAAACAGAAAATCCAAGTTTGATTGCTCGAGGAGAACTACCCTCCGACCCCACTAACGTTCCTCCGGGCCCCCTTGAACCCGCACGTGCCGTGCCTGTCGTCGGCGAGTAGCTCTTCCACCTTCCGCGTCTCACCCATGTGGGGCACCTTCGTCGAAGCTGGGCATGGAGCTGTAGCACCAAGGATTTTGGCACGTCAAATCAAAGTCTCTTTGGGACTTAGCGTGAATAAAAATATGTCCATTCTATAAGCTGCCTGTTGGGCTTGCTGGTATTGCAGTTTTAGGGCTCCGTGCATGTGCATGTGCATGCCGCTCCTGCAACTCCTAAGCCGAAGTGCAGAGGAGGCTACATGAGGCTGAAGTGGAGATCCCCGAGAATTGCAGTCAACTCTTGGCATGTCTCATTCTCTGGTTGGTCAGCATGCAAGTTGACATCTCCGAGCCCTTTCGGAGAAAAAGTAGCTGGAAAAGCTTGGAAGGCAAGAGCAGGTGATCTGAAAAATCAACCCTTTGTTCTTTTGTGGAAACGGAAGGCTGCTGCCTGTGTTAAGCTTAGACTTGCTTAGGTTTTTTGTTGCTTTTGGACTGGACCTTCAGGGACGTTGCCTCTTATTGTTTTAATTGCAAAGCCGGATTCAAGTATGAGCATCCACAGAGATGGTGGTTGGAGGCGCCCTAACCCAGGGGCGCAACAGGCTGATCTGGTCAAGATTCGTTATGTTTGATCCACTCTCCAGCTTGTGGATATCTTCCTAGTGGAAGTACAACTACCAGTGCGGACAGCAAACTTGGGCCAGGAAAGCCCTAAAATGCCCCAACCATACCCACCAGTTTCTGCCAAACTCACCTTGCAGGACGGAACATTGTCAGAACTAGATTCTCGCAACACATCCTACCCAACGGTTGAACGCAGAAAACAAACACTTCCTGTTCAAGTAATGATTATTTAAAGGATGTTAAAGGATGTTGCGTCAAAGAACAAAGCTTTGCCAACTGCTTGTGGGAAAAGAACTTAGATCAAACTCAAAATTCATAAAATACTTGAGAAACCAAGGCCGCAGGGAAGACAGTTTCGGTCCACCACTGCTCACATGGAACATGGATGACACTTGGTGGATATGGGAAGGTTTCAGGTGTCACAAGCCCGGTGCTGGCAGGACCTACTACCCCGCCACGCCCGAAGGACAGTCTCCTCATTCAGCAGCGAAGCTCTGGCACTTCCAGGGCTACCGGGAAAGCCTCAACACACTGTCAGGGTGACCTATCCATGTTTGTGGTTTTAAGGCCAAAACATCAACTTCAAGAAGTCGAAAAAACAATCACATCTTGCCTGTTTCAGCAACCTATGGTGAAGGTGCCATGAACAATACTGTGTAGGTGTTCCTGTAGTAGAAATATCAGAACAAAACTCCTATACCTCTTCCAGGATACCATTAACTCACGCAGAGCCCCTTTGGAGTGTCACATGTTTGGGTATAACCGTTATAACCTCATGCAATTCCCAGTTCGATGTACTCATATCAAACAAAATCTGCCGATTACATCACGTCCCTCAACCTCAATCACGTGAGCCAGCCAACTTGTCCTTCCTTCCTTCCTTCCTTTCTTCCTTCCTTCCTTCCTTCCTTCTAGCCAGTAGCCCAGCGTGCATGTACTAAATAAACATCAGAATGAAGCAGTTGCCCCCGCCGCAGGAAAACCAAATGCTCTGGAAGGGATGCTAAAAAACGTGTTTTTTGGTTTCGATCCCTTACTGTAAACAAATCCTAACAAATCCAAAGTTATCCAAACAAATAACCGTTACTATTTGGTCACTAAACCTTCTGGATGCTCCTGAACCTCCTAGACCAACCACTCCTAAAACTCCCCTGGTCCTCCACACAGGCCCCTCCAGACACCTTCGCCAGGCAGGCCCGTCGCCACCGGGGTGGCTGGCGCAGACAACTGCGGCGCCGGCGGTTGAGTCATCCGGCCCCGTTCGTAGCGAACATTGCTCCTAGTAGCGAGGCCAGGAGCCCCTAATAGCGATGCCCCTTGTTACTAGTAGCGTCCTTGTTCCAAATCTTCTATCCAAAAGAACCAAGAAGATCCAAGAAGATGACGATCTTAATCTTTTGGTATTGCAATTTCCTAGGGATCCAGTCGCACTCTGAGAGAAGGTACGATTGGACCCTCCAAACCCTCCCACATAACAGTGTCTCCACACATCAACAAACCTGGGAAGGTACGACTGAATCCCTAGGGCCTTAGGGGTTGGATTAAAAGAGACTGGTGATGTGTGGTGTTTCTTATTTTTTTCGGCTGGGACCATGTGGTCTCACATTTACAAGGTGGGGAATTAGGAACTCAAAACAACAGGAACATGGTAACATGGTCATATGGCTGCAATGTTCCATGATCTGCCTGCGGACCTAGGCATTGGATTGCAAATGGATACAGTAGGTATTCCTCCGAATCTTATATAGACCATAGATATGCAAGAGTGCTTGCTTGCGGTCTCCAAGCTGGAAGACAGCAAGCAGGACACGAAAAAAAATGTTGAACGTGAAATACAATTTATCATCTCTAGCAAGGGAGCCATGAAGAAATATCATATGAAACCATGAACCTATGCGGAAACTCACTGCCTTCTGAAGTACCACTCCGGGTGGTTCCTTGAACCGGTAATATGAACTTGCTTTCTGGGACACAAGTCAGTATACAACCAATACATACTATTAGCATCTATTATTACCCTATCTAATTACTATGGTTCATCACACCAACACCTTATCATGCTACATCCTCCCCAAAAAATCAACACATTGGCTGCACAATCCCAACAAACCCCACCTCGGACCTCACCAACCCGCCGACCCAGTGAGCGCCGACCCACCCGCCTCCATCCGCGGCAGGTTGGCGCTCTGCTCCGTCAGCGTCTGATGAGGCGAAGGCCTGGCGATGCACGGGTTCCTAGTAGTTTCTTGTTTCAAATAGCTTCTTGTTACTACTAGTAAGGCACTTGTTCCTAGTAGTTTCTTGTTTC
>CAXAMN010022584.1:1534214-1630211 GCA_963970005.1 Durusdinium trenchii | reverse complement strand
GTAGTAGTAGTAGTAGTGGTAGTGGTAGTGGTAGTGGTAGTGGTAGTGGTAGTAGTAGTAGTAGTAGGTAGTGGTAGTGGTAGTAGTAGTAGTAGTAGTCGTAGTGGTAGTGGCAATGGTAATGGTAGTGGTGGTAGTAGTAGTAGTAGTAGTAGTAGTTAGTAGTAGTAGTAGCCGACGGTCGTTGATCAGCCGGCCGGCCGGCCGGCTGGGCTGTGGATCTTGGCCGGCCGGCCGGCCGGCCGGCTGGACCGTGGATCTTGGCCGGCTTGACCGTGGATCTTGGCCGGCCGGCCGGCCAGCTGGACCGTGGTTGTTGGCCAGCCGGCCGGCCGGCCGGCCGGCTGGCTGGCTGATCGAGAAATAGCGGGCCGCGATAAGCGCGCAATGCTAATGTTGCACAAAAATCTACATGTTGCTTAGAGCCTTTGAGCTGAACGTGATTTTTGAGACTCCCAAAACCAATTGTTTAGCCGCGGTAGGACATTGAGTCATTGAGTTTCCTGAACTAGATTTGCTGAAACATGATTCAAATATATTCAAATATCCAATTATACACAAAGAATTGACAATCCCTTTTGTGTTGCAGTAAGTTTCAGGTCTGTATTCGGGCTTCGGCACTGCAACACATGGATCTCCCAGGAAGCATCTGGTGTCTAGCTTGCTAGTGTGTTCTTCTAAGTCTAAGTCTAAGCGTCTCGACAAGAAACACACTGGACAGCGCCCAGCAGGAGTCGCAGGTCCAAAAGTTTCACTGCCAGGATTCGTGGGACGGGGCACGCGGGAGTCTGCGATGGGCGGAGAGGCATTCCTGCCATCAGATGTTTGCTTCCTTCTTGTATACCAAGGCTCCTGCCTGACTGCTCCAGGATTCAGATCCAGCAATTCTTTGGAAGCAAATTCTGCGGTAAACGCGTTGGTTCTGCACATAGGTCAGCTTTCCTTGAACTTTGGCCTTTGGCTGTAAGAACCGGTTGCCCTCCAGTTGCTGGACAGTTGAGAACAAGCAAAAAAGAACCTTCTTCAGAAGCTCAGCAATCATCTCCGTGGAAAGAGTGTATCTCTAATATATATATATATATATACGGAGTACGATAGTACAAAACATGTATAGATAGAATGGCTTCAAATGGCCTAACTTCCCCCTTCGGTGCTTGGGAGGATTCCCCACCCTATGGCTTGTGCCATCTACTCTCAAAACCTGCTATGCTGGAAGAATATTTCAATGACCTACTCTGAAAGCAAACCGGTCGTGCGAAGGTGTCTGAAAGCAAACCGGTCGTAAGAAAAGGTGGTTCCTGCCAGACCAGGAGGTACGCGCAAGACTTCTTGTCTGGCTGCATGTTTTGTTTACTCGTTGCATTATATTATATCATACAGTAATACAGTGTTTGATAATTACTTAAGAATACAGTAATAGGTTTTACAGTTTTGCACTTCATACTACATAGCACGGCCAAACTTTTGGCCAAGCAAGACATTGAAAAACCACACCACAGCCTCTGACAATTGTAAAACTCTCCCGTGCCCTATGCATTCAAGGACGTTCAGTAGAAATAACATGAAATAAAAGTCATCAGATGTCCAATTTGGGCCGCGCCAAGGCGGCCAAGGGTCTTGGACCAATCTTTACAAATCCTTTTACAATTTCGGTTGCCACCGCGAACTCGGTCTAAACATCCCCGGTCCTATTGACCGGAGGCGAACTCGGTCAGGCGACACAGGCTGAGCGCGAGCTTGAGCCACTTGAAGAATCCAAAGAAGGCACCGGCAAAGATCGTGAAGCCAATGAAGAGCCCAGTGTAGGCATCAATGCAGTTGGAGTCAACACCACAGAAAAGGATCAGCAATGACATCACCAAAGTGGCCTTGGTCGGTTTCTAGTATATAACCTCTACGAAAACCTTCTGGAGTGCACATGCTTCCAGGAGGCACAGCTGGAGGTTTGAAAGGGGCATCCGGTAGCCAGCCAATCTGTGGCATGGCACCCAGGAAGATATTTCGACAGGTTGGATGTCAAACGATGCTGATGCAAATGGAGTGAATCCAATGGGAGCGGGTGGTTACAGTCCTCCGGGACATGCTAGTTTCTGAGGGACATGCGAAAAAAGGGATGCAACAGCACATGATATTGCCTAGACAGGCATTCTCTGTAGTAACGGTTGAAGATTCATCAGGCGGTGCAGCATCTTCGGGATTGATTCCAAAATAGATTGAAAGGACGAAAGAGTCGGTGCATGTGTCCTACGCTTTGTGTTCGGCATCCTATTCTAGTTGCAATGTTTACTTGCCCAAATCTGGGTAGCAAGAATCTGGACAAGGACTCTGTGGGAAGCGTTCTTTCATCAGTTCCTCATGAGTTCCATGCCAAAGGACTGCGAGTTCATGAACCAAGGAGCCGGTTGGTGGAGCTGACCGGGGACGTACTATGCTGACCGGTTTCTGACAAGCTTCTGACTATGTGACGAGCAATCCAGCAGGAGTGTTGAAGTTTTACTTGGGCCCGTGAAGAGCACGTGGCGACTGGCGACTGATGAGTTATCTCGGTGTGATGAAAGTGGAGAGAGTGGAGAGAAGGACTCCGGACATTCCAAATCCAATTCCCACATAACGTGATCCCCACAAATGGCTCTGGTAAACCAACATCGTGTGTATGATCTGTTGGTGTCTGGGGGTCACAAGGTAGTCAAGGGACATCGACCCAAAATCCATATTTTTTCTGGCTTCCACGAGACATGTGTGCCCAAACAAGAGGCCAGGTATGGCCAGGTGGCAGTCGAACGAAGAAAGTCAGCGCTGACATGTAAGAAGGCGGTGAACATATTCACACTCTTGGCGCAACCAGTTTTCCTTGGATCTGGCTGGAGAGTTAGAGAGCACAAAATACTGAAGTCTCCTGATGATGACACAAGTGCTTCATCTGAAGTGAATGGTCAAGGGCAGCCGAATGCTGATACATCCAACCAGATCTGACCAGTGTTCCTCCACCAAGTCCAAAAGTCCTATTTGGATTTCAAGGAGGGGTTGGGCGGACCATTTTGTAGGTATAAAAAATGTTGGGGTCAGGAAAATATTAGAAAATGACAGCGGATGCCTCAAAAACGTGCTCTATAAAATGCACACGGATCTAAAAAAGTAAAAACTATATAACACGAGTGGGACGGTCAGTAGCTGGCCTCTAGAAAATGATTCTACACAACCTTTGGAAGCAATTTGAGGAAAAATTGCCAAAGGAAGGTTGGATTTGCATTTTCTAGAGAACCGTTTCATCATCTATGTCAATGCTAAACCGGAGGTTGTGAAGATCCATTATAGAGAGGTCCAGGACGATTCACAAAAGTAGACTTAAATAGACTTTAACAAATATCATGCCGTTCATGCTGCGCTCATGCGTTCATTAAAAACGAACATGAACACTGACCTTTTTTATGCCCTCTAGAAAATGATATGCCCAACGTCTTGTCGAAGAGTATTTCACCCTGTCATCAATACCATCGATTGTTATAAAATGCATATGCATCCAGAATTAAAAAAAAAACAATAATAAATATGTTCTATTAAAAAAGAGTCCGGGTGTTTGTCAGAGTGCGCTGTTTTATCATTTTAAGTAGTGCTATAACATAATATTTATTTAATGGATTTCCTTTAAAATGCATGTTTATTAAATAACTATATGTTTAACAAAACATGCCTTAATAATGGATGGTTAAGTCCTTCTAATGTATAATACTTGTGTCCTAATTGTGTTGCAATGTTTTCTACTGTATATTCACCTTGTAAAAAACGACGTGTTCTCTCTTTCTCTGTAATTGCTTTCTTCCTCATTATTTTTACCTTGTCTCCCACCTCTAATGTTGGATATATCGTTTCTTTCCTTGCTTTCACTGATACATTCAATTTTGCTTTAAACTCATTGTTATCGTTCTTTGCTTCATTGGGTATTAGTCCTGTTGCACTATGCACATATTTATTCTTATAAGTCAGCATTATTTCTAATATGTAGTCAGTCCATTGTATATTCTGCTTTCCCTTCTTCTCATCATGTTCAACTCGTTTAAATAGTTATCTTTAAATGTCCTAATAAATCTTTCAGCGAAGGCAGGATGTCCTCTTGCCCTGTGTAATTCAATGCCTTCACCATCCACATATTCGTTAAAATCAGCACTTGCTATACCTCTTTCATCATCAGTATACAAAATGTTGCACTTCTTTCCCATTTTGTGTAAGCCTTCCATAGTTCCAGTAATCATGTCAGGTGGGGTTCTACTCTTTATTGGCACTACCACAGCATAGTTACTCAGAACATCTATCCTTACTAAACCCGCTCTGAATTTTTGTGTTGCTTCAATGTCATCAAGTGATATAAAAAAAAATGTCAAGTTGGTAGGTATGATTCTTATGAGGTGCTACACAACTGTTCTGACCTCTTTGTTTTTCTTTATCTCAACATGTTAAAAAAGAAAAAAACAATCAAAAGCAACCATTTTTATTTCAGATTTTTTTGCATCTCTTAAAGTTGTTGCGTTACTTCCATAACCCGCTCTATCACAATATACACCATTCAATATGTCTTGCTTTGAACTCATTATATATATAAAGTAATATAACTATGTTTGAAAAGTTTTTTCTAAAATAATCTGTGAGCACTACAATTACAATAATCTGTGAGCACTACAATTACAATACTTACAGTATGGAGTGCAATTATCCACAGAATGGCACAGTGTATTGTCACATTGTCTAGTCTTTGTGCTGTGAAGTTTGTTGATAAGTTGCCTTGCTTCATTTCAATATAAAACTTTATTCCACAGTGGGCACAACAACCATGGAAATGTTTCAGACACCAATGTTCATTAATATAGTTTGCTTCATCTATCTCTCTATCAGCCACTTTATCCTGTTTTTTGTATCCATCAATCTTGTTGTTAATCCTATTACTAAATTCTGTTGCATTTATTCATCTGCTTACTTTTTTCACTCTTGACCAAATATACATTGTTAAAATCCCTTGCTCTTGTGATACTGCAGCACAACCATTCTCTGCTTACTAGATATGATTTTTGCCATTCATGTATTGTAATGTTTCCTCCTATTGATGTCCCCTGTCTGCTTGGGCCGCCAGATAGAGGAACCAAAAAAAGTGAAAAAAAAAATATAAAAAAAACAACAATATTTCAGAACTCTTCCTGCAGAAGCCCCAAGTTCAAAGACCTCTGGAAAATTGTTTTTTTTTGGAGACCCAAGATTCCCAAACCTCTGGAACATTGTATTCTTTTGTATTTATGAATACTCAAAGCATCTGGTCATATCTGAAATGTCTCTATCTGTGGCAAAATAACATCTGCACATCTATGGAAAACCGCACTCTCAGGGACACCCGTTCTGTAAAAAAAATAGGCCTTATAACTGGGTTAAGGGTACCCATTTCCTAGAGGAAATTCCAATGGGGATCCTGATCCAAAAGTGAATTTTTAGACTGAAACCTAGGTATTCAGTGCATTCCTAATCATTCCCAAAGGCCAACATGAAACCTCAAACAACGCCGTTGCAAAGGAACGCTGTTGTTTTTATCGGCAAGTTCAGCTGCATCCTGCTGCCCAGTTTCTTGTTGCTCTTGTAGAACTCCAGAAGGCACGCTATGTCAAATGCGACCCCACCCAGTGCAAAACCCAGAGTGATCCAACCATTCACCCCTTCTTCCTCAGTGTTTCACTGCATGCATTTCAAGTGGTGACCCACACGCACAAAACAACACGCACACGCACAAACAACACATGCTCCGTCTTGGCGAGACAATGTCATGGATATCATCTGCAACTTGGCTAATGGTGCATTGAGATCAAGCCAGTCGCTTCGTGGAGGAAGACACACCCAAACAAATTCACCGGTTCAAGGAGGCACCCGGTTCGCCCCTTGGACAAACACCCGATGCCATCAGCTCCGTAACGGATGACGCCGTCAGGCCTGGCCTCCACTTCGGGCAGCTTCCCCTCACAGACCAAAACTGTATTCCAACTCTCTGCCATGGCCTGCGCCGTGAAGTAGCAAAGCAAACCTCGGCAGCAGTTCCGACTCGCTCGGTCGTGGCATGCGTGGAGAGCTGCTGCTGTGAAGATTGGGGAGTTCTTTGGGTGCCATATTATGGTGCCATGCACAAGAGCTGTTGTACTGGATAAGGGTACTCAGATAAAAAGCAAAAACAATGGCTGGGTGGAAGTGGATGAAACCAGCGTGCTTGGCTTTCCCTCATGTTGGGGCAAACATGGGCAAACCCAATATGATTTGCACTTGAAGTTTAATGCAGTGAATGAAACATGTGTTGAATTTGTGAGCCTCGCTTTCGGATGCTAGCTCATTTCAATGTATACGTAGAGGATAATAGAGGCCATATTCCACAAACATCTCTGACATCTGCAATTTTGTAAATTGTCAGGTTGTTTCATGAATGTCATTGACTAACAATCACTAACAGCAATTCATGTTTCGTCTATCTTGATGTCATTGTTCGTTCCCTACAACTATCGTGATACCAGTGCCTGCTTGTAGTTTGGTTCATTTCCTGCAGGGCCGTATTACTCTCCAATTTCACCCCAACAAAAAACGGGTTGTCACAAACGACGAACTGTTGTGAAAACAGCACCTCGCGACGAACACGTGAGTTTGCGAGTTTGACCACGCTTAAGACCTATAGCCATGGGTCTTCGAACGAAGCACCGACCCTGCTGCTAGCGCCTCAGCCCTCGAAGCACCCATCCGTCGCTTCGGCGTGACCGGTTGAAAGTCGCCAAGGAGCCCATGGAAAGCGCGACGACTACGAGCTGTGAACAAACATGTTGGCCACCGTCACGTTTTCGGCATTCCACCAGGATGTTTCCTGTGCAAGAAACGATTCCACAGCGACATGCTAGATTTCTTCCACGAAAACAGGCATGGTCTGAGGGTGTTGCAAACCTTGAAGTGCAGTGAAGTGCAGGTGAGAAACAAAATTGGCCCCCTCACACATGTGTTTCTTCCCTTGTGTCTTAGTTTCCCCTAGCAATCGACCGCTGAAAATGTTGCGTCACAACGCCGGAATCCCAAAATCGAACAAAGGCCGTCTACTCTTGATGGATCGGTTCTGACATTCTTGATTTTGTTTTTAGGTAGTGGAGAACACGGCCAGCTTGGTGTCTGATGACTCCACTTGGCAACTGAACCAGCAACTCGGTACTAGGGCCGGTACCTATAAAGGCGTCTGCGTAAACATATTAGATGTTCAAACAAAATGTCCCACCAACGGCGGTTGTGGGACCTCCAAACTGCCCCTCTCGCTTTCCTCTTGTCATCGTCGCTGACTGTTTCTTAGCGTCCAAGGTAGGTGAAGGCATCCACGCCCATGGAGATGCAATCCATCATTAGAGCTTGGGAGTGGGCCAAATGCGCGGCAAAGACTTGGATCACCGTGATCAAGCTGAATAAGAAGCACGAGATGCCCAAGGCCCTCACCTGCCATGAGGGTTTTTGGTTCTTCATTTTAGGTCTCGAATCCGGAAGACTCAACCGTCACTCAACGGCGGTGGCAGCGGTGGCAGATGACCAGGTGTTCTGTCGGGCCGAGTCGGGCTTTTTCGAATCCAGCTCAACATGGTGGCATGGTGGCACTCCGCAACCCCCCCTCTCCTGGGCTTTTTCATGCTTTTCCCTGCACCTCAGGCGTGCAGCGGCGAGATTTCTGCAGACTTGGCTTTCTGGTCGTTTGGCGACTCATGTCATGGCTCTTGTGGGTTTCGAGGAAGGACTCCTCCACGACCGCAGTGAAGACCTTGCTGATGCCAGGCGCGCTGGGATAAGAGCCAAAAACTTAACTCTCCCATCCAAGGTAGGACTACAACAGGCGGAGTCGGCTGCAGTGCAAAGCTGCAAGAGTGCATCTCATGCACGGACTGTTCATGTTGGAAGACTTCTGGGATATGACCAAGAAAGCGTCTAGATTCTTTCATGTGTGTTGATTTGGGATGTTGTCTAGCATGGCATGTGAATGTACTGTTCCCTTCCAACAGTTTGGTGCATTTGTCCAACCCTACACTCCTTCCTGAACTCTACATTGAAGAACAAGTGGATTGTGTTGAGAGGCCTAAACTAAACATTGACATCTGTTGTCCTTCAAACATGATTGCAGGTTCTAAAGTAGCAGGAAAAACAGCAAGACCCACCTCCGCAACTCATGACATCCTTCAAGAAGTTTCGTGCACATAGGTGCACCGAGACCATCCAAGACCTCTTAAATGCCTACTGTATGCTGTCTGGATACTCTATACTGTCTATACTGTTGTGTCTGGAACATCGGGTAGTGTGGATCCCCACGCATCTGCGGACCGCAACAGATGCAGACGCAGACGCACCGCTTCTGGCCGCCGAGCGTCTGTGGCTCTCGACAGGTGTGACGCAATCGGAATATCGGAGGGCTCCGACGTGGTCTCCTTGGCGAGAGCCAGCGCAGTAGCTCAGCGGTAGCGAGAGAGGTAGCTGCCGCAACAGCGAACACAAACATTCTCACTTTGGAATATCTTCGGCTCAACCGTTGACAGGGACACAGGGGAAAGAGAACAGCACACGGCTGTCATGATAGGAATTGAACCCCCCAAGAGTGAGGACCCCCCAATTGGGCGGACGTTTTCTCTATTTCCACACCAGTGTGGGTCGCGGGACTTCTCCGGAATGCTCCTATAGACTCGATTCGCAGAATCCATCAAAACCTAGAATGAAACCTCTGTGGCCGTGAGCTTGAGATTGCCTCCTCTTGCGATCACCCCTCCTTTGAAAACCCACAGACACTCGCATCAGCAGCTGAGCGATCCGGTACGCAGCCGAGCGATCGGGCGATCGGGAGTGCCCGTCCTCGAGCTCTCCATCCTGGACGCCACGATCGGACCCCCCAGTCAAGCGAGTGAGCCTGTCAGTCTCGCGAAGGAAAGGCTAAAATTTAGGGTCTCCAAAGAAATTGAACGAGGATCCATGTTCAACGAAGTTTCGATGGTCTACAGGCTGCTTCTCTATTAGTTTACCAGAGGCTAGTAGTATATATTGGAGTATGAAGGTGCGTTTGAGCCATGGCCATTGGCTTTTTCTTTTCAAGGTTTCAGCATGTTTCAGCATACAACCACCTTGACATGTTCGGATGTGGCTCCAAGAGTAAGACCCAACAAATCCACCGGCTTTAATAGTTTTACTATGTTTTACTATGTCTTACTGATATTAAGTGTCCATTTACAAAAGGGTTGTGAGGGCCACCATGTTTTGAAGCCAATGACTCAGGGTGGACTCGAGGGCCCTGGGGACTATGGAAAAAACACGCCTTTCTTCGCCGACACTTTGAGATCTCCCCATCAGCTTGAAAAGCCACATGTTCCGATGCAACCAAGGCAATGAACATGGTTGTGGATTCCAAACTGAACATGTTGTTGTACTAGCCCATATCCCCCTTCGAACATCACTGTACCTGCTTGCACTATTGCTTGCCATATTTGCCGTATCCCTGAATCAGCTCTGCATACAAACCACCCGACTGAGCACCTTTCGACTGGCTTGCTCCCAACTGCTGAGCAGCGATGCTTTGACCAACAAGCGCCTCCATGGGTGTATTTTGCTTCAGAACTCACAGCATCCCACAACGCAGTTCCTATCCCAAGATGTCAGAGGCCTTGAATTGGAAAGGTTCGTCCAGCAAAAAAACACATGCTCTATTGGAGCAATTTTGAGCACCCCACGAACTGCTAGAGACATTAAGCAGAAAGGTCCTGCACATCCCAAAGTCAGTCCAAGCTTCCTGACGGTCCGCCTCTTGAACTGCCGGCAGGTCTGCTTTCGTGGCCATGTCGACTCCGCCGCGTAGTCAGTGTGTTGGGGAGCTACAAAAAGCCGCAAATGCTGCGCACCACTGAGCACTGCATCTCCCAAAAGCCACAAGATGTTGCAAGTTCCCAACGAAAGATCGTTCTGAGGACCACCATTGGTAAAGAGTTCGGGGAAATCCTCTCGCGCGGGGGCACGGCTCGTCGATCAGCACTGGCATCACCCGCTTCCGTGGAGGGACCTCAGGAGCGCAGCAGCAAATGATTTCGTTGAAGCTAAAAGAGATAGAGGAGGTGACTGCAGTGTCAGTAGTGCCTTTCACTGGAGATTGCTGTTGTGTCTTCAGGATTTGTTCAGTGGGTGCCTGGTTGAAGTCCAACACGCCACGAACAACCTGATGATCGATGAAATCTGAAGAGCTTGTTGAACCAAACAAGACCCTATACCCAACACATGCACGTGCCCAATCTAGTCTAACAGAATATGTTTGTTCTGCATTCTGGGGTTGGAGGTTTCTACATGCAAAACAATGACCAAAAACAAAATCTCGTGCTAGAGGTACGACCCTAAGACGCCGTGATGTCCTGAATGAATCACAGGGGTTTGGCCCGCAAAATCACTCCAAGTTTTGGCAACGAGTCAGGGGTTGCATTTCGCCATCTCAGGTCCAAGGGGGTTCTCTCGCAGGTCCAACGGTTGCAGCAACCAAAATCATAAACCACGGAGGCTTTTTGGCGTTGCAGTCCTCCCAAACCCGGAACTCAAACGGGTGTTTTGATGTGAAGCATATCACCCTCGCCGGCTCTACTCGTCCTGCTCAACTCGGAAGCAAATCTCTCAGAACCTCCAAACCACGGTAGGGCCGGCCGGTCTGGTGTTCCAGGGCCCGTTTCTTCCCCAGGACCGACTGTCCGAGGCCAACGTGGCCAACCCGGCCTATACGACCTGGCGTCTTGAGCAGGTCTATGTGTGGCACAGTCTTGTCTATCCCAACATAACTTGTCACCCGCTATGTCCACTCCTGCTTGAGATAGGATGCTCAAATTGACGTGTTTTCCAGTCGCTTTAGCAATGGTCTCCTACCCGGTCTACAGCTGCGACAAAAGAAGCTCGCTCCCTGTACCGGTAGCTTGGTGTCCGACAACGCCCCATCCAGAAGTGCCCTGCAGGGCTGCAGTGCTTAGCTGGCTTATGGTCAGTACCAAGGGTCTCGTCCTCCCACACACGTAGCCCAAGGATTAAATCACCATGGGTCTTAAGCTGCTTTGCCGAGTGGGGTAATTATATGGGCTAGCGGCTATGTATATAAAGGTGTATTCTGGAGTTTGTTGTGGTTGCATTGAATGAGGGAACAAACCATTCAACTTGTGAAAATGTTCCTACGGCACTAGGCGGAGCCCGCCATTTGGTTTGACAAATATGTGAGCCAAAATCTTGCTCTCTTGAAAGCATCTCACCAAATGCGGCCTCTCTGTGTGAAGAATGCCAAGCCGGTAACCCTGCGCTTCCCAGCCTCCCTTGGATGGCCACCAAACCAAAACTGAATCTATCTAATCCAATCTTGTTATTGCTCGTAGGAATCTACATCTTCAGAATTCTCTACAGCGCAAACCTTGTGGCGCCCACATTCCCGCCTTCTCAGGATCATTGTTGTCCTGAAAAATGCTCATTGTGGTGCTCAGCCTCAGTGCTGTGCAGCATACCTAAACCATCTGATGGGTGTCCAATGGAGATCCCTAAGTAGTGCAGGATAGTCCATTAGACACCTATCGGATGGTCCAGGTATAGTGATATATGATGGGCCAGCCCAGGTTTCGCGTTGTCTGGTCCCTAATGGGTGAACCGTTCTTGCGGTCTGCAGATCAGTAGTGATGGCCATGCGCAAAATACTACAGTAACCCGCAAGAAGTTGTTGCCGGCACTTCATGGAGTGACTCTAGTGAGTCTAGTAGGCGGATCAGTGAGAACATCCTGAGAATCATCACTGAAACAATCTGAAACATCCACATGATCCCCCTTCCTACCGGCAGCTACGGTGGATACCAGCATTTTGCGTATTATCCTACGTTGCCAAGTGGGATCACATGGAAACACCGCATGCTGATGTGAACTACGCACAGGCGGCGCAGGTCCGGCTGTTCGATGGTGCCGGACACATCCTGTCCGAAGGAGGCGATTGCCATGGAGAGCGTTTCGGCTGAGGCTCCCAGCCATTCCTTCTCCGCCGGAACGGCATCTGCCACTCTGCAGTCCCTGGCGTTGGATTTCAAGCAACTTGGATCGGTGAGTCGGTGAGCGGTGAGTTGGAGGGGACTTGAAGTGATTGTCTGCAACATTGGCCAGGCATTTGTGAGTTGGGTGGATCCCTGCCTTATCCACCAAGCACTGAGTTTTGATCCTGAAAGAGTGCTAAGCATTCCCAAATCCATGTTGGTCAAGGGCCAAGAACCCTGGTCAGTCACCTGCACTTTTTAGCAAACCCATGTCTGCTATCGGGTAGTGCATACAATTGCCATCCATTGGTTGGATCACACAGCTAGTGGAAGTGCCGTCAGGTTCTTGATCCCTTGAAGGTCAAATAAACTTTCGCTACGTTACCCTCTAAACGCCTAGAGTCAATTTTGTTGGCTCAAAGATAGGCTCTTCATTGAAATAGAAGTGCGGGCAAATCGGGAACTCCATGTCACCTGGTTCCAACAACAAAGAACACGTCTTTGGATCGCAGATCGCCCCGGTCACCGCGCCCGTAGCTCGAGGTACTTTCGAAGGAGGGCATGACCTGGCCCACGGTACCAAGGACGGTGCGACCAGTGCAGAGTTCCTGTGAGACCACCGTGTGGTACGGGTGTGACCATGCAACTCCACCGTGTCTGGATCTGAGTTGCAAAGGGTTACAAAACAAATCCAAGGCCCAAAGAACCAATGAATTGTGTGGAGTCATTCCCTTCTCGCGCGACCGTGGGCCTTCAAACTGTTTCTCAAGATTATTGACGTGGGGAAGGTATGTTCGAGGCCCTCGAAATACTTTCATCGACCAGGGGCTTTCCAAGATGGATTACCAACATGACTTATATCAAATTAACTTCAACTTGTCTAAAAGCCTGGAAAATGGCGGGACACATCGAGAGAAACCAAAACAGGTAGCCAGGTGAAAACAGCCGAGCAAATCCCCCTGGAGTCCTTATCGTGCTTAGTTAGCAAGTGAACATGGACGAACCCTTCGGCCAGGATGTCCCGAACCATTGCCGAATTTTGGCGCTTCTCTTTTTGGCTGTCCTTTGACTTCGACCCTGCCACCCTTACTGCCTGTGCATCCCGTTGCCTTGCTTTACCTCTCCCTCTGTAAAAAGGGCCTTTGTCGGGGACCAGTTGGACTGAGAACGAAATGGTCATTGCAACGACTTCGAGCCATCGGAGAGTCCACTCGGCACCGGACCTGCGCGCAACCAGCGCTTACACACCATCTCTTTGTACACAAAGAAACCATGCAACATCGTCTAGTCTAGTCATATGAAAACGTAAATTCCATACCAAATGCGTGGCCCAACCTAGGCTTATCATAGATTTAGATAGCAGCACAAAGAACTACTTTATTATATAAATCAACATAGTAATAAGTGGCCTAAGGCGCTCAAAGAAACATGTAAACTTTACATATCTGTTTTGTTGACTGCCAGTGACCCTGGTGCTTAATTAATCTTAATTACATATCTCAGTCTATACTGGCCTCAAGTTCACCCCATTTCATAGTTGTTATCAGTTGTTATCCATGATTCAAGATTCATTGATTCCTTCACAAGGTGGCGAACGGCGCGAGTGCCTTCGCCGGCAGAAGAAGCGGTACAAGCACAGGAAGATTAAAGGTCGGAAACGCATGCCAAATTGACTCCATTACCTCCTTCTTTTGGATTGTGATGTGGTGGGCTGGGCGTTCAAGAGGCGGCTGATCAAGCCATCCTTGGCAAGCCTTCCATACCTGGAACGCCTTCTGCAACAATTCCCGCTTTTCATCTCTGGAGTGCCTGCTCAGCATGCAGATACCGAGTTCATGGCTCTTGTGCGCCTGTACTGAACCTTTAACGTGGTGACGGCAGTGAGAGGTGCCAGGGCCTCATAGAGCCTCTACACTCCGGTTGGTGTTGAGGCAAATCACAGCTGCGGAACGACACATGGCATCTTGAGCAGGAGAGCCTGGCATGGCCTCTTGCTTTTGGTGCAGCCGCCAGACGTCTGCTTACCCGAGGGACCGTCATCTCCCCCTGCACACACGCTTGCGCTCGAAGACGCGCAAACGCCACCCATCTCGCGCCGTCTCATGGAAGTCGGCCAAGTACAGAAAGGGCCGCTGGAAGGGATCCCGTAGAGCCTGAAGGCTCTGCAATAGGACTGGGATGTGGAGGCTCGAAAATCGGATGGTGGAGCTATCATGAGCTATCTTCGGGAGGTGGAATTCAAATGAAACACCAATCTTGGCACAAAACCTGTTTCAAAAAGATCCAACCATGCAAACTGGCAGGTCCAGAGTCCGCAACCCTTACAGCGGCGCGTTGCAGCCGTTGTGAGATTCTTGGGGGGGGGGGCGCAGTTGGAATGGTTCAGCATGATTGAGCATGATGCCTCTCTCTTCCTGTTGATGGGGGTCGGTTCATGTCTTGGACATCTTTGGTGTCTTGACCCGAAATTGGAAATAGGTCTCAACGAGGCGTTTTCCGCGTTTCCTTGGCAAAACAGGAGTCATGGAGGAGTCAGGTGGTTGTTACGGGTTGTTGATGTGTTGGGCTTAAAGGATTTAAAAGGGACAAACGTGCGTTCTTGGTGAAACGGATTGTAGATGCATGTACTGCATGTACAGCATGATCATCCTACCTGCATGGTCGTCTTGGCATTGTGCTTCCTTGGGCAATTTTTGAATGGTGGACCGTGAAGACCTATGCCAAAAAAACACCCGTCTCTGATGGAGAGCATGGCTCATAAGGTTGACCACAATGATACCCAAATATTGATATATAGGTCCAAAATGGTCCAAAGGCGCAAGAAAGACACCCAGCGTCACAAGAACTCATGTTGAAAGAAAGAAAGAAAGAAAGAAAAAAAAGAAAAGAAAAGAAAGAACGAAAGAAACAATGAAAGGTCTCAAAGGAATCAAACCAGGGAGCCGGATGTTTTCCTCTGGCACTTCCACTCCCAGCTCCTCCCAGGTCGGCTTCTCCCAGCTGGGCCGCAGTGGGGCCCCGAGCATTCACCGGCTGCCGAGCCGGCTTGGTGGCCTGCATCTCTTGATAGCCAGGGATGTCCTGAAAAGCAATGCGATGGCGATGGGAGTCTGCCAGCACCATCAACCAGATCTGCTTTGAAAAGAAATATCTGTAGCCACTGCGCCAAAGACCAAGCTTGGAGAAGAAAATACCACCAAGTCGCACGAGACGCAGGTTCAGAACGCCTTTGAGTCAAAACCAAACAACGTTGTCACATGAACGCCACTCCCATGTGGATTACTTGAGCTTTTACATCTCTACAGCCCACATGGACATCCGGTCAACTGGTAAAGGATGGCTTAGTCTTTCATGTTTCATGTGCGATTTCAGTGTCCAAGTTTTTGACTCACAACTCACGCGTAGGCCGTTTTGCATGGCAACAGTGTGGAACTTCCACCTACTAACCAAAACTGTTCCTGAAAGAGATTTTCTAAATCCGGGGGCCAGTGTCATTGGTTTGAAAAGAAAGCCGGCAATTTGACACTTCTGACAAGCTTCTGACAAGCTTCTGCTTCAAAGATACTTACATTCTAGTTGGTCTTCCAAGAAGGGACCCTTCCACTCCCCACACTGGTCCTCCAACTGGAGCGGATAGGGCACCACCTCAGTTGCCAGATCTAATTGCAACATATTGCAACTACCGGGAAAACAAATCAAAATAACGTCCATTTGACTAGTTTGGTTGTTTCGCTGAGGTAAGTGGTCAAACTGATTATATAACTTACAGGAAAGCAGGAGGCGCAGATTAGAGTCAGAGGGGTCAAAAAGGGTCTGTACAGGGAGGGCACTCATCAAGAATCTGCAAAACAACTCCTGAAAACTGTACCGGAAGCACTTCTCAATAACAAGAGTATTGCAAGCTGTGGTTGTGTCAAAACTGAGGAAATCATGTCCTTGTGAGTCAGAGGATCTGGCATCCACCTCCGCCATGTCAGGTTGCGTCAATGGCCGTGGCAGATCTTCTGCCTGGCGCGCGTCCTTTGAGTTCGATCACCATTGGAGGCAGCAACCCCGAAATTGAGGAAATCAGACGTATTCATAACAGAATGCAGACCTCCAAACAAGGGGGTGATGACTTCCAGAATATCGTGTGATGCTTCTTGAAAAGGTTGGTAAACTCGACCAGCTGCTTGCATTGTATTCCAATCATGTGTGACAAAGACATATTGTTTTTTGTAGGTCCGGCAGTATCAGTCTGATCAATAGAATAAAAAGGTTTGTCCATGGTTTGTCCTAAACATCCTCCGAGGATGAGGCATCTGCCTGCAGGCATGGAGAACCCTGTCATCTCCGGCATGGAGCGACCTCTAGCAGCCTATGCCCCCTGGCTTCCAGATCGCAGCGATTGTGCCTTGAATAAAGAATTCACATCTTTCGTGCTGTTTTGCATGGCCTTGGGAGATCAACGAGAGGGACTGGATTTCCTGTGACAGTAGGATGCTCAGGCCCGTGAAAGAGAGGGAAATGAACAAGATGCTTGGTCTGTATCTCTCTCTCTCTAATCTATATTACATCGCATCATATTCCTTCAAGTTGCGGTAGAGTCCAAGCAGCATAGCAAACAACATGTGTTGCTTCTTTCAGAGCAAGGTTTCAAGATCAGGAAAAAATAGTCCTGAACGAGCCATTATCTAGGAAAATGACTTTGGATCACAGGAGGTGAAACGGGTGGGTCAGTTGTGTAACCCTTGTGACCCTTGGGGTACTCACTGACGTACATCCACCTGCGGTATGGTCCCCCTTGCAATCCCGGGGAGTACTGCACTGAGGAGGTCTGCAAAGCGACTGCACCTGCGGGAACATGGGTTACCCATGGATGTGGGACCAACAACGAAAATACTCCAGGCAACAAAATCTTTGATTCTAATATGGGGTGTTCGCCAGAAGATCCCTGGTCTGATTGTGTATATTATATTACAGTATGTATATAATATGTATATGCACTACAACTCTACTTTGTGGTCAACAAATCGAAAACATGCCATGCATCCCTAGGAATTGCCCTTGAGCATACTGCAATGTGTTTTGTGTTTGGGGGAAAAACAAAAGACATCTTCTCTCGTACGCTTTGGGCCTGCTCCTCTTTATCCCTGCCGAGCCCTCCAGCTGACAGCATGTTGCTCACCACCATTGCCGAGTCCCCTGGCAAAAATGCTCAAGATCAACGGATCAATTCATTTGCTAGTAGAATGGAGAGACCCCCACCCAATTGACTGAAGTCTAACATCGTCGATCTATTCCGTTGGGGGTCATCTCTGACCTGGTTCCGGGTTCTCCTGTCACCCTTCACAGATCTTCGCTGTCGAATCCTCCAAAAAAGAGACGGTCAAACAGGAGACGGCAAGGGCTTTTTGTGGGTGCTCAAATTGAGGACGTATGCTGTTCCTTCACCAGGCAAAAATAAACCAGTGGTTTGCTATCTGCAAATAAGGGCACGCAAGTGTGTCACTAATTCACCAACGTACTAGTACTAGTGAGCAAGAGTCCTATATAAATGGTTTGGAGGCACATGTTCCTGCTTTCCCTTGAATGGCTTCCCACCATTAGGACACTGGTCGTTTATCTGTGCCAGCTGGCAGAACTGCTGTACTACACATTCTACACGATCCTGAAATTAGTTCGCAAAACTCAGTTTGCACCTAAAATCACAACATTTTTCAACAGCTGCGTTCGTCTCCACCAATCGACGTCGTGTCAGGTCTCGAGGCTTTCCATCTCCGGAGTCAGACGGTTTTCTATCGCTGGCGGCGGTGGCGGCTGTTCTGTAACCGGCCTTTCAATTTGGAAGGGTCCAGCAAAGACTGGTACTCCAAAAGCTGCTTCTGCCGATCTGAAGGACCCTCCACCTGGCAGTGGAACACATGGACTACGTAGTCCATTCGGGCATCCCAAGTTAAACGACTCTGAGGTCTTTGATCTTTGGATATCTTTCTCAGGCAGGATATCTCTTCGGATATCCCAAGTCCTGGGCAACTGCGTTTCTGCGACTCGAGAACGAGCCGCAAGAAGGAGCAACGCGCGTTGCCATTCTTCGAAGAGGAAATTAACTGATCTGTTGAAATCAAAAAATCTTCACCTATCCAGGGATTCTGTGGCTCCGTGACAATCCCCCAATCTTCCACCAAGGTCCATGTGCTGAGAAAACATCCAACCTTTGGCAATATCTGGAGACCTGCAAACCCATACAAATCCCCATCTCTCAGACGGCTGCCTCTGGTAAGCTGCCGGTCTCCTTAGGAGTTGGCGAGACCTTGGCATGTCGAGCCTCCGTCGAGATGGCACAAAAAGTTGGGCCAAACCGCCTGAAACGTCCAAACACATGTGAAACGAAAACACTGGTTCAGTGCTTGGATCTTTTCCTGGGGGCATCTATGAGTTATAGCAATGTTGATACTACACACACCAGGAGCATGCTGGAGACACCCGTGAGAAACTTGAGCTACCGAAGAATGATGTCAAGCAAATGGTTGAACCCCCTTACTGTACTTGGCCTTACATGAGGGCTTTCAATTGGTACACCCTAAGCTGGTGATGTTTAACGGTTCCCAAAGGACAACTACTGAGAAGAACTCTTTGACGAGGTGTTCTTTTTACCATAAATTTCTAGTGCCTCCATTTGCCTCCTGTTCATCAAATATGGACCCCCAAAGAAGCGGGGGTCCTTGATGTATCCTGGTAGTAGGTTCTCTACTTCCCTTTTGGTTCAATGCTGACCAACTCAAAGAGCCTTGCTGTTTCACTGAGGTCCTCCAATATATAGACGCGATTCCAAAACTCAGATCTCAAGGATTGACGCTGTGTTGGAACTTCCTTCTGCCAGAACTCAGGCTCTCAAGTAAGGAGTCGGTCCGATCCCATGGAATCGATGGGTCTCTGCCTGGGTGCGCAAGCCTGAGGTGTTTTGCGCATCCCATCAAATCCTAAGATCCCGACATCCAGAAGCTTGGCTTCCTGCTTTGAGCACCTAAGTAGAAAACACTCAGATATAGGTGCGGAAGACCAACCATCAGGGTGGCATGTGGCAAACTCAAATATAGGTTCCTCCTCTCGAAGGGAATCACGTTGGCTTTTTGGACATCCCTCAAGAAGAATCAAACCACCAGGGAAACCTCTGCAAGGTGTAGCAGGAGCCCAACGACCGATAATCCAACTAATGGACATGGGTGTCAATTAAACTTATCGGAACATGGTAAAGTTGTGAAGCCTGGCATGGAGAGAACACCAACACGCACTTGATGCAATTGCTGTGATGCGCTCAGCGCCAGTATGCACCATGTGAATGTGAAGATGGACGGAAAGTAGGGCGAAGGTCCATCGAGCGTGTACGCAACCTTTTGAAATTAACCTGGAATGAGTTTTTGTATGTGTTTGTCTTGTCTCAAACAAATCTGCAAGAATCCTCTGGTGAAGATTTGCATCCGTGCCTCCAAGAATGTCTATCAAATCCTCACACAACCAGTTCAAAGTCATGACCAGTGTCATGTATGATGCAGTCTTCTGTAAAAGGTCCCTCTTCTTCACACCAACACACACACACACACCAGGAAAGGACAAGACATGAAAAGACCTGATATTCTGAGGGGAGGTCTGGCGGTGTTTTTTCCTCATTGCCCACGTATTATGTCCGCGTCCCATCCGCTGGCGTTTCTGCGGCGTCCGGGCCAATCGCAAAGCGCATCAATGTCCTGCAAAGCCGGGCGCCAGCCGCTGCGTCCGCTGGCTGCCGGGTCGCAGAAGCTGGGAGAACTGCCATACCAACAAAAGAGGCCCGGCGCAAGCCACTGAGTTGCTCGGCCCCCCCCTTCGTTCTCTGGTTGAAAACCAGTGAAGGGGGATGCATTTAACCGCCACTTCCGTGCTAGTTCTTTGATGTTCTTTCAATGTTGTTGAACACTGCGGCGAACATGGAGAAAGCTTTGCATACGGCAGGGTCCTGTGTTTTCACCGAAACTTGTCAGCGATCAATAACTCACACAAATGAAACCAGGTATCAGTAGCTGCTTGCCTTCATGATTAGGATCCAAATTACGGTAGATCACAATGGTCACAAGGTGTGTGTGTGTGTGTGTGAGAAAACCCGGGACACCAAATGTCCTGTCAAAGTTGGAAAGTTACAGTAGGGACTTTCAAGGAGTAGTGCTTGATCCAAGGTCCAGGTTGATCAAAAGGGTAGCAACATACAATCGGGGACTATCGCGGACCGTCGGGGACCTGATTTTCATTGATATCCAACAAATATTCAGTGGCCAAAGCATAGCACCTTCCATGTCCTTAACCCTTTTCTGCTCCTTCCATGCTGATCCAAATCCTTCCACCTTCCGGCACCAAATCCCTCCCTCGAACACTGCGAACGGGACAAACGCGCACTTCATTCACCCGCGCCGTCGACCATGCACCGACCGCGCCCGTCGACCATGCACCGCTCCTCCTTCACCTTCATGTCCTGTTCATCCGAGAGGCGAAAGAGCCGCACCAAGGCCTCACCGATTCCGACGCCGATTCCGACCCCGCGGAGGAGGAGCCCGGTGGGAGTGCACCGGGAGTGCACCGGGCCGCTGTATGGGCGAAAGAAGGAAAGACCATCAACGAGCTCTGGGGTTGGCTGATCTTTGGAACCTTCATGAACCTTCTTACGCGCTCCGTGGTGTTTTTGCGCGCCTGTCGATCCTGCTCATCCTCCTGGTGGTTCACCAACTTCACGTCCACCCCGAGGGACAGTGCCGTGTTCTGCTCGGTGATCATGGCCTCCGTCAGCTCTCCCGCTAGCGCACAGAAAGAGGTGATGCAACCCGTTCTCAAACAGGACAACTCTGTAGAAACCCATGAGAAAACTACCAGAATGGGTTTGGACCATGACTTCCCTGGGTGTCCTACCAGTCCCTGTATACTAAGAATTCTGTCTGCCTTGGTTGGCGGGCTCAAGATAATGTTCAAGTATATGTCAATATTTTGATCACCTGAGAATACCTTGGATGTTTGCAATGACAATGTCCCTGAGAGGTCCAGGTGATCATCATAACACAATAGATAGTAATAGTTAGTTGCAAACCCATTGGGCCATTCTTGTTTATGGCTTTGGGTGCCTGGTATCTACATCATTCTAGGATTCTGCAATATTACTTGAATGGATATAGGTGTTGTAGTGATGGCATCCCTTTGATATCAGTCGAAAAAGGAATCAAAAAGGCACAATAGTTCCAGGGAACATGGCAACGATGCCCCAGCTCCTAATATTCACCCCAACTGATTGCTTCGCAGCACTCAGAGTATTGGCCCCCAGGGCCGAACTTTGCTTTCTGGAGTTGGACGATCTTGAAAACACTGGACGTCAACCATAAATCCATATAAATCCAAACAGCCAACCGATCCAGGTCCAGAAGTGGCAAAACATAAAGCAGAAATAGCAAGTCCACAACCGTGTCTTGGGGGGGAACATATTACTATATTCTCATAGTTCACCAAAATCGCATTTGCCCCGGTTGAAGGGAGACGGGACTCCGTTGACTTTTCATCCCGACCGTGCGCTCCCCTGTGGAGAGCTGGTGAGAGGAGTAGCTGGTGTATCGAAAGAAAGAGCCGAGAACAACCAAAGGCTTTTGCAAGTCCCAAGTGATGCAAGTGCAAGATCCCCAAGGCAATTGTACAAATATAGATGTTGTTACAGTAAAAGAAAAACACTTAGCTATGCGGTTTGCCAATGATTGTTTCTCTCAACGTACTGTCACTGACCTGTGCTGCACAACGATCCACACATTCTCTCGGACGGAACAACCTTCACAGAGTCATCGTAGATCTTGCGGGTAACCTAGCAGCAGGGTTGACTTGTGAACTTTCAATTTTCTGAGAAGGCCTTCATGCATGTACAATCAATGTCTCCATGGAAACATCTATAGCTATGTCATGCTGTTTCGTAGTGTTGTCTCTCTCTCTCTCTCTCTGTCTTCACATCTTCTTCATACAATTTTCCCTGTTTTGAAACCCAAATCTGGTGGGAACAGGCGATTATACAATTGGAGATCCGACCCACCAGCAGCAGCAGCAAACCACCACCAACAACATCAACAACAGTCTCAATGGGGGCTCGATGTTCAATGAAGGTTAAACCATGTTAAACCAAATCCAACAGGGACATCCCATCTTGCCATCCCTACAAATGCATGACATGTTTTGGCCAAAAAATGTGTGACCTCCTATGTCTGATCAAGGCAGCCACCCTAAGATCTCGGCCTGCAAGAGCCATATCGCTGAGAGATTTTGTCGCTCATAGTCGGCACCTGCCATTCGGGGCACACGGGGCAGAGTTCACGGCTTGTTTCGGCCAGCCGAATTCTGGGTTGCTTGTAAAACCCTGAGTCAAGTGCTCGTCTTGCAGCTAAACAAAGCTCGGTGCATATGGCTTACCCCATCCGCCTGCCCGGCGAAAGCCGCCCACGCTGGGCGCTTGGTTGGCGGGGCTGGGAAGCAGGTAGCCCATCTCCTGCTTCAGAGGTGTGCAGAAAACACACGAGAAATGAGTCATTTCCCTTAAGTTCATGCTTATTGGTTTTGGAGATCATGCCATGAGAATCCGGATCATCTTCGAAGAAGCTACACACCCTCTTCGGAACTCCGGAACTCCCAGCATCTTCAACATAGACTTATACAGCAAGAAGCTATTAGAAACAAGTGCATCGCTAGTAGTAACAAGTGCCTTACTAGTAGTAACAAAAAGGTATTAGGAACAAGAAGCTGACTTAGTGACTTATACAGCAAGGTGATGAAAATGCACAGATTTGCCACCATGTTGGATGCAGTGTCAGTTCACCCCAGAGCTGAACCTTTTGGTGCACTCAGGGTTTACCGGATGTACCCCAATGTTGCAGCTGCCCTTTAGAGATGGCAACCAAAGCCACTTGTGGCATCTCAGAGCCACCCAAACCACACAGAAGCGTCGTTTCTGCGGCCAGTCTCACCTGTCAATCCCCCAGCAAGGATGGGTTCCGTCAAGACGTCGTCAATCCTCGGGCAGTCTCTCCCGGGCCGGTCGGGGCGTCGGTCCTTCAGCTCGACTTGAGCAGGAAGATCTTGATCTTCGGCTTTTTGCCTCTTCACCTCTTCGTCGATCCCATCATTCTCCCTGGGGGCGGTCCATACAGGTCGGACACCGGTGGAGAAATTCTAGGAGACCTACTGTAAGGTACAACGTGCCCGGCGTGCTCCGGCCCAAGTCGTGTCAACTGCTTTGAAGCACAAGTGTGAAAGCAAGGCCACACGTGTGCTATCTATGTTCTCGCTTTCTGAAATACACTTGAAAGGGCGGCTATGACAGGTATCCGGAAAAACTGACACAACATAAGTTGGCCAGCCAGGCCCCTCCAGCTTGCCGTGCAAACCTCGAAAAATGTGCGAGGGAATGCAAGGGAACAAAAAGGCCACATGGAGTCATGCGACGCAGGCTTTTTAGCAACGTGGAGTATTCTATAGACTGTAGACTGTTGATTAATAACGCTCCCCCTTCAGCAGAATGGTTTTACATTTCCATCTGGGAGGGTTTCCAACATCAGATTTAGCTCCTTCGGAACTTCCCCAATGGACGTTGGATGCAGAAGATGCCTTTTTTGTTGATCAAGCCCATGAACACTGTACTCCAGGGATGTACCAAACGAGAAAATCTTTCTTGATCCACATCCGCGTCCAACCCCTGGAGAGTTGAATACCTGGGCGAGGTGATGGCATGCTGATGGGTTTGCTAGCTTTTGCGGCTGGTTGCGGTGAATTCCCGGTGAAGCTGCCCTGGTGTGGGGAAGCAGGGTAGACAGCCGTTGCATATGATTAGGTCTTTCGGTCTTTTCCATCCGCATCACATCCTACCGTTGCTAGTCTGAGAGGGTCATGGTATCCCAGCTGGTACACACTTCTTCCATCAACCATCGAACTTCGCATCCCGAAAGCTGCCCTCCTGGGTGGTTGATATGTGTCACAAAATCTGACTGGTCAACTCTGGGTGAGATTGTCTGCTTTATTCTTTTTGGCAGAAGTCCTCTGTTTCAAAACGACTGGAGTAGCCGCACTTGTCCAATTAAGTGTCCTTCACCGCCCACAGCCGCACAGTCCAGCCCCTCAGGAGAATTCAAGGCCATCACATATGAAGCAGAATCGTGCATGCTTGGGATTCGCATGCGTGTGGGGTACCTGGGCGTGATTTGCACGAAAATGAGATCCCTTCGTGAGGACTGAACCACATCTCTAGCCACAAACTGCCACAACCACAAACTGCCACAAACCTGTCATAATAAATTGGAAGCAACACCAACAGCATCTCGGGAGCATGCTCCAACTGGAATGTTTGCACGGTGGTAGTTCCCGGAAAGAAAAAACAACACGTTCCACATGTTGCAGAGCTCTGTCTGTTTGGGTGCCACATACTCAAGTGAGTGAGGCCTAATTTTCTTCAGGATGATCGACATGGGGCTTTGGAATAACATCCGAGACCACCATCGCCAAGTAAGTGACACATGGGGACTGAAGAGGTAAGGTGATGGGGCTAGAGCACAGTTTGCCGGCAAACATCTGCATCCCCATCTAGAAAAACTTAAGAAAGAAAGGAAGGAAATCAGACTAGTCTAAAGGCCCAAAGAAATGTCTAAGAAGGAAAGCCAATCTCGAAGAGACTAAGGATTGGCAATCAACTGAATCGTGCCGTCTCCACGGCGATCTGAGCAACTCATTGGCAGACTGTGGTGAAACCAAATCCATCAACTCATGAACAAAATCCATCAACATGTTCCAACTAGGCATTTCTGGATTCCCTGGATGCGAACATGCACAAAAAATACGATCTACTTGCATTGCATGGTCCACTTGCAACGTCACCTACTTCGCCCGGCTCCACTCCGCTCGCCGTTTTTCACGGGTGCCCGGACCCACTTCACCGTGCCGGGCGCCGGGGCGGCCGTCGCTCCGGTGCCGGGCCGGCCTCCACACAGCGCGAGAGAAAGCGTGGCGCAGTATGGCCAGGAGCTACTAGTAGCCTCCTTGCTCCTTGCGCAAGACCGCTACTAGTAGGAATGCCCCTTGTTACTAGTAGCGATGCCCTTGTTCCTAGTAGTTTTTTGCTCCTAATAGAAATGCCAGGAGCTACTAGCAGTAGGGGTTTGTGGCAGCAGTGGTGCATAAAAGCTCTAGGTAGCGGGATCGCTCCTGATGAGGAAACCGTTTGTGAAACAAGTGAAACAGGTTGATCTGGCACGTCTGCTCTCTGTGCGTTTGTTGTCGAAGGAGTGGTTTTACCACGCATTCTTAGTCGTGGCACAGTGGAATTTGATTGCACAGCGTTACTTTGAGATTGAATATCGATAACCCATTGGGTTTGTGGTTGACTGTTTTGATTAGATCAGCAAACTGTACGTGGAATGTTGGCATGTCGTTGCCACCAAGGCCAAGTTCATTGACATTTGGTGCAATATATGTTGCCGAATATATCAAGCTTATTTTCATGCCGTCTGGTTGGACGGTTCCAAGTAAATTCATGCCCGGTTTTGTTGAATTCTGTATGTTTTTTCTTTCTTCTTCATCGAGTCTACTAGCAGCCTGGTGCTGTCCTGGTTTAGAGAGCCACCTGTGTTGGTGTAAACTTTCGAATTTACACGGATTCTTCAAAACATAAATATATATATATATATAATTTGCGAACGGATGAAAAGGTGTGCCCTGGCCCCGTTCTAGCTCTTAGGTCAACATGAAGCCCGCGCGCTAAAGCTCCTTTTACCTGGTTGGGCACTTGAGCCAAAAGTATATGGCATGTACCTGTATAGCGACTATACTGGGACCCCATCCCTATTGACACCCCCCACATCCGTACTTCGACGGGGAAGGGAGATGAGTGGATGTAAAAACCGGAGAACGAATCACGTTCTCAAAAGTGTATTGGAGGTCAACCAGTATGTCCTATTGAAATGAATTAGCAAAAGATCTTGCATTCGCTTGAAAGTTGGATCAAGCAGGCAACGGAGCTACAAGCAGAAAACGTGCACCTACCTATGGTATCATGCGATTACCAGCGGTGTGAGACGCAATCCTATCTCACTCCCATGATGCCAAAACGGTCACCATGAATTACCCGCGATCCCTCAGTACTTGAAGTACCGGAAGTGGCATGCCGGCATGACCCCAATGTTCAACCATTCGTGAGTTGTCGCATGTAGTCAGCGCCGACAAAGCCAATGTAGTCCTTGATGAGCTCAACGTTCCTTGGATTTCCCGCTCGGATCTGCTCTTCGAAGGACTTCAATTTCCTTTCTTGGATATCGGATACCTCTATGCCATAGTAGCGGCATGCAACGAGGATCTCCTTCGTGACATTCTTCCTCTCCGATTTGATGGCGGGACTAATGTCGATGAATTTGTATGGAGCGGCACTTTCGTCATCTGGTTTCTGGTAGTAACTGTATCGGCTCGCTCCGAAGGTCTTCTTGATCATACGTCTGATGAAATTTGAGATGAATGCCAATTTCTCGATGATCTCATCCTGGGTCTCAGACTTTCGAGCCTTTGGATCACTCATGCTGCGCTGAGTGCTGCCGACCTCTTTGAGGTACTTGTGGCTAAGCCCGCAGCGGATTGCAGTGATCATCATCGGATGAACAACATTGGCGTGGAATTCATAGATCTGCCACGCTTCTGCTGCATACACATCGTCGGTCCATCTGCTCATGCCTACGACCTCGGCTCTCTGGAGACGTCTTGGAAACCCAGTATCCGGATCATTTGGTACTATCGGCCATCTGTTGTACGGAGTGTCGTGCCGCTGTCCATCGTCGAACATTCGCAGTACATCTTCACGACTCTCAAAGCAGTTGATGTCGAACGTTGCGTTGGCCAAGCTCTTGATCAACTTCATCAACCTCAAATCAAATTGCTGCGTGACGCCAAAGTTGTGGTCGATGGGGATCGCAGCTTCTTGCGGCAATTCGTCAATCGCGAAGGGGAAAGGCTTCGGAAGTTCATTCCCGTATCCATCTTGAGGGACCTCCCGATATTCGGGTTCGCCTTCAGCTTCGTCCGGTCGTTCCTTCAAAATGATAGGAACTTCCTCCTCTTCCTCTCCTTCGGATTCCTCGATCTCAATGACCTCTTCGGCTGTCTTGCGTGCATTCTTGATGACTTCGTCGATGTTTGCACCTGCAGCAGAAGTTGTTTCACCGGAAGAACTGGCTGGGACATCTTTCGGAGGTGATCGTTGATTGCGGTCCCTTGTCTCCTTGGGTACCACATGTGTGAGCTTTCCATTCGCGATCAAAACCGCTACGCAGTGCGGACATATCGTCAATCGCACATCGACTTCGCCAAGACAGTTAGGACACGGCCTTGAATCGTAGTCTTTCATCGCTCGGCGGTACACGATCTCCTCGAAGAGTTCCTGCCACTCGGTGCTATCATATTCTGGGTAAACACCATTCTCCTCGATCATACCCAACAGCTTTGAAATTTTGGCGTCGTCCTCGGAGTAGGTATCGTCTAGGACCTCAACCGCTAAGCTCTCAAGCTTTTGAAAGCGTGGAATCATGATCGGGTTTCCGTATTTGGACTCCAGAACAAGGTAGCTTCCAGGGTCGGGTTCCCCATTGAGTAACCGGATCCATTCGATCTCCTCAGGCTGTCCGGGTTCCGCATTGTCGCATTGCAACCATGCCCCTTTAACCACATCGAAGGGAACGACGTTCTCAACCAATAGAGAGCCAGTCGCTGAGATGAGAAGTCCGTACTCCTGCAGCTTCCACACCGGAATGTAGAGAACCACTGGGCGATCACTCAATGCGACCTTACGACCCAGCCAAGGTTTACCCTTGTAGCCCTGCTCCCAGGCCCATGGCGGAAAACATGTGAAGTGGATAGAATCCCTTCCCGATGATCCGAGACCTCCCGGCACTAGCCCTCATCGCATGATTGAAGTCAGCGCTCCGAGATTGGTAGCGTGAAATGCAGTCACCATAGATAGGGCCATGTCGTTGGTCATCCTCGACCCAATGTGGTCGATGTCAATGGTAACGTCATAACCTCCGCCGTCCGTTGAGTGTGCCGAGGTTGCTCTTACAGCCACGGGAAAGCACCATCCATCGCTATGGTGGAGTCTTCCTTTGGAGATTCCCATGTCCTTGAGTTCGTTAATCCATCCCTTCTCCATCGGGTCATCAGGCTCATTGAGTTCATCAGGGCGAACACGGACCGCCAACATTTGGAATCTGACCCTCTTGGTTATGCGGAAACACTCATAGTTTTGGTCGAAGTATTTCTCCAAACGCGCCTTCTTGGTCACGATATCTATGTTGCCGTAGTGATAACCGTCTTCCCAAACTGCATTATCACCTAACAAGTCTTCCCATGACACCCATGCGCCTTCATCGCATTTGATTGGTGTGAGTCTTCCTCCTGTCCTGAACTGGCGTCCAATTCGATGTCTCAACTTCGCTCCCAATCGACGACTCAGGGCCTGGCTCGCTTGGCTGTATTCAGGTACTCGGCAGTCTGGAGTCGGATACTTGTGGTTGCCGTAGTCGGAGTTCTTTGCAGCGAAAGTGACTCCGTTGATCGGTACTAGTTCAACTTTCCCGACCATCGTCATGGGGTCGATTGGCTTGTATCCCTTCTCCTTCCGTGTTGGTAGGGGGTAGAAGTGATGACATGCCTTTGGTGTGAGGGAGCTGGAGTGCACAAATGCCTTCTCGACAAATTCATACACCTGCTTCATATCCTTAGGGCCTGCGTCCACAAGCTTCCGCCCATTGTAGGAATGTGGTCCTCCTTCGACTCCATCAGCACTTTCGATCAAGGTGAATCCGTCATGGTCGAACATTGTCACGACTCTTGCTTTTAACATTTCTTTGCGCTTGAACTCGCTGTCGACCTTTCTTTCTGGAGTGGGCGATGCTCTCTGCTTCTTCTTCTTAGGCTCCTCGGTTGGATGTCCAGATGGTACATCGTCGGGCGCAACCTCTCCCTTCACTCTCTTCTTCCAATCACTCAATACCGAGGTGACTGAAGGTGAAGATGAAAGGGTCTTCTTGCAATTGAGAGTTGTGTGTCCCGACTCCATGCAGTGGATGCAGAATTCTGCCTGCCCGATCTTCCTCTCAAATTCGTCGATGGCTTGCAGTATTGATGTCTTCGGGTCGGACATGTCAACATCTTGCTCCTCCTTCTCCTGTCCACATTCAGTCTCCATATCGACACCTTCGGCCTCGGGCTGGTCAGTGGCTTCTGTTCCCTGTTCTGGTTCTTTCACAATTTCGAAGAAGTGGTCGATGTCGAATTCAGGAGGCGGCATAGTCCTCATGCGAACGAGAATCAGCGCCACGTTTGCCGCCTCATCAGAGTGCGGGTCCATGGTTCTAATCATCGATCGCTTTCGGTTCTCATACGTTGTCCTGTCGTACAGCGATGCAGTGACGCGTTTGATGGATTCCTCTAATCCCGTCCTCAAAGCTTCGATGTCACCCCATCCTCTGAACAGGTGTCTGAAGAGTTGAGCAAGCCCAGCAACGCCTCCACCATGTCACCTACCCGTTCCTCTGTGGGATCATCTCCGAATATAGTGCGAAATACATCGGGTTCCAGTATGGTCTTGAGGTATTTGGTGTAGCATACGTTGCCAAGGTCATAGGATCCCTGGAAGTACTTGGCGTTGCCGATTATCTGCTTTTCCACATGGATGCTGGGTCCTCTCCTCGTTTTGAAGAAGTTCTCCGTCATTGTTGATGACAACCTGATCCCCCCGAAGAACGAAATCTCCTTCTGGAAACCTGGATTCTCATTGAAGATGACCATCGCCTCGTGTAAAAACTTCATCAAGTCATCGTGCGGGTTCATCTCTGAGATTGCGATGGTGGGAGAAGATACCGTTTGCCCCATGCCGAAGTTGTGAAGCAATCGAGCACATGCATGAAATCGCTTCTGGACGTAGTCTTCTGCGGACATCCCACGGCATCTGTTTGCTGCTCCGTTGATGCATTCCGCATAGCAATCGTCTTTCAAATCGGAGTCTATGGGATGGCAGACCAGACAGTAATCGCAGCAAATTTCCTCACCCTCCTTAAAGTCATCAATGACGTACCACCTTTGAGTCCTTGAGTATATTGGTTCTGGCTGAAGGACTCCCCAGTACTCATCCATCCATGGCATCTTGTTCTCTCTCCTTACCTTCTCCCTCTTCCTCCTCTCAGACTCATTCTCACCTGAAGGCTCCGCAGTGGACTGATAAGCATGGCTTCCTCTCACGGAATCTCCGAACAAGTACTGATACAACCTCTCTTTGTCCTGCAACACGTGTTCCAAGTTGGGATCGTGGAGGCTATTCGCTTCGGTCAAGGGATCCGGTGCCATAAAGCAAGAAGCGAGCATCTTTTCTCTGAACAAGTACTTTTCCATGACAGCGTGGACCAGAGAGGTTCCAGACTTCATAGAGTAGGGGTGACCGCTTCCGGCGACCGAAATGGCTCGCCAGAATCTGTCCGACGTTGTGGACATCATGCCATTCAGCGACAGCTCGTCCTTGATCGTGTTGGCTATCTTACCGAACGAACCGACGGCATGGTGAAACTCCACGTCTGCGCAAATCCTCACGAAGGTAGGTAGTTGGCAGCATGCGTCGAGCTTGACGATCACATCCCTGAGTCTTGGAACGAAGTCCGTGGGAACAATCACAGTCTTGTATGTCCCCTTCTCGCCCGCAGTCACTAGATTGCTCAACGACAACCACACATGGATGGAGGTGGGTTCATGGCGTTTGACATCATCAATTCGATCACGAACGAAGTTGATGAAACCATATGGATCCGTCATCACTCCTTTCTTGTACTCAGGCGTACAAGACATGTTGATGACCTTATCCCATCCAAGTGACAATAAGCTCTGGGCGAACACTGTCTGTTTTCCGGAATTCGATTTGGTGATGTACTCGAAGTCAGACATCAAAATCACCTTACTGGTCTTCATGGCGCCGATGAACTCACAGTGCACACTCCCACCGTCGATGGTGCGAGACGCTGGCTGACACGTTACACTTGGGATGAAACCCTTCAATGTTTCACGCATCCTTAGCTCCAATTCCGCTTCATCATTCACCTTGGCTTCCATTGGGTAACAAAGGTTGTATAGCGTTCTTGGAGATGGTAGCCCTCCAGCAAGTGACACTTGTGTTGTCTCGTAGATGTTGGTATATTGAGCGAACCAATGGGCGTCTTCTTTGTGGTAGTTCCGATCGATCACCGTCTCTTGGTACCCCCCATGCCAGAACATCAAATACGACGTCAACCTTCGTAAGTACTGCAACCATGTCATCTGTCCGTTAACGGTACAGGGACCTTCTACGATGTGCCCGGATGGCACCTGATTGGTGCTGACCATTGCGTAGACCTTCATGTCTCGCGAAAAATAGTCTTTCCCAAATACGTAGTACTTGGATGACCCCATCGGAAACGGCATTCTAAACCACGTAGTGACTGAGATGTCCCTTGATGCCGCACCAGTGGATGTTGATCCACCTGTCCTTCCCCACCGCTTGTAGGACGTCGGCCCATGTCCAGTTGAACTGTCGGAAGGACGCTCCGAAAAGTTCTGCTGTTCGAATGACGACGACGGTGGAGGAGGTCTTGGCGCGCGAGGCATTGGTTTGGCCATCGGCCTAGCAAAGTCACCGTATATCTGAAGCGGCGGGCACCACTTTGGCCTATGAGCGACGTCAGGGGGCTCAGGACCTTCACTTTCCAGCATATCCCAAAATGGTAACGAGGGGATAACTTTGTCCTCGATTTTCTTCTTCATCTCCTCGATGTATTCGGTGTAGGATTTGAAGGCGCTGCTCCGCCGGTTGTACTCATTTTGCCTCCCGCTCTCCGCTGCAGCTGCGTTGTACTGAACTCGAAACATTGTGGGTTCAACCGGGATCCACTGATTGATCATCGGCATGATTTTCTCCCTCATGAATCTGAGTTCTTCGGGTATTATCATGGCTACCGGAGGCTTGCAGTTGTCAAGGTATTGCACCATAACACTCATGGAGCCTAGAAAGGTCTCCATATGGTTCTGTGCCGCCGACCTGTATTTCGGCAATCCTCTCTTCCTGGTAATCAGGTCCTCGAGCACATCGATCACGTGGATCTTGTCCAACGCGTTGTCCGAGTTGTGGACCCTTATTGCCAGTGCCATGTTGCGGACTTCTCTGTTCACCGTCTCTATCAGCTCTTGTACCTTCTCCTTCGCGTTTCGACTGGTGAGTTTGTCAGAGGTGTGATAGAAGATCGAGCTGAAGATCGTGTAGTAACTCTCAAGGCGGGTAGCATAGACGTGATCTGACGGATCCGCGGCTTCACGCATGTTCATGCTCTCATTGGCCGACCCGGACAGGTTCCTCCATTGCTGGTAGGCAACCATAGTGTCATTGAGTCTGCCGCTGTTGATGAAGTCGCGGACGTCGTCCCATAAGTCATCGATCGCCCCAATCTCCTCAGGCTCCACAAGGTAGCGAGAAAGGTTGCTGAAAACCCCACTCGCATCGTTCCCGAAGCGCCCCTTAATGGTGGCCATGGATAGCTTATAGCGTCTTGCCAAGTCGCCAGTTTTCTCTTTCTTCTCTTCCTCGTTCATGTAGCCCACTAGCTTCTTCAGTGAAGCGGTCAAGAACTTGGTGTCATCGGATTTTGTCCTGGACATTGCATAGTTGATGGATAACGGGACAAGCGGAGGAATGCCGACGGCAATCCATGCTTCAACCACATCCAACCCATGCGTACTCCTCGACATCCTTGGAGGTAGGGTGATCTGCCCTCTCTCCTTCATCTCAACCAGGCCATCGAGGATCTTGATGATGAAAGTCGGGTAGCCGCTCGTGTTGCTGTTATAGTTCATGACACCACCAACAGAAGCCATAGCCACGTCGCTGAAGCGTACGGGTGAAGCAGTGCTGTGGTCACACAAACAAACACAACAGGTCTGAAAATCATGAATGCCATGTGGTTCGATCCGTCGTGCGTGTGATATTTGTGCCCCATGCTCATCACATGTGTATACAGTCTCGTTTGATGTTGCATCACACACTGATCGTCCGTTGAAGGAACTACCCAAGGCTCGAATCATAAGGCACGGAACGGCATGCATCATCTTCTCAGACTTCTGGAATTCAGCGATTCTCTTGGTCACGGTCTTCAGGATAATGCCGACTATCTTCTTATTATATAACTGAGTAGTCTTAGTGTATTTGCCTGCACATTCTCTATGGCTATGGCTCTTGTCACATGTTCTGCTGAGCTGGTCGCCAAACTCAAGATTCCATGACACAATCTCCCAAGGTTTCTTGATGAATTTCTTGTTGGAGTGCGAATCGTTGAACTCAGCCCCTAACCCGTACATACATCCGTCAAACACATGACAGTCGCAATCAGTGCCGCTCAACAAACGTTGAACCCTTTGATCTTTCCAGTAGGCACAGTATCTTGGTAGTTCAAACAGTGCGGCGGCTCCGATCCTCAAAACACGAGTCATAACAGTTTCAAAACGTTCCCAAAGGTCCCAGTATAGCGCTCGCTTAAGCTCTATGGATTTAGCTATTGCATCGCTGACTTTGGCGTTGTATCTCGACCATGCTGATCCGCCTGTACAGGGTCCTGCAAACATTACTGCATCCTTCTCCGAACGTACTGCTGCGAGCGCACGTGCAATTCCGTATGGTGAAGTGAGGTCATCGCTCTGAGATACAGTGACGATGGTGCAATCGTGCTTCGCCGCTAAGTGGGTGAAGTGATTACATTCCTCTGAACACAGTAGGATGAACGCGGGTTCTTTACCTATGTCGTACAGATCAATTACCATCTGCTCGTCGCGGGCGGTTAGGTTGTCATCTTCTTCGCACAACACGAACTGGTACCGATATGCAATCTCCCCATCATGTCGTCTCAAGTTGACATCAACTATTCTGTGCTCTTTGCTCTCCTCGCTCTTGGCTTTGCTGACGGAGACGAACGTTGGGACGATGATATCCTTCAGTGGGATCGTTTTCATACGCTTTGGGGTGCTACATAATGCTATTGCAGCCGATTGAGCTTCCTCGTTTTCCGATTCAGCGTCGTTTCCCCTAAGGGTGAACACAGTCTTGCCTATCCATCGGAGGTGCGTTTTGGTATGCGTACCTCCACCTGAGTGTCGCCAATAGTCCTTGACACAATCCTCAAAATCTGACGACTCGAACTGACTTCCTTGACGGTAAGTCATCCTATCGTCTTTGATCCGTGACATGTCGACTGGACAAGATGGTGCGTCACCCGGGCAGAACGCCTTTCTCCTAGGAGACGAGTGTATTCTTGTTAGCGTTTTAGCTTCTTCGTCTACCTCCCAATGATCGTGAACTGAGTGCTCTTGCTCTTCAGGATCCGAAACGAAATTGTCGAAAATCATCGAAGACCCCCCAGACCCCCCATTCCCCCCCATGCACAAGGCGTGTCAGGGCGTTGAGCACATGTAGTGCAGAGGTCGAGCAGTGATGAATCGACAAATACAAGGACGAATCACGGAGAGTCTGTTGCAACTCGCTACATTGGACAAGCGGACGCAAGCTAAACAAAAGACGTGGAAGGAGCGCAGCGTTGAAATGACCAGACGCAGGAGCGGACGCTTCGGGTAACGGAGAAGACAAAGGATGAAACTGAAAGAACGCACGTTCTACCCAGCGGTCAAACCGAACGGGTTCTAAGTGAGGGTCAACCTTGTCCTCGATCTGTTGCCAGTGCACGTCCTGCAGGATCCAAGTGCTGCGAAGGTATGCCATATCAGGGGGAGCCCGTGGTGGACGTAGCCTGTACAGCTTGGGAGTACGAACCATAACGTAGGGGTCGCATCCGGGGATCTCTTGCAGTCCCTCTTTGCTCGAAAGTCCCGGCTGATACAGTTGTGGCGGGACAATCGGAATGGTGGTGTAAGGATATGTTGGCACCTTACTGTGACGGTCTTTCTGGAGCTGCTTGGCGTAAGACAACCCATCATGAGTTGGCTTCATCAAGTCGAGCAATGCTTGGCTGCGCAGACTATCGTCGCTCAGTATATTGATCAACATGCATGCATGTTTCCATGAGTTGGCATCATCGAACCCTTTAGTGTGGATATCGGCAGCCATACGAGCAGTAACCTCATATACGAGCAACAGATAGTCACGCTTGAACATCTCATACAACCAAGTGATGGAAATACCATGAGTGCGCTCCAGGTGACGCATCGTGGGGTTCCTCCCACTCCTCATAACATTGATCATCGCTTGATTATCGTCATAAAAGACTATTCTTGGTGGCGTCCTCATCAAAGTTTCCCATGCACTGATGCTTGGGATTCCAAGTGTCCTCAATGCGTAATCCGCCGCTACAATCTCAGCCTCCGGGGTGGAGTGGCTAACGCACCCTTGACGTTTGCTACCTCCTGCCAACGGGAAACGAGTTCGTTTGCCTTGGACATGCATGTGTGCACCGGAAGTCGACTTCAACGATTGACCACATCCTGCGTAGTCCGCATCTGCGAATAGGGCTAACGACAGGTCTGCTTTGGAATCACCGACCCAACCTACCATTTTCTGATCGGCTGAATGATGCACGTAACACATCAGGTGGTGCAATTTAGCATCGTCGGCAACTGTCCATTTTGCCACATTACGAGCCAGCACATTGATGGCCCTTAACAGGTCGAAACGCGCTATTCTAGCAGCGTACAACAATTTCATTAGGAGACTAGCAGCATGAGGCGCTAGGGTACCACGAGGTTGTTCCTTCGCATCAGACTTGACGTCATCGTCTGTTGACCTGGCCTTGGAAGCTGCCTGGTCAGGCGAGAAACAAGTACCACACCATGTGCATGTGACAGCAAGTCCCTTTTGGGTACTGCATGGTGCTCTCGATGGATGATCCTTTGTGACATCCGGTAACATGGGCGTTGCAACTTTCTTCAATACTGTGTCCTTACCTACTATATCGAGGTACTTGACCACGCTCATTTTGAGCAGAGCGCTCATATCATATGTCATTGTAGTGACTTTGGAACCATCGGCCAATTTATCTTCGCCTTTCGACAAAACACATCCTAAATACAATCCGACCTCGGTTTCCGGTTCAATGCGTAGCTTGGATCGGAGTAGATCCCAACCTTTCTTCAAATTCTCCTTGGGCCCTGCCAATTTCAAGTCGTCCACATATATCACTAACAGCAGGTCTAACTTTTCGTGGTAATACATCGACGGCCATTCTGGTCCGACGGGTTTGAACTCCAATGCACGTACAGATTCGTCGCAATGTTGCTCCCACATCGTTCCAGAGTCTGGATGTCCGTATAATGCTTTGTTCACACGACACATAGGACGTTTGAGACCCCTTCTGGTGATCTCGTCTTGCAAGTGCTTGGGCCACGCTTCCCACGGGAGTTCAGCCCAACACGGTACACCGCCCAATAATGCTTGGATATATGCTCTAATGGCGTCTGCTACCTGCACATCATTACCTTCCAGGCAACCGTAGAAATCGGCCCATCGAGCAGCTTCGAATGTAGCTGGAGAGTTTCCAAGGTCTTGGAACAATGCTGCCTCGAAGTTCTGGTTCTTCACCTGATCTCCGAGTAGAACCCCTCGCCCTTTGAACTTCCTCTTCGGGTCATCGTCAGGCAGTTGGTAGTTCTTTTCCACACATATTCCATGTACTCTTGCTAAGTGAACTTCTTCCCCTTTCTTCTTGGAGGTTGCCACTATCTCATCATATTCTCTCAGCCACGACCCGTCGAATGTTTCCTCATCCCAGAGTCCGCCCCACTCATCCAACATAGATTGCATTGCCTTCTTATTGGATAAGATCTCAGCACGGCTCACAGGTCTTGATACCACAGCGTTGAACAACCTATTGCCCATAAGTTTCGGGCGATGTTGCGTATCACGCACTACACATGGCATCGTCGGAAATGGTTCATCAACTACATCGTTGTCAATGGGATCACCAGTGATGCAACAACATATCTGACCGTTCAGTGGATTGTAGACGTTCTCCGTCTTCCAAGCCGCCATAGCAAGATTGTCATCGTTGTCCTCCCACATGGCACTCTCGTCCCAATCGGTGAGGAATTCTTCATCACTGGGGATACACGTGGACTCGGATGTAAAGGATTTAGGTGACCATGGGTCATCATCATCATCAGTGTCCCACTCCATAAAGGTAGTAGGCATGGCCAAGCTTGGTCCACCTTCACCCTTCTCATCCTTACCCCTAGACCTCTTTTCTTTCTTGGATTTCTTATCCTTCTTGGTTTTCTTATCCTTCTTGTCTTTCTTGGGCTTCTTCTCATTATCTCCTTCGTCACCCTTCTTGGCGTCTTCCAGGTCCTTCAAGAGTTCGTCAGGCTCCTCGTCCTCCTTCTTATCCGTACTGCTCCCAAGTCCTTTCGCTTTCTTCGACAATCTATCCACGACCTTGTCTACATGTTTCCCGGCCTTCTTGGCTATAGCTCTATCTTTCACCGATAGCTTCTGCCATTCTTCAGGTGTAAGGTAGTCCTTGGGCCTTGGTGAGTTGTGGAAGAGTCGCCTTCCATCCGATCCCACTCTATATAGACGACCGTCCGTTGCGATCTTGACGTGTTCGCCGTCGTTGTTCAAGTAGATTATGTTATCGCCTGGCCCCCCAACGGAGTAGTGATCAGGACCGGAGTACTCCTCTTTCTTCTTCTCTGTGAGCTCTTCCGTTTCCTTGTCCTCGATCGCGTCAATTTCGCTAGCTTTTGACTTCAGATCCCCGTCTGGTGGATCAGGCGTATCATCGTCATCGTCTTGATCGTCGCCATCGCCGGGATCGGGTAACTCGGGATTGGTAGGTGCATCTGGAGAACCGGATCTCTCCTTCAGGACTTTCATTCCTTCGAGTGTGCTGTTCAACTTTTCGTATTCCTTCTTCAATGGAAATTCTATTCCGTCGTCTTGGAAGATCTTCTCGGTGATGTGAGGAGTAATCAACTTCCTCAACGGTCTCTCGGCGTCATAGCCTAGATTCTGTTGTGCGAAATCGCTCATGGCCCATACTTTGTATTTCCGCGACCAGTTCATCCCGGTCCCCATAACGTATCCTGCGAAGATGCCAGGAATGCTCTTGGGGTCGAACTTGTGATCTTGGTCTCTTTCTCTCGCATCACTAGGTTTGAAGAACACCTTCGCTCCAAGTGGTATCACCATGCCTGGGAATTCGCTCTTGTGCAGTTTCAACCATGCACTGCTGCCATCGCTCAGTTTCTCGATGTTCAATAAGTGGCTTACGCATTCCACAGCAAATGGCCAAAAACATGGTGGTAGTCCTGCTTCTAGTAGGCAAGTCGATGTGGTAAGCATCAGGAACTGATTGTTCCTTTCGGCGAGTGAATTGTTCTGGGGATGTCCTGGAAGCGACTGGTCTAGTGGAATCCGGAGTTCCTTGAGTGCTGATTCGAATTGTGGCGCATCATCCGAGTAAGCGTTGGTGACTTTTCTCTTACCGATATAGTGCTTCATTGCCTGCACCACTTCGTCACTATTGCTTGCTTTCAATGGATAACCCCATATCACACCAGTGAACCGATCTCGAATCACCAATATGTCCTTATCCGGCATGATCCCATCTCTCGCCATCTTCTGAGTGTTCATGAGATCGAAAGTGATAAGGTCACCGAATGCCTTCAATTTCCGTTTGAAAGCTCCCTTGCTAGTCTTGTAGTGCTTCATCTTTGCTCTCACACATGACTTGCAATATGGGTTCTTGTATCGGTGTGTCATCAAGTGCAATATGGATTTCGCCTCGTTCTTCAGCACTCCTGGTTTTGATAGTCTGGTTTCCCCGTCAACCACATCGACTTCCAATAGTCCCTCTTCATCTTCATCAATGTCACTCTCCCCTCGTTCAGAATCCGCATCACCTCCATGTTCGTCGCCTCCGGCTTCTTCAGGTTGACCTTCGTGATCACGATCGAATCTCGGGTCTTCCCCGTCATATTCCTCTTCAGGAGAATACCTGTCATCACCGTGTTCCTCTGGTTCTCCTTCGACGCCTGCAACAGCTGGATTGATATCAGATTCATCATCCTGACCTTTCTGGTTATCTTTCTTCTTTCTCCTCCGTCTCCGTGGTTTCTTGGGCGGAAGTTCCTCTTGTTGTGTCTCCTGACCTGTTGTGACCTCGTCTTCATGCCCCACACCTGACAGTATGCGATGAAGTATCGTGGCCAAGCCGTCAGGTCTTGGTAAACATCTCCCGTCATCATCATTCACCTTGATGTAGGGTATGTTGTCATGCACCGATAGCGGAATCTTGTTCGCGTTCTGGTCGATGAGGTATGGCAATTGATTTGCCGGCCATATGAATGAGTACCCTTGTTCCATGCACCGTTTCCCGATGGAAAAGACTGATGGTGTGCTTTCCAACACGTGTGCCTCGGACCTCATGGGTAGTTCGTCCACATTGATGTCCACCATCTCTGATGTACTAGTTACACCATTCGCTGTCATGAAGCTCACGGATTTGGGTCCTTCCTTGGTGGTAAGGCCCATGGCATTGACTTTCTCTCTTGAGATCAAATCGTGTCCACATCCCGTGTCCATGATGAAGCGTATTGGTGGTCCATCATACCTCTCCACAGCCATGAACATCGTGGTTCCTGGTATCGTGTAGTCGACAAAATCCTTCCTCACTACCTCCCTGGTGTTGAAATCAGACAGGTCGACGTCAACCTCGATTCCTTCATCTTGAGTGATTTGTATCCATGCCTTGGCAATGTGTTCAGCATAGAATAGCTCCATCATCTTACCTTTGGCATGTGCTACTCGTGCAGCTATGTTGCTCACTCTGAGGGCTCTCAACGACGAAATGAGCTCGGTATCCACCTTCTGCACCTCATTCCTCTTCTTCCTGAGGGGACGGTTGTTTAGCTCATTACCAGGATCGCAGGTGAACGTGGTCACATTCGCCTGGTCATCGAATCTGACTTTAAAGCGAAGCGCCAGCTTACCTTGTTGTACGTTGGGAAGTGCGGGTTGTATGTCCTCGTCATCACTCTCGATGTCTCCGCAAAGCATGAAGGCTGGCGCAGCCGGTTTGGGCTTGGCTTTGCCTCTAGCCTCTTGCTTTGTAGCAGGAGCAGCGTGATGCTGACGTCGACATTTGTCCCCGAACTTGCACGATCCTTTCTGCCAATTCCAACAGACCTGATCCTTCATTGTCTTAGGGCTACTGCTCTTGCCACCGGGACTCTTTGATCTGTCATCCTTGAGGTTTTCTGGTTTCTTAGCAGAACTCTTGTGCTTCTCTTGGTGACTAAACTTGCATTTGTCTCCTCTAGAACATCCGTTTTTCCCATGGAAGTGGAAAGCGCATCCTATCTTGGACGTATCTGCTGGAGTCGCTGACCTGCCACGATCCCCTTTTGGGCTCTTCGTGGCTGATCTTCCACGATCCTGCTTCTTGTCCTTCTTGTTGTGGTCCTTCGGATTAGCCTGAGGAAGTACTGGAGCGGCGTCATGTTTCGGTGGATCGGTCTTGGTATTCTTGGGTTTCGCTTTAGGGTCCTTCTTCTCCGCCGCTGGTGTGGCTTTCACGATGTTCCCAAAAGCCTTTTCCCTTTCTTTCTTGTTTGTGGTCTCAATTGATTTCCGTATCCACTTCGTCATGATCTCTCGTAGCTTCTGGTAGGTCTTATCCGGATCCTTATCCAACATGTTGTCGTACACAGACAAGTCTAACGCCATAACTTTGGAATCCTTAATCTTATCCCAAAGCAGGTTGCGAAGTGCTTTGTCAGGAAGCATGTCATCCGCATCCATACCTGATATGATCTCATCCCACTGTCCGAGGAATCTGGATAGTTGATTATCCCCAGGGAACTTTAGATCGAATAAGTGCTTGGACGCATACATCACATCAACGTTGTCGGCACTTCGGAAACTATCGACGATCAACGCTAACATTTCTCGTCCCTTGACCATTCCAGGAGTTGTGCCTCTCGCACGTCTCTGCATCATCTGCCTCACCTTCAGTTGTACGTCATGAGATCTCTCACCTGCTGCGTGGATGATCGTATGTAGGGTGATACCTAGCTTAGCGTCTATGCTAGCGAATCTTGCTTCGCCTGATGTCTCGAGTAGAAATGGGTCATATGGTGATCTGAAGGCATCCGAGAGCCATTGGATCCAATCTTCCTGTTTCTCGTCGCCCGATGCCGTCACGACTGCCGCTACAACCTGGGATTTCCAAACCTCCAGGTCGTGTATCTTGGGCCATGCAGGGATGTTGATCTTCTCGTGTTCCTTCCGAGATATCTTGGAGCCGCCTGAGCTAGAGGATGAAGCGGCACCATGTTCGGTTGCGGCTGCATTCTCTGCACTTGTGCGCTCCTCTTCGTACCTCTTCCGGTACTTATTCCTCTCATCTCTGAGCCGTGATGCATGCGCTTCGAATTCCATCATGTCCTGTTGGTTCTGCATCATACCCTCGTAGTACTCAATTGCCTCTTTCTCCTCGGACCTTAATAACTTTTCAGTACGTTCAAGTTCCGCTCTAAGCTTGGTCATCATCTCATTCTCCACACTGGGTTCTGATCCCATGTCTGGTGGTTTCAACTTCAGTGCGACCTTCAATTGTGCTTCACTTGCGCTTGATTCGATCAATTCTTCCTGAAGACGTTTCAGCATCCTCTCTTTACGTAGAATGTCCTCTTCCAACATGTTCACCTTGACTTCGGCCTTCTTGAGTTCGGCGCTGGATGGTTGAAACGGTCGATCGGATCCTTGAATCCTCGTCTGAGTCAACTCCTCGTTCGCCTTCTTCAATTGCTCTCTGATGCTCAAGATGAACTTGTCCTGAGTATTAGATCGGTTGTTGAGCTCCTCATTCTCTTCTGATAACCATTTGATCTTGCTTGCATACATCGCTTCCCTCATCTTCATCTCTTCAGCATATTCGTGTTTGTTTCTGGCACTCTGCCTTTGTAGTCCAACTAACTCCTGTCTACACAGATCCTTGACGTTCTCAGCATCTGCGATTGTAGTCATGACCTCGGTTACGGCTCGATCTCTTTCCGCCGATATAGCCTGGATCTCTTCCGTGCCGATGTTCACAACTTGACTAACCATCTCTGCGCTGTTGCGATCAGCGTACTCCCCTAACTGGGTGAGACGATCCCGCATTGCCACACGATCAGTGTCCATCTGGTATTGCAGGTCGTGTGCTGCTGAGAGCAAACAGTCTCTGGATTCTGTAAGTTGGGTGATTCTTCGTTGATTTCCATATCCTTCGACATAACATTCTTCGAGGTGTGCCATCACTACTTCGTGGACTTCGGTCTCGTGTTGTATAATCTGGTTCTGTCTCTGCTCACATTCGACCATCCATGCGTTTTGGTGGTTCAACATATGCACTTCGGCAAGTAGTTGCGCACACTTCGCATTCAGGTCTCCATCGGCCCGTGCTAGTTGTAGGTTGTCAGTGCTTGCCCTTGCTCGATCTCCAGCTTCGCTGTCCGACGGCACTGGTACAGCTGACCCATCCTGCAATGCTAGCGCTCTCACAGCTCCGGTGTCAGTCCTCCTCCTTGTCTCCCTAGGGCTACGGCCTGATCTCGGTGTCCCCCACGGTGGTGTCGAGTGCGCTGACGGGGAACGACTTCGTGCTCTACCTGTCGCATCTTCTCTCACCGCTGTCAGAGTCTCCACTTCGATCGTACCTGGACTAGAGTTGTGGGATGCACTCATCCGATCTGCGGCCGCAGCAGCTGCTCCAAAAGATGCAGTGCTGGCGTCGGATTGGTCCATCTTCAGTGACTGAGGGTAACTGTTCTATCCGATGCGTGTGTGTTCAGATGGTGTTGTGTAAGGCCGCAGCTCGTACCCAGCTCAAAGGAGTCTGGATACGGCTGATAACCTGCGAACGGATGAAAAGGTGTGCCCTGGCCCCGTTCTAGCTCTTAGGTCAACATGAAGCCCGCGCGCTAAAGCTCCTTTTACCTGGTTGGGCACTTGAGCCAAAAGTATATGGCATGTACCTGTATAGCGACTATACTGGGACCCCATCCCTATTGACATAATTATATATATACAATCGAACATGCTTTATCAAGAAAAAAAATGTAAATACCGCATTTGATGCAAAACATTCCCGAACCATCGGGAATGGGCTGCAATAAGTAGCCTTTGCGTTCTGCCGGCAGGATTTCTGGCTGAGGAGGATTAGACAAGTCGGATTGGTTGGATTCACAGTTGTGCTGGCAATGTATTGTCCATCATTCCAAGCTTCAATATGAAGTTGTCGTACAGTGACTAAGCTAGTTTGGATTTGGTGAAGAGCATCCTTACTTATTTCCATGTTGTTAGGGGACTAGTGTTGTCTACTGGAAACAGGTGGGTAGAGTTTCCAGGGATGCAGGAAGAGCTTGTATGGCGGGAAAACGAAAACTCTGGACATGTGGACATTCCCCAGTTATGTGATGGTGAGTCGGGTGTCCCATCACAAGCACACTTGATTTCGCCTTTGAGGCGTCGCCTATGGTTGGACTCAGGGTTCATGAGGCCAGCGACGAGAAGGAGTCGCAGCACTTTCATACGCGGATGTGGGTCATGCAAAGGATCTGGTTCTTGGCATTCCCCTTTGTCTATGCGAGCCTGCAACTGGTCTGCTTGCTTTACTTACCCATGTTTCTAGAAGAGAGGTGGAAAGTTTGCGGTTCACACCGTACTGCGCGCCTGAATAAGCTTGCGGTCTGTCTCTGGCAATGCTGGTCCAAACATAATCTCTCCATTTTTCGCGAGGTTCATGTGGATGCTGAGGCAAAAGTCTATGACTTTGTAGAGAATACTGCATCAAATCTTGGAAAACAGGATGATTCATAACTTGGTGTGCTCGGGCCACGGGCCCATCATGAGATGTCAGGGTGGAAGCAACCGTGCAAAATCCTGTGCGGCGCTGAGGCTTTGCAGGGAGCGGTTGATAAATCCTACTGCGTCAAAATGCAGGCTAAGCTCAGGGTCTAGAGAGGGAGGTGCTAAGAGTGTGAAAATTGCTAGCAGAGATGCTCTGTAGTTGTCAGTGTTGAGAAGGCATCTCACAATACCCGCACGCATAGATCTGATCTCAGCTGAGGAGAGCGCCAGCTTGTGGGTCCCGTATTTTCGTATCCTGTCTGACCATTGATGATTTTAGTGCCTTCGAGAGTCATGGAGCTTCATTTATCCGCGTTTTATTGTGGTAGGGCTAAGGTCATTACCCTGTTTTTGCTGCTATGACGAGCAAGAGGCTTTCTGCATGTTGTGACCAAATCTGGATGGCCTTGTCTGTGTTTCCTGCATGCAATGCTTTTGTGAAAGAGTAAGGCATCGAACCTGACAGGATGTGCGATTCATTCGTGAGAGGTGATAGCTGCGGAAAAATGGGGACTGCTCTTTCAGTACGGCGAATCTGCAATGCCTGCGGAATCCAGAGCTGCGCTACTTTGACGAGGGAATGATTCAATCATCCTTTAACCTCGTCAACAGTATAACATAGTATAACTATGAGACAGGTCAAAAGCATGTTTAGAGGCCATGAAAACATCTATGCGGGAGCCTACTTTCCCGTGGTGACAAGTCGCTTCGAATCGCTTGAGCGGAGAAGCGTCGAACCAAGGACCACCTTGGTTCCATCCTTGCAATACGTTGCTATCTTTGCCTGTAAGATTAAAATCACCACAAGCAAGGCACTGATTTCACCACGCGCTCGGAGATCTTGTTCGAGGGCAGCGAAACATGAATGGGAGTACTGCTTCTTGTCAGCTTCCCATCTGGCACGACTAGAGAGATAAGCAACGAAGAGGAAGACGCAGGCGGAGCCATCTCCAGTCCAGATCTGGGGTCCCACAAGTCGATCATCTTGTTCGAATCTAAAACACGAAAAAGATCTGGTGGCCAATGCAATTCTTGAAAAGACCAGCAAATAGATTTCTTGATAAGGAAGGAGATACCAGTGAAATGCTTGTCTGCTTTACCAACGCTGTGCACGAGATGGTAGTTGGGAAATTGAAGGTGGAGGGAACGTTGAATGTGTGGTTGGAGATGTGTTTCTCCAAGTGCCAGGATGTCGAATTGAATCTGTTTGACAGTTTAACAGCTAGCTAGCCACTTTGTAGGTTCAGCAAAGCCATCGATGTTCAGTGTGCCTGTACTGAGTTGCGATCGCGTGTTTCCAGTCATGATATGGCAAAACTTAATCCGGCATTTTGCGAGAGATTTGCCAGCCAATGAATTCAGACACAGAGAGTTGGGAGTCCAGAAGCACGACAAACACCGGCCGAATGCGACGTGGCACGATAGCGGTGAAACGGGACAGTGTTGTCAAATCCTGCCTTTGCTTTGCCTTTTCTGGCATAGCACCTGTGCTACCTTCTACTGCTCTCTTCACCGGCGGCTCACGAGCTGTGATGTCTTTGACCGCCTTTTGCCAGAGCATTCTGCGAACATGTTCGCAGGCTTTGCCGATCGGCCTGCTTGTGCATGTAGAGACTGCTGACTCTTAGCAACGGCATTGACTGCTTCGAATCGGAGCTGCTACTGGAGCTGCCTTTTGTGAATACCCTGTTCAATACACACAGGCGAGTCATCCCCATTTTCTTCCGCGATGAACATGCATATGCGCCTGCAGGGCCGGATTGACTGGGGATGCCATGCAACTTCCATCTGCCTAAATGCGAGTGGTCGTCGATGTCATGCGCGGCGGCATACTTTTTGAGATCATCCGCTGTGACGAAGCGACGCGCAAAGCGAGGCTGAAAGGATGCACCTTTTCATTGCAATTCCATGCACGGCTTTGTCCTTCACGTGCTCCATGGCCGCTTCCAACGTTGTCCCTTCTGCAAGCCAGAGGAGATCCATCTCAGGACGAATCGCTCGCAGCCGTGCAGTTTGTAGAAGGCAGCATCAGTTCCACTAAGACGGAGGACCTGATCAACGATGTCAGAATGAACTCGAAAGGTGGCAGACAGAGAATGGTCATTGAGTCTAGGAAGAATCTCCGCTTTAAGCTTCCAGCTGGCAAGTGCATGGCGAGCAAATTTGGGATCGTTGATCCGTTGATCATATCACTCTGCCATCCGAAGATGATCAGAAGCTTTGCAACTCACTTGTGCATGCAAGTCGGTAACTGTACAACTTCACCAGTAGCGATCTGTCTGACCGGTTGTCCGAAGCTCAGCTGACAAAGAAATCGATCTGCTGTGATAGTCTTGTACTGACCATCATCACTGCGAACCCTCATGTCTCATTACACTGGTTCAAAGGTGTAGCCACGGGGGTCCGCGCAGAGGGGGATGTGTTTGTGGGTCTGGGGTGGGCTAAAGTGCGGCCCCAATAGCGTCTGTGCTCCGTTTGTAGCGATGCCCTTTGTTCCGTTCGTAGCTTCTTGTTACTACAACTTCACAAGCGGTCTCCAGCTTGAAATACCTATTGTTTGTCCTGTTCTGTGCCAAATGTCTGGAGCACCACCAGACCATCGCCTCGGTCCAGCTTTTCAGTGGCCAAGGGCGGTGGAGGAGGGTCCACGATACCTGGCACGCCCGTCCGCGCGTTCCGAAGAGAAGGGGAAGCACCGTTTGAGGTGTCTTCGTTGGCTTGTTAGTTAGGGAAGCCATAATTTCAGTTATGCTAAAAAAGGAATTGATTTGTTCCGAATCTGTAATGTGTCGGGAAGGTGAAAGGATAATGGAGGATAGTAGTGCAAGAGAAGAAGCATATTGGCCAGGCTCGGGCGCCTCAGTCTTTTTTTCAGATCACCTGGCGCAATGGGGATCAATTATACATATATAATCTCCCAATAATATCCAATAATAGTCTTTGGGACTATCCTATGACCAGTACCAGCAAAGGTGGATGATGATCGTTAGCAAAGGCCGACATCTCTTAAATAGTGATATAATGATAATAGTAATACGACAAACACTAAATAGTCTTACCTTCTGAAAGGGTGTTTGACCAATGATCTCCAGTGGCGGTGCCCTTGAGGACCCTTCGCGTCGCCTCACTCAGTCATGCACACCATGCATTCCTTGTAATCCACAAACATCGGGACGCACTAAACAGAACAACTAAACACAAAATTAAATATATATATATATTATATGATTGAAACAAAATTAGAACAACACAAAACACGGTCTCCGTCTTATGGATCCCAAACTCCCCCCCAAAAAAAACAACCAACCCTGCCACCGGCGCACTAGGCAACGTGGTGGTGCTGGGCCGCTTCGCGCTACTGGGGCGCAACGCACCGCTGCTGTTGCTTCGGGGCATCTCCCGCTCCGCCTGACCGGTGACGCAGCTTCTGGGCAAATGCTGCGTCAACTCCCAAACGAACGCGTCCTTTTCGGTACACTCCCTATAGAAACATGCAGGTAGATGGCGTGGCTCCGAAAGCATGACCATGAGACCCTCATACCAAACAGATGGTGCCATCCACGTAACCAGGATGATTTCAGGGAGTGTACATTGCCTCATCGAAGTGATGGCTTGAGGAAGATGCTTCATGATTTTTGCTCTGATGATATTTGTCAGGATGATCGGATTTCCCGATGCCCCAGAACCTTGCGGATGGTATAGGCTCTGCCAGCTAGTCACTAGTCGTGTGCAACCTATGAAAACCAAAGGTAGAGTAACACTAATCACTAAAGGGGGGTGTTTATCACCTGATGATCAGTCCATCGTTGAGACGTCACCTTCACCTGACTTTTGACCCTCGAAAACAGTTGCGCTCTGAGCACAAACAAATCCTGGTTCTGGTTGATCAGCAGTAATTAGATAGCTGGGTAATCATTATGACTCATGACATTATCTTCACAGGTTCAAGTGATATAGACCATACTCAAATGACTTGCTAGTAAAAGGACTGGACTTCTCTGCACCATCCAACTCCAGCACTTGTCCACACGACCTTCAACACTTCGGACCCTCACCACGTACCATCCGCACCACCACCAGGCTGATTTCTTGACACACACCATGATTGAGGACACATCCTGACCCAGAACATCACACACTTCGATCGAGGGAGAAGGTAGCAAGGGCGTTTCTACTAGGAGCAAGAAGCTACTAGGAACAAAGGGCATCGCTACTTGGAGCAAGGACACTACTAGGGGCTCCTGGCCTTACTACTAGGAGCAAGAAGCTAGTAGTAGCTTCTGGCCTTACTACTAGGAGCAAGAAGCTACTAGTAGCAAAGGGCATCGCTACTTGGAGCAAGAAGCTACTAGTAGCAAAGGGATCGCCCTCACAACCCGCAGCGTATCCTGGGACATCGCCTCGGCACCGTGCAAGGAGCCCTGTGAGGAGGAGCGGATAATGGCAGCCATCGGCGCCAAGGAGGACCTGGGAACACTTCACGGAGGCAAAAGGCTTCTGAGGAAGACAGGTAGACCATGGTAGACCCTTCAAAGGGTGTTTCTTCACTTGGGTGTTGTGACATGTTTGGGCTCTGTTGTTCATGCTCTTACGGTTGTTCCGAATTTGGTTGCCATCTGCTGTTGGTGTTGACGTTGCTGTTGTTCATGTTATTGGTCCCCTGGCGGTGGTGTTGCTATTTGTCTTGTATCCTTTTCAGTGGGTAACCTGCCTTCTGGTTGAAAATTGTCGCAGGGCCAGTCTCTTTCTCTGTCTCTCTCCCTCTCTCTCTCTCTCTGCAAACCCTACTTGCTTTGGCCGCTGGTTCCGACTAGAATCGACAATCAGAAGCTCCCACAACGAAGACTTTCATCATGTCGGGAATCCAATGTGCATCCTTGCTTCCGAACGTTCCGTCCAAATTGGAACCTCATTGAATTCGACCTCCCCAAAAGGGCATCGCTACTAGTAACAAGGGCATTACTACTGGTAGCAAGAAGCTACTAGTAGCAAGCTGCCTTACTACTAGGAACAAGAAGCTACTAGTAACAAGTGCATCGCTACTAGTTACAAGGGCATTACTACTAGTAGCAAGAAGCTACTAGTAGCAAGCTGCCTTACTACTAGGAACAAGAAGCTACTAGTAACAAGTGCATCGCTACTAGTAACAAGGGCATTACTACTAGTAGCAAGAAGCTGCTAGTAGCAAGCTGCCTTACTACTACACTCTTTCGGCCCTGCTCTTCGTTTGGCCCAGCGGCGGCCGGCCATCTCGCCCCGCTGACCCCGGTGGGCTGACGCGTGAGGGCGGCGAAGGGCCTCGACATGAAGCGATGCTTTTTCGACATGGACCTGGTGGTTTACACGTAACTGCTGTACTGATACATAGATATGATATACACTGGGTACTACACTGAGATACACTGAGTCTATCCCGTTACCAGAGTTGATGACCATGGTTAGTAAGGGCCTTTCTCTAGAAACTGTTAACTGACTGTTACAGGTAATAGGATAGGACAAACCCTAGAGATACAATTAAGGATTCATGCACAAATCTGTGCATCTGGATTGTGAAGAACCTATACCATTTCCGCCAAATCGCTTATTGGCTGGGTGGGTCAGAACAGTTCCGAGTTAGAGAGTCGCAGGAGTCTAAGCACTTGTTCTTCCATTGAGTTTCATTCACTGCTTTCCTCATCACTGTGGTCTTGGTTTTAGTGTAAAACGGAACAAGCTGGATATCTGTAAATACTAGTTATATATTGAAGAACATGGAAGAACTGTTTTGCTTCAAGAGCAAGACAATGCAACAACCAGTTTGCCAAGCTTTGTGTCCTCCCAGGTGGTTCAACATCAATGTAACTCCTTCCTCAAGTTCAGCATTGGTGATCTGATCTGCTTTTGTTGCCTTCGCGCAACACCAACTATGAAGTGCAGTAGACGCTGTCACCACCTCAGAATAGTTCATGATGTGTTGCCTGAATGCCCACATGCATACTTAGACTCAGAGTAAATGCCAGTAGAAGGCACATCATTCGGGGCCAGGCTCCACACAAGCTTTGGAAGAACAACGAACCCCTACATCTAAATATATATATTGTTGATTTGTGCCGCCACATTGCCATCGGTCGCTCGATCTCGTCAGATGCCGGAGGGTCACTCGTGGAGTGGAAGGGGATGCATTTGATCCAACGCCATCAAGGCTCGAAAGTCAGGGGGCTTGGTTGGCACGAGCGTGGCACGCCATAGAGCGTGGTGGCGGCGGACCGCCGGTTGTTCGTTGGAGGCGAGGACGCCTCGTTGACCTTGGAGAGTTGGAAAAGGAAGCAGCCGCGCTTGGGAGCGCGAAGTGGTGGGAAGTGGCCGGGCCCGCGCCAGTGTGTGTAATACACATTGGTAGCGGAGCCCATCACGGCCGAGACCGATAGGTGAGGACGCTGGTCGATCTCGGAAGCTGTGAGGGTTCCAGGAAGGTGATTCGATGCCGCCTAAAGAAGTTGGAGGAAACAACACTGGCAGCCTCAGCCATCTTCCCTGGAGCCAAATTCCAGGATTCAAGCCGGGCGAAACAGAACTGACTGAGTGGACCAAAAAGGTCGAGTTTTTGGCGCAGTTGTGGCCGCAGGAGCATTTACAGTTGTTGGCCCCCCGCATTGCGCTTCAATGTGAAGGCTCAGCGTTCCAACGTGTTTCCCGCCTGGATCCAAAGGAGTTGCGTGTGAATAGTTTGGATGGGGTGAAACTGATCGTGGAGACCCTCGGAGGAATCTGGGGGAAGTCACGACTGGAGGACAAGTTTGAGCGTTTTGAGAAGGCCATCTATGGAACAGTCCAGCGGTCGGATGAGACCCATGAGAGCTACCTGGCTAGACATGACCACCAGTTCGAGGAGCTGATGAGTATGAAAGTTGGGATTGAAGAGTTCCGTGCATACATTTTGTTGAGGAACTCCTCCATGGGCCCCGAGGACAAAAAGCGGTTGATAGTAGAATCCCAGGGATCCCTGGATTACCGTTCCGTGGTCACCAACCTCAAGCTCTTGGGAAGCCGGTTTTTCCACGAGGTTCACACTGGGAAGCCAAACACCACACGTACAAAGACATATGATACAACAGCATTGTTCACAGAAGATGAACCTACATTGATGTCATCCCAACACTCCACTGGGGAAGAGGAGCATGGTTTTGTGGGTGAACACTTTGTGGATGACTATCTCATTGAACAATTGGCCGAAGAAGGTGATCCGGATGCAGTTGTTTGCATGCAGTTTGAAGAAGGACTCATGGACACCTTGCAGGGAGATCCCGACATGGCCGCATGTTTGAATGCTTACACTGAGGCTCGAAAGCGCCTCGCCGATCGAGCCAAGGGGAGGGGGTTTTGGGGACCCTCCAAAAAGGGGCAGGGCAAAGACAGAAAAGGAAAGGGTGGCCGATTCGATTTTCGACCTCGGAAGCCACTCGCTCAACGCATTCTGGAGAGCAACTGTCGACGTTGCGGAGCCCGTGGACATTGGAAGGCGGAATGTCCGCTCCGAAATCAGAATCCGGCAGCCTCTGGATCCACTGCACCCAGGGAGAACGGAACGTTCACGGGGTTGACCCTTCATGAACTCGACCGGAACCAGTCCAACGATGATGAAGACGACATGATACTTGCGGAAGCCACTTGGTCAACAGCGTTCATGGTTCAGCATGTTCATTTGGGCCGGAGTAGGGGTAAAACAGGTCATAGGGAAAACATCACAACCAAGATGGGGTCGCAGAACGTTCGGTCATGCACTCTCAGGCTGTTGCCAACCATGAAGGCTAGATTGAGCCTGGACCGTAGCCCCCTGACTGAAATCACTGGCCAAGAAACGCCGGTGGAGGCCTCATCGTTTTTTGTAAGTCATGGCTCATTCGGAATTGTGGACTTAGGCGCCAGCCAAACGGTGATCGGAGAACACCAGGTGAATGAAGTCATTCAGCAACTGCCGAAGTCCACTCCCGTCCGAGAAGTGTCATGCAGCACGGTTTTTCGATTCGGCAATAGCAGTACAGTGAAGTGTGATCGAGCCCTGCTAGTTCCACTAGGACCTTATTATGTCAAGATTTGCATTGTGCCTTCGAAAACGCCGTTCCTGTTATCAAATAACATGTTTAGAAAGCTCGAAGCCTCGATTCACACCGCCTCAGACGAGATTTTCTTTGGACGCCTGAATCTGCGACTCCCTCTGCAGCTGACTGAAAAGAAACTGTACCTCCTGGATTTTGCAGAACTCGTTCGTTTAGCACAGAAGGATTCCAGCTCACAGGCACGAGGTTCGACTCAGGTATGTCCTGACAGCATCCTTAGTGTGAGTGAAATCCCAGGTTCAAGGTCGCAAGATCAGGTTTCGGAGAATCAGCCGTCATGCACCACCACCGAACAGAGCGATTCGTGCCCAAGCCATCCGGATCCGTCGAGTGAGCCTGATCGCCATGTCCAGCAGCAAGGGAACATCCCTGTCAGATCGCTTCAAGGCCCTGCACATGGCTGTGACCGCCGAACAGCAGGATCCGGAAGTGATGACAATCGAAGAATTGTCCATGATGAAGATCACATTCGGGGAGGCCAAGCGAGGCCAAACCTATCGCGAGGTGCTGCAGACCGATCCCAAGTATGTCAGCTGGTTTCTCAGTCGCTACCAGGACAGTTCCAAACCAGCCCACAAGGCTTTCGTGAGCTATCTTCGGAGGTGCATCGAGGAGGAGGAGACCAACCGGGGAGTGACCATGGACGTCCCTCAGGTCACATCGACCAAGGGATATCCCAAGGCAAAAGCAAGCTCAGCTTTGCGCCCTGCATCGACAGAGGAGAATGCGGTGTGGCTGAGCGAAGGGATGTGGGACGTGGTGGAAGAAGATCACGAGAATCATCTCCGCGATCTGACCATCGAGCATCAAAATCACCGACTCGATCAACTGGAAAGCACGTTGCAAGCCATACTCCAGGTGCTGACGCCAAACAATCCCAAGCTGGAAGCACAGGCAGCGGGCACCACACAGATTGAGACCAAGTGAGAGCGGTGACTGAGCCAGAAAGTCCACTCAAAGTGCCGAGTGAGGTCAGATCCATGCTCATGGATTGCACCGGGTGTGACACATACCAAGATAATCCCCAAGGAGTCATAGATCAGGCATATTTTCAGGATCTTCAGGTCACGGTCACAAATCCCATTTACCAAGAAATGTGCCAGTACTTTGGGAAACACTATGGAACCCCAGAAGCCATCGACAGTCACTTGAGCAAAATAGGGATTGACTTGTTGGAGGTGTACTGTGACACTGAAAGTCAACTGACCTCACAGACACAGGAGCTTGGACTCAAAGCCGTTCGTTTTTGTCGCCATAACGGAGACCTTGGGACTTTCGGAGGCCGTTGCAAGCTATATGATCTCATCTGGGTGACCCGACCTCGAAATATCTGGACATCACCCACCTGTGGACCATGGTCTGGATGGAGTCATCTGAATGCCGGGAAGTCCCTGATTCTCGCGGAAAGGATCATTCGGGCCAGGTCTCATGAGAGATGCCACCTTCACCTGTGTGATGCCTTATGCCGAATGCAGATTCGTAGGAGGTCAGATTGTCATTTCCATCTTGAACAACCAGTAAACTCAGATATGCTCTTTCAGGGAGAACTGTCCTTCATTGTGCATTACACGCTGCAAGCTAAGTTCGACATGTGCACAGGGGGAAACTTGAGACATCCGGAACACGGGGACACATTCCTGAAGAAGCGTATGCAAATTTGGACCACATCAAGAGTACTCCATAGGACCATTGAACAGTGGCAGTGCCTTGGACATCATAAACACATGCCAATTGCCGGCAGCTGTCAAGTCCCAGGCCGTGGTCGAATGCCAGTGACTAAATACACGGAGATGTACACTCGGGGTTTTGCGCGACGAATAGGCCAGGTCATTGGACTCATAGCCAAGAACCATGAAGAACAAGCTATCGCACAAGGTTTAGACGACATCTTAGTCGGAGAAGATACCCTACACAGGGAAGTGAAGCGTCGCCGCATTGAGACCAAATCACCACCGGAGCCAAGCAGTGCACCGGATGTGCACGCTCGAGTCGTTGAAATTCTCCAAGAAGCCGACCATGTCACACCGCGGGTCGGAAGAAATTGGATCACACAAGGAAAAATCATTGACAAACTTCAACAGTTGTTTCCGGAAAAACAAATCATTGCTGTTGATGCATGCAGGGGAATCAACCGACTCAGAATACCACCAAAGAATGTACCCCCACAAAGCTGTCCGTTTCGACGAGCAGTAGGAAGGAAACGAACCGATCAAACAACCATGGTAGATGAGGACTGGGAAAATTGGACAGTACTTTCGAATAGACAACAAATTCGGGCCGGAACACCCACTCGTTTGTTGCTCACCATGTTTGCTGCCGAGCATAGCTTGAACCAAAAGAGTGTGAGCCAACCATATGAGCCGGACCATTTTGGACCGGACCAAGGGGAAATGCCACCAACGCTGAATCCTGAGACGGCTGATCGAAATGCCGAACAGGAGCCGCCCGAGTCAGAGCCAGAGAAGTCCCGTGTGCTCAAGCCGGTCCATGGACCCCTGTTCCGTGCATTGCCGGACAAAGTGCAAAACCAAATCATAAAGATCCATAAGAATCTAGGACACCCTGGTCTGCCTCAATTGCGAGCCGCCTTACAAAGTGAGGGGTGGTCTGATGTTATCATCAGAGCTTTGCCGGATTTCGTATGTGACACCTGCCGAGAACAAGAAGCCCCAAAGATTGCGAGACCTGCGCATCTCACAGCTCCCAAGGACTTCAATGATCTAGTTTCATTTGATGCATTGGAATGGAAGACCACCGAGGGGAAAAGTTTTTGGTGTTATCATTTCATTGATTCTGCCACCAATTTTCACACTGCCATTCCATATCAGCAGGGAACATCGCAAAGTCTCATGAGGTGCTTCGAGGATGCCTGGATCAGGTGGGCCGGTCCACCCAAGGAGGTGATGTTTGACAGCTGTGGAGAAGCCAACAGTCAAGAGTTCGGCGAATTCCTCCAAAGCCATGACATCAAAGCTTACCCCATACCTTCGCGAGCACATTGGCAGTTAGGAAGAGCAGAAAGAAATGGGGCAATTCTTAAGACCATGTTGTCTAAGTACCATGCAGAGCAGTCCATCATAGACCACGAAGGGTTTCGACAAGCATTACTTCATTTGTGTTGTGCTAAGAACACATTGTCCAAACATGCTGGGTACAGCCCTGAACTCTTGGTGTTGGGAAAGAGCCGCCGCGTGCCTGGCAGTCTGATGGAGAATGACCCTCAGGAGGCCTCGTCATTTCTGGACACGGAAGGAAGCCACTTCCGACACCAAATGATGCTGCGAGAAGCTGCTCGAATAGCATACGTCAAGGCTGACCATTGCTCCGTGCTGAGGAAGTCATTGCATGCCCGGTCAAGACCGTTTCGCATGAACCACCAAATAGGGGATTGGGTAATGTACTGGAAATCATCTCGAACCGAAGAGGGTCGTTGGCTAGGACCTGCCCGAGTTCTCATGGTTGAACACAATGCCATTTGGTTGTCTCATCTCACAAGACTGTACAGAGTAGCTCCAGAACACGTCCGAGTCTTGTCCTCGCATGAGCAGCTGTTAGCCAGAGAATTGAAAGAACTTGGAACCACACCAATTCAAGGGGCAGGAGTTTTCCAATATCAGGACCAAATTCAGGAAATCCCAAGTGAAATCCCAAGAGGAAGTAGGGATGCACGGCCCTCAGAAGAAAGCCCACCGGAAATCATTCCTGGCAACCCTGGGGAAGTCCCTCGTGGAAGTCGACCCAACTCGATAGGATCAGAGCAACCCGACACAGAACCTGAAATCAGTTCAACTCGACCGGCGAGTCCGACAATTGGGGACAGTCCGATGCCGGATGCCGCACAAGTTCCTGTGCCAGAAGATGATGATGACAGCCTGGTGGTCACGAATATGGTGCATGATCACTGGCAGGTCGTAGGGAACAAATTGATTCGACACCATGTGAACCCACGAATGAGGTATTTTCATCCCACTGACGATCCATCATGTCCCATCCCAGTAGAGGCCTTGGAAGGACATCGCTTGACACTAGGGAAAACTCAGCATGGCAAGCCAGTACATCACCAAGACGTGTGGAAAGACTCGGTGGTGAGCCACGGCTGTGTGTCAAGTGTGTGGACAGGAAAAACTGTCTTCCAAGTAGACCCACTGAAGGGGAAGGATCTTCAAACTCGAGCACCCACTCCACTCATAGAAGATAGCAAACCCACCGGAGTGGAATGTGAAATCATGCTGACAACTGCTGAAATCAATAGGTGCAGAAAAGTAAACCAAAAGCAACAAATTGCACTCATTGCTTCAGCCGCCAAGCGACAGAAGATCGAAGTAAGAATGAGAGATCTGTCAGCTAGCGAACGAAAAGAATTCGAACAAGCCAAAGAGAAAGAACTCAATCAGTGGATCTCGACCGAGACCATTCGTCGAATCCTTAGGAGCCAGGTACCTGAACACCAGATCCTGCGAACACGTTGGATCCTGACCTGGAAACCACTCGATGAACAGACAGTTCAAGAAACAGGAAAACAGCGAAAGGCGAAGGCAAGGTTAGTCGTCCTTGGATATGAAGATCCCGACCTGGACAGTGTGCAACGGGATAGTCCCACCCTTGGCCGGGACAGCCGGATGCTCGCCCTCCAGATGATTGCGTCCCAAAGATGGTCATTAAGATCATTCGACATCGCAACTGCATTTTTGAGAGGAAGCAAACAGGATGATCGAATCCTTGCAATCGAACCGCCAGAGGAACTTCGCCAAAAGCTAGGCCTCAAAAGCAATGAAACATGTGAACTCCTGAAGGGAGCATACGGTTTGGTCAATGCACCACTGCTTTGGTATGCCGAGCTTCGTAAGGCACTATTAGGACTGGATTTCCTGGTGTCACCTCTTGACCCATGCTTGTTCATCCTACCAAAGAAGACTCATGAACGACAGTCCCATGACCCCTGTCAAATCCACGGAGTTCTAGGAATACACGTAGACGATGGAATCTGTGGGGGGGACGCAATCTTCGAGAAAGCGATTGATGCCTTGGAAAGAAAATACCCATTTGGGAGTAAGAAGACCCAAAAATTCGTTTTCACCGGAATCCAAGTCAACCAAGAAGCATCAGGGGACATCACCCTCAATCAGACCGAGTATGTAAAGAACATTCCCCCAATTGACATTCCACGGGAAAGACGAAAAGAAACCAAAACACTTGCCACAAAGGAAGAAATTCAGGGCCTTCGAGGATTGATTGGAAGCCTCCAATATGCTGCCACAAATACACGCCCAGATGTGTCATGCCGACTGAGCCTGCTCCAGGCTAAGATTCCAAATGCTGTCATCGGAGACTTGCTCGAAGCAAACCGATTACTAGATGACACAAAACGCCATGCCGATGTCCAAATCCGAATACAATCACTTCCAGCTGGGGATGTGAGGTTCATGTCATTTTCGGATGCCGCATTCGCGACTCGAGAAAGGGCGCATTCCCAAAGAGGAACCTTTATTCTAGCTACCACCCCAAAGGTAGAAGAATCACAAGGGTCCAGGGTAAGCCCTCTAGTCTGGAGCTCTAAGAAAATCCAACGGGTAGTGTCAAGCACGTTAGCATCTGAAACTTATGCACTCTCAGGAGCACTCGATCAACTAAGTTGGATTCGATTGCACTGGAGCTGGATGCTAGACCCGCAAACCGAATGGAGGACACCGGCCGAAACCCTGACTAAGCTCCCACAAGCATTTGCTGTGGTAGATTGCAAAAGCCTTTTTGACCTTCTTCAAAAGACGGCAGTCCCATCATGCTCAGAGTATCGAACACTCTTAGAGGCCTTGGTGATAAAAGACAGACTCAAAGAAGGGATACTAATTAAATGGGTACATAGCGCAGCACAGATGGCTGATTCGCTCACGAAAGATATGGATACCACAGTGATGCGAACCTTCCTCCAACACGGAAGATGTCGACTTCGTGATGTCGAAGAAGTCCTCAAGCAAAGATCAGACAAACGTCTGAGGCAAGCGTGGATCCAATCGGCAGCCCCCGTGAACTCGCAAGTGTGTCAATGTTGTGTGGGAAGTAATCTGTAAATGATTACAGGGGATAATAACACTTGGAGCCACCCTGTCAGCCGAGATTCAGGAGTGAGCCAATCTCAAAGCCTTGCATGTTTTTGTTATAGAACTCTTAAAGAAGAGAAAATTTTAGGAATGTTGATTTGTGCCGCCACATTGCCATCGGTCGCTCGATCTCGTCAGATGCCGGAGGGTCACTCGTGGAGTGGAAGGGGATGCATTTGATCCAACGCCATCAAGGCTCGAAAGTCAGGGGGCTTGGTTGGCACGAGCGTGGCACGCCATAGAGCGTGGTGGCGGCGGACCGCCGGTTGTTCGTTGGAGGCGTCCTCCTCGCCTCGTTGACCTTGGAGAGTTGGAAAAGGAAGCAGCCGCGCTTGGGAGCGCGAAGTGGTGGGAAGTGGCCGGGCCCGCGCCAGTGTGTGTAATACACAATATATATATATATATTTATGTGTGTATAAACTATTTACATCTATTTACTATAATGTGACTGTAAGTGGTATATCGTAGAACCCGTCGCAACTCCTCTCTTTCGGCACCTGGAGGGACTGGAGGCGTGCCCGGAGGATCGTCCGACATGGCATCTGCAGTGTGTTTGAGTGACGGCAAGGACAGGTTGGATGGGTTCAGTCGAGTGAGAACGGGCTGGGTTTGGCTCTGAGCTCTGGCTGGACTGGTTGGCTGGAGTGGTCTGCTTGGGATAGCGGGGCAATTCCACCTTGCTGGACGCGAAAGCATCATGTTTTTGTGAGCGAATCAGTTGATCATGTTTGAAGGTAACATCTGTTGAGCAGTTGAGCATATGTTTAGTTCTTGGGTTGCTCCTCATTGCTTGGAGCCCAGTCATGCGCTTTGTTTCTCCTGGAGCCACATCATGCAAGGCCAAAGCGAGTTTGCTCAGACCTGCCCATATGTGCTGCATGGGCACGGAAGTATGTCTTGGAACACCAGCTGCTGGAAGAACTTCTGTAACGCATCTAGGAGATTCTTGATTCCATGGTCCAGGCTTTATTGTTCCTAGTAGCGTGGCAGTTGTTACTACTAGTAAGGCACTTGTTACTAGAAGCGATGCACTTGTTCCTAGTAGCGAACATTGTTCCTGGCAAACAGGTCTCTTTTCAGAACTTCAGCCATGACCTGTACCGGTCCACCAGGACTGGCCGTTGAGCGGAAGTTGTCCTCAACTGGACCCCAGATTGTCATAAGGTAGTCCTGGCTGGGCTAGCCCACGAAATTGCCGTTGGGAAGTTCATCTTTCAGGCTTTCAGGTCAATTTCAGGTCATTTGGAAAAGTATCCAAATGATGCCAAAACCTTCACACTCTCCCCACAGACATGGCTCTACGTAGCTGCAAGGCAAATAGCGCAGCTGGACCGGCGCTTGACCTCCGCAAGAAAGAACAAATGATGCTCGATATTAATCACATTTCATGCATGAACAATCTACTACAGTACTACCCTCCCGAAAACTAACATGTACCCTGTACCCTGAGATTGCCCCCCCCCGGAAGATGGATTTCATCTACCAAACCAGTGGTTTTCAGGGTTTACGGTAGTTTCAGGAGTGTACTAAACTACCTCCGAAAAGAGTCCAGTGCAAACCCACCGGATGTCAACTCCCCACACACATCCGATGTGTGGACACCCGCGGACCGTTCTTGAGAAGCCACACAGGTCCGGTGTCTCGTGATTCTCGTGTGGCTTTGGATGGCAAAGGTCACACGATCCTCGCGAATCCACTGCGGTTGATCGGAGGCCTCGTGGACACGACACAACTGCTTGGCCCCATCAGAACGTTTCGGGACTACAATAAGTCCACTGGACCACACCAATGCTGGTCCAAGTGGATGGTCAACCGTGTTTTTCTGGTTGGTGTCTTCAACTCACCAACGAAAGAATATGATCCGGCACCCAGGTTTGTTCGTGGATTCTTTGTCCACCATCAGTTTTGGGCTACAGGTTCCAACAATTCGAGGGACAGAAAAGCCTCATGGCTTTGGAGACTCCGCCTTGGAACCCACACGGAGACTCCACCAATCGATCGCCTACGCCCCCCCGATCTGGATCGATCTCTGCGCGATGCGGGCGTACATGATCCACAAAGGAATGAAGATGGCCGAGCGTGTGAGCATATCATTGAGCTGCACAGCACCTATCGGCCAGGGCCGCCAGGGCCAAGCGAGCGGCCGCCAGGGAACAGCAAAACAAACAGAATCACCTCCCTGAGCTCGAAAAAGACCCTCGGTTGGAGAGGAAGCCCCTCTTCTGGCGATGTAGGAATCTTATGGAATCTTGATCCTTAGATCATACATGAAAAGACTGGTCATTCGTTACCCCAGGAGTGGACAACGGACGTGGCGCGATTGACACCGACGAAGTGGTGGCGGGAGGAAAGCAAAAGCGGCCTAAGGACTGAATCGGATGAGACTAACCCATACTGATGGCCTCCAACCTACTAGCGCCTCCAACCCATAGTGATGGGCCAAAATTCCTGGGGCCTGGTGTAGCTTCGGAAATTGGCAGGAGTTCCGATAAAAAGGCAATTCATGTTCACAGCTGTGAAGTCCGCAGTTAGGTTGGAAGCGAACTTGTGCTGCTTGCACACTAAAAACTCAGCATGGACCAAATCACGTCCTCGACAACCTCGAAGACCCACCCATAATCTTCCAATATCCTCTAACCAGTAGAACGAATGACGAATCACAAACCTTTTGATCCTGAATATGTTTTTCTTCCATGATCCCTGATGATCACGGTCATCCGAGCCAAAGTCGACCAACATCGCATCTTTTCGAGCGGTCCACTGGCTGTAGGATGGGCCTCAATGGGATGTTGGGTGCCGTGGTGCAGTGGCCAAATGGAGACTATAGAGGCGTGTAATTTGGTGAATAGGAAGACACACCGAGAGACGACACCTACAGTAGACCATTGGGCTTTAGTGACTTTGGTGTGTGTCTAAGATGTTACAATAATTATATAAAGTATTTTAAAGTTTGATTTTTCTCTTCCCGTATATAAAGTATTTTTAAGTTGGATTTTTCTCGTCCCGTATATACAGTAAAGTATTTTTAAGTTGGTTTTTTTCTCTTCCCGGGCCTCTTTGGGGTGCCTCCCCATTCTAATGCACACCCGAAAGGAGGCCCACAAAATGCAATGCTCCGCGAGGTTTTCGGCACCTATATACCAGCCGTGGAGTGCCACGTGTTTCATCTATAAAAGGGACTGCACCTGGGTGCCCTTGGGATCCCTTGGGTATGGATTATACCACTAGAGGATTGCAATGCCTCAAAGAAAGAAACAGAAATCCATCCGCAAGGAATGCTCCACCTTCCCTGTGACGGATCTGGTGACAAATCCAGTGCCATCATGGCCGCAAAATGACTGTTCCGCCAGTCTTCTTGGAGGTCCCAAGTGCCCAAGTTGAGAAAAGAGTCCATGAAGTGATTCAGGGGCTCCTGCCCTTACTACTCGGAGCAAGGACGCTACTAGGTGTCAGTTTTCACCCCTTGATCGGCCCAGGGGCAATTGCCACCCCGCAGCATCCGCGAACAAGTCTGCCGCCAAGCGCCCCGACCTCGGAAAACACACGTGTAACAAGTCGATAAACGTGCAAGTTCGTGTTCCAGGAAACTGTGTTTGGAAGATGTGTACGTGTTCAGGAAGTTCGTGTCCCTCCAAGCAGGTTTGGAAGATGTGGTTTTTCGTCTTTCAGGTTGCTACAAGGCAGGAAAAAAGAACTAGTGTAGGCAACGCGTGTGGCTCAGTTGACCCCAACTGGAAAACAAATCCCAATCTGCGCTGGCCACCCATTGCCTCAGTGGTGATCTTTCTTGAAGGGGAGTCTACTTGTGGGTCGAACCTCCCGCATCTCCATATACCTAATTAAATGACACCCGACAAAAAGAAAAACACCATAGGCGCTTCTTCAAGAAGCTGATTCTGGACGCGTTTCCGATGTTCACTGTGCGACTGGCCGTTCTGACCAAGGTTCTGGCGAATCCTTGAGGTTGGGGTTAGCACCGTGGTCCTTGGCCAGCGCGCGAAGTACAGCGGCTTTTGGAGTGTTGCGTGATGGACATTACATGCAATGCACAACCGCCTTGGAACACGGCGAGTGGCTCTCCTCAGTGGAAAAACAACAAATATTATATATATATATATTTATGTATATAGTTATATGATGGAAAAAAAGCACGCTACAGCATTCTATCATCGTCACTACCATCAATGAGCGAGCACAACCTAACAAAGGCACATGCCTTCCCCTCTCATCTCTGTGCAAAGGGGATGTAGCACAGCTACCTTACTAGTAATAACAAGAAGCTACTAGGGGCTCCTGGCCTTACTACTAGGAGCAAGAACGCTACTAGGGGCTCCTGGCATCGCTTCTAGTATCAAGTGCCTTACTAGTACCTTTCCAGCTGTGAGACTCCGACCTGCCATGCTCTACCGATTAGAGAAGGGGATCTTCACTCCCCACGATGGCATGCACGGCATGAAAAGTGGTGAAATGATTCACAGAGTGCACGACTTTTCTACAGTAGAGGCAAGAGTAAATCGCACAAACCCCATGGTCGACCACCTTTTAAAGGGAACATATCGGGACGAATTCAAAACCACCTCTCTCTGGGCTTGCAATCTGATCTACTCATAGACCACCACTTTGGACCAATTCAATTAACAACTCATGGAAGGTTGTCGCAACCGGTTGTTCCTCCTGCTACTGTTGCTACTGGTCCCCACCCCACTACTTCTCCTTCTACCATCACCACTATTGCTAACTGCTAACGCAGCTGTTAAGGGAACAGCCACCATTGATGAACACAATGCTACACCTTCTAGGGGAGCCTAGTGGAGCCCAGGAACAAATACCAACTGGTGGTGGTTTCGGGAGTGCAGGTGGTGCCTGCAGACTGCAGGTGGAGAGTTTCTGCACATCAACTCGCCTGGTCCCATGTGATTTGTCGTCACCTGCTGTGCTGCCGAGTGGCCAACAAAAGCTTCAGCAACCGATGAGTCTTGGGGCCATCACCCAAGGCTGCAGCTCCTCGGTGGACATCTACATGACATGATTTGAGAGGAGCATTTGAGGGATGGCCAACTGGCCTGTTCTGTGAAGGGACATTGGGATTCGAATGCAAGAGTAACCGTTGAACAATGCATCGTGTCCCAAATTGAACAATGCATCGGACATGGACGATTGACAAGTGGGACAAGTCGTCCAAATTTGTCCACGAAGGATGCGGCAAGCTCTGCAATTTGGGCTAAGTTGTTGACGCGACGCAAGTCATCAAACATATCACCCACGGACCTACCGGAGTCCCCCGATATCAAGTAATATCTCAGCGGATCTGCGTCGCATGGTACCCTGGAAGTACTTGATTCCTGGAAAGTCATCTAAGACATCCCTGTGAATTCAACTCAACAACCATCATATCTCTGTGGCCGCTATGGATGCCGCTAAGACAGCCCAACTCGGCGAAGCGTCAGGGCACATTCTCGTCTTCACCAACACCGTATCTTGTGCCCAACGCAATCCAACGGAGCTTGGCAAAGGCACTATAGTTCATGAGAGCGCAAAGCTCGCTACTAGCACTGGAATCAGTCTTGGGCAGGCGTCCAAAGCAACCAGGCCTAATGACAATATGTCACAGCACTCTGCTCTCATCCACTTGAGCTACCCGGCGATGCAAAGGCGTGGAGGGTGCTCCCTGGATCCCCTTGGCAATTGGGATGTGGCTTTTGAGCATTAAACCCTCCAAGCATGCAAGTGGACAAATGACCACAAAAAAGAAACCCTTTTCTCTACAAACAGGGGATTGTCTACTTCCATGTTTGTGGGAGGGAGGGTGTCCAATGCAGTGTGGGATCATACAATGAAACATGGAATTGGCAAATGCTTCGAACAGGAAGCCTTCCGCAGCCTAGTAAGATTGGGACTCCCAACACCACACCCTCTCAACATCTCTCAACAGTAAGAACTGAACTTGCTTCTGCAGGTAAGTCTGCAAAATGGGAGGATATAGAATTTATAGAAGGTACACACACCTCTTCATAGGGGATATGTTGCTTAAATAACCTTATGCACACGTTCCCGACCACGAGGCGCGAGTGCTACGTGCTCCTTGCTTCACAGCTGGTGTCCGAGACTCCAGTAAACAATCCACATGATTCCACATGTTTTAATTGGTTTCTAATTAATTCTAATTGATTCTAATTACTAATTCTTGTTTCTAGTAGCTTCTTGTTTCTAGTAGTAAGGCACTTGTTACTAGAAGCGATGCACTTGTTCCTAGTAGCGAACATTGTTCCTACTAATTTAAACGGCCAAGCCCACCTGACTCGATGAAATGGGCAACCGACCGGTTTCGGCCCACCTGCGCGTCAGCGCCCTTTGCCAGGAGCAACTCAGCAACCTCCACGTGACCCACCAAACAAGCCTGGAGCGGACAAAGCTGGGCACCGAGATCCTGGACGGCCAAAACAAGCTCCAAGGACAATGGACTGAAGAGTAGCCAAGCATTTTATATACCTCACTTTGGGGATTCCAATGGGGTCCAGCATGGTCTAGCAAACAAACAACCAAACAAAAAACACGTAATACGCCCCCAGCAGCGTTCCTAGATGTTCCTGATTGTTCCTGTCATCGCGACATCTCACTGGGATCAAGTGGACCTTGTGAACGGGCAAAGCGGAGTTTCCCGAGAAATCCCGTGTATCACCTGGAAGACTGGAAGAGGAAGAGCCAAGTCGTCGTAACCGAACGCGAGTCGATCGTGGAAAATCATTCGACAACAACTCTGTTTGCAAAGGATGAATAATATGAGCTTAGAAGGATTGGAACTGTGGAAAACATTGAAAAACCATCATACAACTTGCAAAGGATTGGTAGCAGGTCCAATAGAGTTCCGTCCACACCAAAACAAGGCACCAAACCACTGTGTCCCTGCTAAGGTGAGTGCTTTGTTGCATAAAAAAACTGAATTCATGGTGGATCCTTCTAGAATGTTACGCCATCACCCATGGGCCATTGACCATGGTCACAGACCATCTAGCTCAAACCTGAACATCTTGACATGGACATTCCAACACACATGCACACATGCACACACCACCTAACTTGAGAGATCCTTCTCCACCAGCTACCCCGCCTGCGTCCGGACGAAACCCCTGGGAACCGGTCTCCCTTCGACTCTCGACTCCGCCTTCTCCAGCGCGGTCGCGCCCAACTCATCCAGGGCGTCCACGTCCTTCGTCACCGGCAGCAGCCTCCGAACCGCGGCCGCCTCGGTCGTTTGCCCGAAAGAGATGGAACGGCCTCACGTGTCAAAAACGGATTCAAAAACGGTGTCTGATATCAATCCCCAAGAAACACAGTGATTCCACGTGGACATCTTGTTCTCTGTTCAGTCTTCCGTGACTTCCCATCCACCTCCCGGTAGCAGCCAAAGGGCATCTCCAAGCGCACAGGATGAATGCAACATCAGCAGCACAGCCTTGGCTGGTGAAGACGAAACACGGGGCCAGTGTCTATGAAGCAAAGGAGAGCAGGTGGAGAAGATCTGGCACCACACAATCTGACCTTCTGCCCACATCGCGAACGCGCTGAGACAAAGTGCTGGAAGCAAATGTGAAAACATGTGAAAACTGTCAGGGAACAAAGTGAATGTCAACCAAACCCAATCTAATGACCGGTGATTCCAAAATGTGTGTATTTACATGGTCCGTGACTCGGTGCCGTCAAATCCGGGACATCTTGCAGCATCAAAACTCAAACTTCTGTGGAAAGAATATGTCAACTCAATCGGGGAGACTCCAGCAACAGTCCTGCAAGCAACATCGCTTAACTTCCTTCTCATCCTAGAAACTTGTCCAGCAGCGAGCTTTAGTCACCCCAGAATAGATAGAAAGACATAGAAAGTAAAGGTCAACCCCCTCTAAGAATCTTCTGGAATTCGTGTCACATGAAGTTTTGCTGCGCACACCTCATGTGTCGCTCACGAGCATGAAGAGTCTGACAACCTTCTGCAATCATTGCGGCGAGGGAAACCCTCTACCAAAAAATATGACTTTCAGGCTACGACACCCCAACTCAACATCACTCTCTAGAACAGTTTGACCACCAAATCCCCAAACGTGCAACTGGCCACGGGATCAATGCCCCGCGGCCAAAGCCCTGGCTTTGGGGACCCAGAGAGCATAACGGTGCAAAACAATTCTGTGTGAGGAAATCCTACACCTGCCGAAGGATACACTTGTTTATACTTTTTCTGTCGATGGGACTTCACCAAACGAATTTCCAGAGTTTGCTTGCGAACATCGACCCCCGAAAACCCTCTGTTCGTTCTCTGATTTTTTATGTGCAATTGCCCAACCCCCGAACCTGAGCCGTCAGTCTTCGATCCACAACTGACAGGTTTGCCAATGATGCTAGCAGGGTAATCATTTTGCAGGTCAGGAGTCAGTATAGGCTTCAACGCCACACCATCATGATCGTCCTCTAGAAAGCCTTGCATAGAAAAACACAACCCTCACGATAGAGGTTATCCAAAACCAATGATGCGGGAGACGAGATGCCATGTCTTCTGCTTCCGCGTCCTGTGGCATGGCGTAGGCATATCCGCCTTCGACCGCCTGCGGAGCGGGGGTCTTCACCGTCCAAAGGGTCCACGACGACTGCTTCGACGGCTTCGACGGCAACAAGAAACTGAGGCTTCGAAAATGAGGCGTTGAACAAATACGATGATTATGGGAGTTCTAAGTGAGATTCACAATGATTCTAATTACATCTAATTACAAATACGATCAAATACGGTCTGTGTGTGCTTCGTTGCAGGCTGGTGATGGTGTTGGAGAGTCGCATGTAGCTTTTCTGGTTTTGCATTCAAGTTTACGACATCAAAGAGACATGATACTCATGGATTGAAACTCCATAATTAGCTATACATATATATATATGTGTGTATATACTGTACATTCACGTACTCTACATAGACCTACCATGACTAATTCGGTTCCCAGCAATCTTTTGCCACTTCGCTTAGCCCACCAGCCTGTTTCAGCTTGGGCCTCGCAAAGGTTTCCAGACATCATGAGGGCCACTGGCGGCTGCTTGCAAACCGCCACCCCAACGGATTTGGGGGAAAAACAGACCGGGCAGTGAACGTATTGCAGCGAAGACCCCGTCGATTCACCCGTGAGTAAACACCATGCAAATTCCTAATCATTGGTGATGCTTTCATACAGAGTTTTCTCATGGACTCAAAGTGCTTGAGTCAAAAGTTATCAGCCAATCATCAACATCACTGTGTTTCATAAACAGCTTCAGAATTATATAACTGCTCCGCCCCCACTCACCAATAATACAGGGTCTGGCCTCCAGAGAGTACGTACCTTCCTGTACAAAACAAAGATGCTTGTTGTTCAAAATTAAACAAAAAACAAAATCAATCCTGTACTGCGAGTCATTGCGAGTCCGTTTCCAACCCGGACACCCCTCGCAGCTCGACCTCTTCCTCCGGGCCACCCGGCTTGGCGGACGCGCTGGGCGCGCTGGGCGCGGGAGATGCCTCGAGATCGGCCTGGAGCGGTGCCAAGATGTGGCCTCCAACCTAGGAGCGATGGCCTCTAACCTAATAGCTCTCTCTTTCTCTCTCTCGAAAACTAGATCGGGGCCCTTTTTCACGGTTAACGAGGTGTGATGAGTTGTGGTTGGATGTAGTTCGCAATGGCTAATCGAACGAACATCCAGCCTTGGTAAGGTTAGGAATGCCTGAAGAAATCACTTCAAATCCCTTCCCACTAACTCAGCATGGCTCAAGCTTCACTCTCCATTCTTTCAACCTGCAGATCTGCGCGGCTTGGGACCTCTGTCAATGATCTGCTCAGCTTGATCCTGCGCTTGGAAGATCTCTAGACTCAGTCTGGCAAGGCTGCACAGCTGAGCTGGTCGTCACCACGTGAGAGGTGCGCTTTTGGCTTGCTTACCCGGACGAAACTTGATTATATAATCGCTGATGGACCAAAGAAGCAAACAACATGATTCGGTGGCCACGCATACTGTAGCATTGAGACCCGTCAGACCCGTTGGACCCGGATATGGACGGGATTGTGAGAAACATCTGCTGTTTTGCGTGCAATGAAACGATACGTACGATACGTCCATGATGGCATTGTGTGGCAATCAGATGATCACTTTGTAAGTTAAAAGCTGTGCAGTTTAAGCTCGTACTGATGTGTAAATGTAAGTTCTGGCCATTGTATCGCCGAGAAGGTCCAAGAGCAGGATCAGACGAACCGGCGCGTGTCTCCACACAGAGGACCCAAACCACTCATTTGGCTGAGGAGAGTTTCCTGAGACAATCTATACTAATCAAATGGTTGCCAGCCATTTTACTAGCAAATTGTTTGGTTATCAAACATCTTGGATGGCATCTTTTTATCGATGATACCAGAATAGAGAACATGCAGTATCCATGGAGACCGCTGCGGTGTTTGGAGACACGGCTGCAATGTATTCAATCACCCAACTAACCTCTTGAGACAATTCTTTGGTGCACCTACCTACGTTTCCTCTGAAACGGCTTGCTCCGAACGCCAGCAACAACACACACATACATACACATACGCGTGTGTTTGGAGGGCAAATCCCAGCAAAATAAAGTGGCGCAATTTCCGACAGAGAATTGAACATTGGCGCGAGAAGAGCAAACCGTCAAGGTGGCCCCAAAAAACTCAGAGCGTACCATCAGTCAAGAATTCCTTGCTAGCATCAAACGAAAGCATCATTGGGGGGGCACTCGGAGCATCTTTGCATGCAAAGCATCTCCGCGCTGGTTTGTGGCCACGGGTGGGCCGGAGCTGCGGAGGAATTCACGTACCCAGGAGTCTCATCACCGCCGTGGGTTCACAATGGTTTCAAACATTCTTCAGCCTAGGATGCAACGCTCTTTTCCAAGCTCTGGGTAAGGGCCGAAACAATCATTCCTATCTGCATAGTGCATACCTCCTGCGTTTGGACTCTGCCTAGAAAATGTTAACAAAACCTCGCCAATGCAGGAAATAATGGAAATTTGCATCCCGCAGCAATTGGATGGTGCTTTTCATACTTGGTACGCGAACCGGGGTCCCCTTTTTTGTTGACCCACTGCTGTGTCAGCATGGAGCCATTCAGAATAAAATGTCCGAAAGAACAACACTTCGGAAATTGAATATACTCCTGGTCTGTGGACTGGTGGCTTCGGATGCAGCGTCCACGAGCTGTTTAGACCTCCAAGGATAAGCTGCGTCTCCTGAGGGCAGATCGGTGGGAACTGTTAGAATGGCATTTGGGAACAACCAATCCAAGACCAACAACTAGTAGAATGCAATAGAACGCCATGCCACCTAGTTCGACACAGGATTGCACAGGCTAGAACTGCAAGATCTTGCGGCGATTTTCGTTTGGACTGTTTTCAACGTATGACTGTGCACCTTCCAGTTGGTTTGGATCTTTCACGATATTTTCCTACAGCATGCTCCAGGATCACATCATTTTCCAGCCGTTTCCGGGGTGATCATCCCCTCCACTCCACCCAGCTAGGTCGAGGATGATGAGGATGTGCCAAGAAACCAGCCGCCCTGTTTCAACCGTTCCCGCGCATTGATGTCCTTCACGCCGCACGCCGGCGCGGCAACACCGAATCCAAGGCTCATGGGGAAGGTCATGCATCGTGCGCCCCCCCGGCCCTTCATGAGCTCCACTCCATCGAGTTCCAAGACATCCACCCCGGCATCCTTGGTTGGGTGAGGTGCAGCCGGATGAGATGTGGAGCGCTTGGGTTCAGTTGGCACATCACTTGTTTTTGTCTGTAACCCTTGGAATCATGGGGAGCCTGTTGGCTTTTGTTACTTTAAGCGCACCTGCTTGCCTACACAACCAACGCGATTCTGTCGTCTCGCTCGCAAACTGGAGGCAGAGTTCTTCGGCAAACACGGTGGGCACAGCAGGTCATTGCGGCCGGAGGAGCAGTACTTGAAACATCAGTCAAAAATCGAGATGCTTGGTTTCGACTGGAGCAGACCGTATGGTCAGGGGCAGCCAAAAAGGACAAGAGGTATCTGCGGTACGGCACGGCTGAGCAGACCGCAGCGGTCGCAGATTCGAGCCTGAGATCAAGTGGTCTCAGTCCCCCACCAAACAATTTATTGTGCACACTACGTTCCACAAACCCACATCTGCATGATTCTCTTGTCACCTGCAGCCACATACCATCTTGTCCTTTCTTTCCTTTCACATCTCTCCTGTCTTCATTTGGCTTGTTCTCTTTGCGTGCACATCTGCCCCGACCACGGTGCGCACGTGCACTTGCACTTTGAAAGTAGGTTGTTAGGCGCCCCAGGTCTTGAGATGATGAGGTCTGCCTCATGTGGTGTCCCTGGTCATCTGGTTTCTCTTCATCGCCGTCACATACATTGCGTGCATTCTCCCGTCCTTCCTTCATGTCCTTTTACTTGTCTTTCTTTTGCGCACACGTGTGCTTTAGACGCCCCACATTGGGGGGCATGTGTGTGTGTCTGTTTGTGTGCAACCTTGGCTTCATAGCGAGCTTCTACGATTTCAGGTACTTTGGACTTTGCACTTGGCCAGGATGTTGACATTGACATCAACGCATTTTCTGCCAATCCTACTGCACTGGAGAAGGTGTTTGCTCACTACACGCTGGCATGATATGTAAAATGTGTGGAATGGATATCAAATGTCCTTTGTGCAAATATTCAGCAAGAATCTGTGTGCCTGGAACCACAGTCCTAGGACAAACCCTTGTGACAAGCTTCGCTTCAACAGCCTTAAGAAGGGTATCTCTTCTAAGTGCAAAGAATCCACAATAAGGGAGAAAATGAACATGGAAGCAGAATGAAATCAAAATGTAAGCAACAAAAAGCCTCATGAAGCAAAATGAAGAAAGTACAAAATCCTCCACCTTCCAAGACCATATTGTATAAAACCCTGATGACAAGCGTCACCTCAACAGTCTTGCAAAGGGTATATACCCTCTACAAGTGCCAAGGATCTCTTCTCTGGGTTTCCAATTTTCAAGCCTTCAAAAGGTGTGACTTCCAGTCTGCCAAAAACCCATCCCTGCCTCATGTGCATTCCCCATGGCATTGGGCCGGTACCAAAGGGTACACCTTCCATGCCATCTTGTGTGTGTGTCTCATCCTTCCAAATGCCCAAGTGGTTGGGCTGAATCCCCCAAAGATTGATGAAGCCAGGGCTTCGCTTCATCATCCGACCAATCTTTGGGATGGCAGCGTCGATCCGACCAATCTATGTGGATGGCAGCGTCCTTGAACCCTTGCTGCTTCACGCCAAAGCGACCTAAATACACTTGTTCCATCCCACATCTCTGTAAGGCCCCCTCTATTGTGGCTCCTGAGGAATGTCTTTCTTTACATTAAACATTGCCTTTTATTTGAAAGCCCACTGGAAGCAAAATAAAAGGGCATGAAAGCAGAATGAAAGCAAATGAAGGGATGTAAAAGCAGAATGAACGCACATGAAAGCACTATGACAGCAAATGAAAGCAAAATGAAAGCAAGTGAAAGCAGAGTGAATGCAAATGAAAACAGAAGGAAAGAAAAACGAAACCAGAATGAAAGCAAATGAACGTAGAAGGAAGCAAAATGAAAACAAATAGAATAAACTCCAGAAGTGACCATTATTGCGGCTGCCCCAAAAAACACCGTTGAAAAATGGAGAGGTTACCCCCTTACCTCGCTTTTTTCCCCCGTTATCTCACATTGAACTTGATCAGAGTACCGCGGCCGAGAACGAGCGTCACTCATTTAGATGGGCATTTGTCTACGTTGGGACCCGCTCGCGGAAGTCCCGCGAATATCCGGACATGTCAGAGGCACCCTCATTGCACAACTCAACACCGATGTGAACCTAGACAACCTCTCTCTTTGGAAACCAAAAAAGCAAAAGGGTAAGTAAAATTTGATCGGTTTGGCCATTTGAGGGTGACTCACATGTTGAATCTAAAGTTTGAGGAAGCACAAGGCAATGTCTTGCTCAAAATGATAGGTTGCGCGTGGTTCAGTCTCTGCTTGCTTGGCGTTCATGCTTTGGACAATCCGCCAATGAAACAGTTTTTGAGGCACAAGGAGGCTTAATGGATCCTACAGCATTGCGCCGTTTCTAGCAGCCACCGAAATACTACCCGAAGATGCGAGCAGCTTGGGGGAGTTGTGACGGTAAAATCTCAGCCCTCCTCTTGAAGAGGTTTAATCTTGGAGATCCCTCCTCACGAAAAGATTTTGTCTTGGAGATCCCTCTTCACGAAGAGATCTATATACTCTGTCTTTGGGGATCCCTCTTCATGAAGAGATTGGGAGTCACTCCTCATGAAGAGATTTAGTCTTGGTGACCTCTCCTGATTGGCCCCCCAAATGTTTGAAACACAATCTTCTCACACACACCAAATCAGCCGCCCTTGCGATGGCATTAATCCGGTGGACATTATATACATTTAACGTTCCTCCATTAGCCCACAGATGATCGTGATGCCCCTGACTTGCAGCCGAAGGTCTTGAAGATGAGCGATGGTGCGCGTACACCACCTCGAGAGCATCACTACATAAAAGATCATAGAAGTTCCTTCTAAGCGTGCCAGTACGACTCCTGGATCATATACTATTGGTCTGTCAACAGAACCTCGAAGTCAGAGCCTCTTCGGTTGTACGGCGTGCCCAAGTTTCTGACAGCTCCCCACTGAAACTTGGCCATGACACTTGTACGCCACCACTGTCCCAGGCGACCTAAGTCCACAGGTGGGTTGAGGTCGACATTTCTACGACCTCCCTTTTTGACCATGCACACACGCACGGTAACGGAAATATCCATGGAAATCCCCAAAGATGGGACATGCAAGACCTCGGTGTTTCTCCCCATGGAGGATTGTTGGGGAAGGTGAAGCACGACCATGCATGAGAGCAAATATTCATGGATTCCTTTCAATCAACTCTACTTGCTCTACTCCAGCGCGGCCACGCCACAAGCAGAAGACGTTCGCCGCGTCGTTCCACTGCTCTGTCAGGGCTGCAGCCACATGAGCCTGTGTGGCGTGTCTGGTGGTGTGAGAGTTGGGGACAAAAGAACTTCAGAAGCTTCACCCGTTAGGAGTCCAAGACCAAAAAGAGATGCGAAGTGACCCGAAGTGCGGAATTTCTGGTACTTTGGTGGTGGATGAATCAAACATAGCTGAGTGACCCTGCCGGAGAAGAGAGAGAGAGAGAGAGATAGAGAGAGAGATAGGAGAGAGATCCCAAACCCATCTGACCAGTCGGATCTTCCTGCACCTGGTGGACTTCGGTGGGGATAAAACCGGAGGCAACCGGTGCCTCTTTTCGGGTCTCGGAGAAAGACGAAAACTCAACTCCGGCCTTTTGAGTATTGGCGAACATCGGCGGTGTCACAGCAGTGATCCGGATTGAGGAAGTTGTGAGGCTGAAAGGCTCCGGTTTGACACCGGCTTCGCTTTGACACCGGCTTTGGGGTCATCAGACCCTGTGAGCCCATTCAAATCCATTCAGCCTTCAGGAGGTGCTGTTCGTTCCAAAGAAGAGAGACGAGATGCTGTTCGCTTCGACCACGCCCGGTCTTCCCGGTGTCCCGATCGCTGCCTCGGGCGAGGGCCAGGAGCCCTCGGCACCACACACGAAGAGCGCCTGGTCGATGACGCCTTCGGCCTGCAAACCGGTCATCGCATGCCTTGGACGCATCGGCTAAGTGACGCGGAAGTGACGCGGCGGCGAAGAGTGCCGTGGATTTGTTTTGGGGGGCGGTGTTTGGGTTGTAATGCACCAGTGGTGGGTTTAAAGCTGGTAAGGTGCACCAGTTCTGCGTATTCTACGGATTTACCTCGTCATCAGTCATATGACTCATTGCTTTAAGTAGCACTCAGTTGGAACGCTGATCTTCTGCACAACTTGAAAGCCGGGAATCCAAGTGAGCCGTAATCTCTCAGGATGCGAAGGAATCCTCTTCCATCTATGCGCAACCCTCACGAGGCGTGCTATGTGTAGTAATTACTGGTTCACTCTCCGCGAATTGGAAGGTCTACCATGTTCCATCTCCATGATACTTGAAGAATTCTCTACCATAGACCAAATTGGCTTGCTATGGGGATAAGGGCCATACAAACCACCAAACGCTGGATCTATCTATAGTTCCAGCTCCTCCTACCCCACAGCTTGAAACAACTGCGACTCACCGCTACTGGTGAGACCACCGTCGAACTCTTTTCAACGAAAAGCCTCGTCCGTTCGTTCTGATGTGTTTGGCCCACGGGGATGCACACCCGATTTCCACCGAATTGGCCAGGAGAAAACGGCCTCGCCAAAAACAATAAACCACAATAAACCGAAAAAAATCCGCGCACTGCGCACCTCGTTCCGACTGTCCCGACTTCGGTCACCAAAGACGGCGCGTGCTCGCTCGCTTCAGTCGTTCCGGGACGCCCACTGCCCACGACGGTCACGGGACGAGGCGGACGCCAACCGCCTTCCACGCGGCTTGTATTTCTTGGGCGTCGGATCGCCCTTCGAAAGCACTTCGATCCGTGGAGGTTCCTTCACCCACTCCTTCGTGCGACGGGGAGTGAAGGAGGTGGCACATTGGGGCGGGGTTGGTGGATGTTCACGTATCATTAAAGATCTTATAAGATCATGCAAGACATAAAGTGGTTGGCACAATGTGGTAAGTTAAACTAAGATGATTTAAGAATAGTTCTATATGTGTACTTATTATCTATCAGACAGTTGCTGTTTGTTTCTTTGCACAGTCCTCCACATTCTGCCGCTGGTCACTGCCCATCTTCTCGTTCAGCCTCGTTTACTAGGCTGTTCACGAGGAGTGTTTTTCACGACTTCGTCTCGGACGACCTCCCTAGAGAAGTCGATGAACGATGAAACAAGGCCATGGGCCCCATGTCTGAATGTCAATAACAGACTAGGAATGTCAAGGCAGGTCGGAAACCTAAAGAGGTGAACTTCCTGGTAAGCGTCTTGTCTTTCACACACACACACACACACATACACGTTGGGTGTGTGGTTCTACCCCAATATCTGTTGATCAACCGGACCTCGAGTAGTCTATGGTCTAAATAGCCGACCAAACACAACGCTGCCAGCACAAGTATCTGACTCCTTGCAATCGAGAAGCTTGCCTGACCATGGTGGAAAAACAAGAGTTGGGGCGCATGAACTTTGATGACCAACTGTGGGCAAAACCTCCTTCGATTCTGCCTGGCTCATCTGACTGTATATCATTCTACCTGGCCCATCTGCTTGGCCGCCAGTCTGTCCCATCATCATATGTATATATATATATATACAGTGTATATATATATATATACACATGCCGCCCTCCTCTTCCATCAAACACTCTCCTCCTCGTGCAATGTAAGCAGCTGGTTGGAGCGGCGGGCCACCTCGGCGTAGATCTCCGGCTTGGACCAGAAGTAGGGCATGGTGAGGACCTGCGGCGGACGAGCCACTTTTCTCACCCGGAGGAACCAGGTAAGGACCTGCGGATGGTCGGTTGGATTGGATAGGTTTAGGGTTTAGCATACTGCATGGACATTTTCCAGGAAGAAGTTTCCAGGATTGTTTCGGGGTTACAACAGGTGGATGACTTGGGTGAAGCTGACCACACCACCTGAAAGTGGAGCATCCAGGTTCGAGCAACCAAATGGAGATGAGGACTGTTGATATCCGAGCAGCAGTCTGCAATTCTGATTTTGTGCCTTGGGCAGCCTGGACCGAGGAGATCAAGGGCCAGCCAAAGAAAATGACCGGACTCTCCTGATTGTGCGTGTTGTTCTCCTACTGTTGTGTCGTTGGGGAAAAATGTATAACACGACAACATCTAGTTTGTGCTTTGTCTTTGTGTTTCATCCTGTCTGACTTCCTAATAATCTGATCCTTCCCACCTCAGATGGGGAAACTACACGACTCCATCTTGAAGACTGGTGTCTGCCATCTGTACATATCTGATATATCTGTCATCTCATCACGCAGACTGAGGCATCACCTCATTGGGTCCGGGTTTGCGGGTCCCGCGGTGGCTCCGAGGTGCCGTGGCCCGGTCCAAGAAGGTGAAGAGCGTGTCCAAATGCCTCGAGACTCGGGGCGACTCGGGGCGACTCGTGCCGAGCGCCGCCGACCTTTCGGTGGTCTGAAAGGTCGGAGCGCATCTTGGTCTTTGGGCTGTGAGTCGAGAGGCATTCCGCGGAAAGCAGGCGATTTCGCCCTGCAAGACCTGTGGAGATGGACCTTGATGGAGGATCATGAGGGACCCTTGAGCTTGACGATCTTTCTCGGCAAGCCACGAATGCGTCGAAATTTGGGAAGAACCTCAAAATGCTCCTGAAGAGCTGCAGGTTTGGGGGGAAACGAGACTTCAGGAGCATTGCCAGGCTTGCCTGGTGGATGCTACAGGTTGGTCGACTGACAACCATCGTCGAGCCATCTTAACTTCCTCGTGTACAAAGTGTCGTCTGTCGACCTCTGGCGTTTGAAACAAGACTCCAATCGTCGAAAGCACTTAGACAACCTGCCAGCATCATCCCACTGATGGTTGTGGTTGTGAGTGGCACAAGAGCTTTCCCAATCTCCACTTTTCTGGAAGAACCTCATCTGAACACCGGCACCAAGCTGGCCCGAGGACCCCCTTTTGCATCAACCAGCGACATGAAGGCCCGCTGCTTGGGGATAAAGACTTTGACCTGGGCCCGGCTGCGAGATGACGAGACTGGTCTTCGAGTATGATGAGAGGTCTTCATGCAATGGCCGTGTGGATGGCTTCGGCTCAAGACTAAAACAGTGTTAAACAGTTTTAATATATGGTTTATCATATTTTATTGAGATTCGTAGACCAGTCTTCTCCTGACACCTAACCTTATAATTAAGTTGATGACACCCATGCTGAATGCTTGCAGGCGTATTGAAAAACCTACCTTAGCTTGCAGGACTTCACACGGGCGCTTGATTCCTTCAGTTTCTTGCACCTCTCCAATCTACATAGCGGCCATGACACCACCCGTTGCACCGGCGTGTTTTCGAAGAGAAACTTGGCCAACTTATCCTTGGTGAGCAGAAAACAGCTGAGAGCTGCCAATCATCCAGGGCCACTCGTCGCCACTTCCTTGAGTAGAGGGTCCTGAAGAAGCCATCTCAATAAGATACAGATGGTTGTATGTGCACCAAAAGTTTCCAACACCAATCTCAATCCACCAGAGAAGCAAAACACCACTGCCGAAATCATTCTTACAATGCAACAAACATCAACACGACTGCTACAGGACCAACAACCCTGTGCCGACCATAACCCCTCCAAAATTCAGTGTCCCCCACATTCCCCACCGTTTTGACAGCCAACATTTTGAAAACAGAGTTTTGCCACCCTGACCTTCCTTTTTTTCTCCAAGGATCGGCGCCCTTCTCGTTGGTGCGCTGTGAGACTCCGACCAAGACCGTCTCTTGGTCGGCCACCAACACGTCGCCTCCTCTTCGCTCAGGTGTGCAGCCGAAATTCGGAAAGCGATGGGGCCTAGCTGCAGGAAAGGTGTGCTACGGTGCTACGCTTCCCTTTCCCGTGAGGAGACTCCAAGATAAATGCACTCACACTTTAGACCTCTAAACCTCTCTGAGATGGGGGTTCATTCCTTTTTCCCACAAAAGTGGCTTCTACATCAGCACTTGGACGTTCCGCTTCGCTGATGTTCGCAGGAAGTGTTGAGTGGCTAAACTGCTAAACGACATGTTCTGACCTATGTTGAGGCCTAATCAATAGGATCGCCGTGGTGCCTAACAGATCAACTACGTACTTCAACAAAGCAGAGACATGACTCCACCTAGCAAAGTCCCTAACTCAAAGCAAGATCGTGCAAGATCCCTTGCCCCCACTGAACTTGCTCTGGTTCACCTCCCAAGCAACTGACGCGAAGAACCACGGATCCACCCGGTGAGTTCGGCGCAACAATACACCGGATCGGACGTGGCCGTGCTGTAGAAGCATCATAAGAGAATCGATTCATCAGGACATCACCAGGCTTTTGAGTTTTGATGAGAAAGCCGGGTTTTCGACCAAAGACCTACAATAAGTAGGTTCTTGAAGCGCTAGGTGCAGGTGAGCATTGAAGGCATGAACATCCATGCACCAGCCAGGTGCTTTCCTATCTTTGCCTGCATTGGTTCCACCGATCAACCGATCAACCGAAGCGAGCGAACGATCCAACAAAGAAACCATGTCTTCTTTCTCCCGTGGAACCCCCAACAAAGAAACCATGTCTTCTTTCTCCCGTGGAACCCCAACACAATGGGATCAATGGCCAATGGGTGGAAAAAAGCTTCCGACTCGACACACCTTCCGATTTCGTTCATCAATGACCTCTCAACGCCCAATCCGGTCATCACCGACTCATCCAGAAAACATCCATCCACCAGTCCTTCGATGGTGACTTCCGGGTCATCAATCAAACCTTCGTAGACTTTCACGTTCCTTGGATTGGATTGCAGATTGGCCGGCAGATGGTCAGACCATGCAAAAAGAAATACACGTAAGTTGCATGCAACACATTATATAGGCAAATGTGGTTCAAACATAAAGATCGAGATGTGTATATATTTAACTGCAATCTGGAAGAGGCACCTAAATCTCATTCAGCATCCTGTGTCCACAGTAATTACGCTAGCTACTTCCCATCCATATGGCCTCTTGTGGGATCGATGTTTCTCTCTGTCCCGCCAATAGGTTTCCCTGGTGGCGCTGAGAATGTATTGGTCGAAAAAATACACGTCTAGCGGCTAGCGTCTCGTTGGTTCCCCTCAGAGTTCGCGGTGTCAGTTCGTTGATGAAGAAAGCAAGCGAGCCGAGCTCACTCGTGAATTCTTGAAATGGTCATTGCGGATGCACAGTTGTATTTTTTGTTGGTGCTGTTAGTCACAAGCGGAGATGATCACCATTTCAGGCCAGCAGGCGTGATGCCAAGATACTTGAGGCTCGGATGAAGACGGAAGATGGCGCGCATCAGGCGTGATTCTTGATGGCGGATGGGATAATATGGCCTCCAAACGGGTGCCCACCGGGGTCTGGCAGAGTCAATCTGGACGAAAGGAGACCCACGAAACACGGAAGAAGCACCGTTTAGGGTTAAAGCCTGGGGCAAAAACCTGGGGCACAAACTTGACTTCTGAAAGGGCAAGTACGAGCCGAGTTAGGAAGCCTCTCGATGAATAGAGGGACAATCCTTTCGGATGCGCCACAAACAACGCATTGACTTCTAATCTCTTTGGGAGGAGCCTCTGTTTGTTTCACCGTGTAACTGATGTGAAGAACAGACGAAAAAGGGGGTCACAGACTCGATGGTAACAGAGTCGCTGACGACAGCGGCAAAAGAAACCTCCTTTCAGTTTCAATCTGGTACCTGATCCTTTCAGATCTGCCTCCCCTTGTTATCCTCAAATCTGAATTTGATTTGGCTGCACCCCGACTTACATGAAAAATGACTGGAAGACTGACTGTGGGTGACTGGTTTGGGGAAAAAAGAAAACAACAAACGTCTCCCAAAACGGCCTGGCAATGACCACCCATCCACCGGGCACCGAAAAGACCGGATCCCGCATGAAGAAGAGGTTCCTGGGTACGGTCACGGCCGAGCCGGAAGTCAGCCAGGTTCATTGGGCTGTTCTCTTTTCTGGTCATGCCACGTGAGCATGTCTGATTTCGGTTGTGTCATCATGTCTCTGATCAGATTCTCATTGAATTCTCATTTACAAAGCGCCAGCAGCAAACAAAACAACTGACGAGAAACCACCTACAAGTAGCTACTGCTTCCTGTCCTCTCCTGCGATCGGTCGAAGGGTCCAGCGGTCCGACTGACCAGGAAAGGACCTGTTTCAGGACACCACTCCAAGGACGGAAGCTCTGCTGTTTGGCCAAGCATCGAGCTCGTTTTTCGCCAAACCGAATCCAGAGTTCGGGCGGATTCAGCATGCAAAATCATCAAAATCATTAAGCCAATTAGAAAAATCTTTAGATTATTCTAGATTCATTAGGACCAATTCACCCCCTAGGATGCCTAAACCCAAGAGCCAAGTTAACAAAAAATGACTAAAGGCATCCTTCCCAAACCGCAAGCTTGGCCGGATTCGCCAGGCGTCATCAAGGGCGGTTGCTCGAACTGCAGTGGCTCCCGAGAAAAGCCAGTGATCAACTGGTCCACCTTCGCACAGATCAAATGATGTTTAGGGAATGTGACGGTTGATGTTTAGGTTCGAGAACGAGAAAAGTTCTTCCCTCAGTCCCTGAGGCAACTTCTGCAACCTAATGTGACAAAAGACGGCTTCCCACTTTGAATCGACAACTCTATAAATCTGCAGTAACTCCTGGAGAAACCTTAAGAGTTCCACGACTCCATCCGCGCCGAAAACCTCCAAAACCCTCATCCCCCATCTACCTCACCTGCAACCATGAGCCCACAGTCAGCCATACGTCACCCGTTCACATCCTGGTATCTTTCTGATTCCATCAAACTCCAAGCCACAAAGACCTGCCCACGCAACCCCACAAACCTCACGGTCGCCCCCAAAGACCAACCTGACCTGCAAAGACGCAAGGTTGTGGCCGTCCACAAATTCTTTGCCCCAAACGGATTCAAAGAGCTCTCGACGCACCTCTTCTCCTGACAGAGAAAACTTGGGGGGAACCAAGTCTTGGACGGTTGAATCACGGCACTATAGCAGTATGCCCCAGGGTTATGCAGCCGACGGGAAATACCACTATAAGTAGTTCCCATGGTTCCGAAATGGTACAAGATCTTGTCAACAGGTGGTAGGCAGTCTTCGGAAGATCAATAGCATTAGACGCCTCGGAGATACATGTGTGCGTTTATTGGGAGTGGAAGGACAAATGGGTATGTATTACATAGGAGAGCTCCCAAAAAAACTGCCTGGAAGAAGGGAAACAAACCCCTAATTTAGAGTTTTCAACACAAATGGCTCTCCCTCCAAGGGAGACAACAATTCACATGATGCAATGGAAACACCCCACTATCAATGATCAAAGTACAGGCACAAGCCACATCTTTCAGTTGACCATCACTGCTTCCTTCTCGAACACCTGCAAATGATAACCAAAGGCCAGGAAGCTAATAGCATTGTAGCATCCCTATCATTCTCAGCTAGTCTACAAACATGTTCCGATCTGATTAACATCACTTGTTTTATTTGGGATACACCACATCCAGCAGTAAAAATGCCCCAAAAAAAACTCTGCACAATAGCTTGAAGCGCTCCGGGTCTGGCTGGTTCATCGCTCCGGGCTCGGGTGTCCACCCCGGTCGTCCTTGATGACTCACCTCGATGAGGAGATCTCGCACCTGAGGGTCTCTCCATCCGACCATCCATCAGGTCAACCTATGTAGGGGCTATGCATCATACATTACATGCATGGCTTACATGGATAGTAATCATACCTAAGCTTTTAGTTTTGTTCCGTCTACATCCATCAGGGTCTGGGAGGGTCTCTCCATCCATCAGTTCACATACTATGTAAGCATCCAGAATGCAGACTTCGCGTATGGACATGCAAATAACTTAATATATATACTGTTTATTCCGTTCCAGAATTGATTCCTAATGTAGACTCTTGGTTCAGAGCATCAAACCCACACCTGAAGAGGTTTTACCACCCATGTCTGGGGGAGGGGTCATGTTAAAGTCTACAGTACATGAGGCTGGGATGGTGCTCTGTCTGCAGTGCTGAAGCTCGGAGCACCTGCAAACCGATTGGCTTCATGGCGTCATGGTGAGCTGAGTTGGTTTCTTTCGCCGGAGACCGAACTTCTGCAGCTTGCAAACACGGGATTCTTTCCCATTATGAAGCATGTCGAGCACGTAAGGATTATAATTCTTACAGTGAGACACGGCCGGAGACAAAACCATCCTTCAGGATCCTTCAGGTCATTTTGCACGTTCAATAGACTTGGTCAAAGCAACCCAAATGTGTTGCTGACAACCAGCACCAAATAAACATCCAGAAGGAGACCATCCTGTGGTCCAGTTTAGAGGTCGTACCACCTGGACGGACTGGTGGTTGACCAAGGACAGGTGGGCACGTCGTGCAGAAGACTGGACTGAACCAGCCAAAGATGTGCAAAACAATGATCGATCCTTCCTATCACTTGATTGGTTGAGGGTCAACTGAGAGAGAGAGAGAGAGATCGATCAGGCGTAAAACGTTTTTAGTGGCTTTTTCCTGACCGATGGCGACGGGCCCTTGACCATGAAGAAAAACCATACACAAAATGTCAACTTCTTGGCACTCAAACGCACAGCACACTGAAGCGAGCTCCGCGATATACCGTACACGCTATGAGCAGCTCCGTCGATCAGTCGTCCATTGTGCCGTCCAGGAACGTGAACCACCTGGGCGCCCCTCGACTTGAGCAGTTGTGAAAAGACCCGATGTTGCGCTTTCCTTGGAGAGGCCAAAGAAGGGCAACGGAAGAAACTCTACGAACTTCTGCACTATCGTTTCAAAAGTTTTGAACGGTTCAATCCACGGTTCTCCACGTGGCCATGCGCCCAAAATTTGCGCACTGGGACCCCTCGCGGCATTCGATGCCCGTCGGCCCGTTCAGCACGTCGGCCACTGTTCAGCCCAACTCCGAACACCAGACATGATCCCCATGGGGGCAGGGGGTTCTGAAGCCTCCAGGTGGGTTCTAAGAAAGAGGTAACACCCGATGGTCCGTGGAATCCAAGAAAAAGGCCCTTCTTCGCCATGACCCGCGGCGGGCCGCTAGGCCAAGGCTCAAGTGAACTCGATTGAAGCATTCGTCCACCTTCATGGTGTCCTCAGGTGTCGAACCAAACGGCAGGCAATCGGTGCAGCAACGAGTTAGTTCATGTCGGTCACGCAGTGGAAATGGAAGGAGTCCAAAGAAGAACTGTCAAGTCATCCGTGTCAGCCGGTTGTCTCACGACTTGGAGGGACAGAGTTTCAAGGCGTGAGGGACGACGTGAAGTGGAAAAATGCAGATCACGATGCCAAGTTTGAAACATCTGGAGACTCTACTGCGGGGGACCATCTAAACATTACTGCAGAAGAAGCTCTGGCTCAAAGAAAAGGTGAGCTATGTGATCGTTCCTTACATGTACTCTTTTCCAGCTGGAAGAACAAGCAGGCGTGGGATGAACCAACGATCGAGCAAAACGATGCAAAACTACCTGGAGTCGTTCTTCCTCAACAAAAAACAATCCCGAGGCGTTCAGTTCACCTCTACTTCTACAAGTCAACATCCATGAGCCCTTCAAAAGCCTTCGTATGAGGTCTCAAAAGCTCTTCTACACACGGCCTGGTCCAACACTGCGGCCAGCTCTCGCTGTGTTCTCGCTGTCCATGTCTTGGCCAAGTGTCTAATGTCCAGGGCATCACTGCGTCCACTTCCAAGCCTTCGCAGCTCTGGTCCGGCTGGTGACCACGGCCCTTTCAGAAAAAGAAACACCACACTGAAAGAGTGAGGAAACATGAGGATATCAGGTTTTCATGCAACCTGGACCTTGAAAAAAGGTGTCACTGCAGAAAACGGCTGTGAGGTTAAAAGAGAAGTTCATTGCTGGTTCGATAGAAGGTTTAGGAAATGGTGATTTGACCAAGAGTTGTCACCAAGAGAAGGTAGCGAAGTGTATCTAATATTGATACAGGTTTTGGCTCCTGTCCATTTTCCTACTTCTTCTGACACTGGAGATCAACAAACCATTCAAACTGTGCCCGTGGAAACGAATGCGACCTCACACAACTGCTTCGCATCGAATCAAAAGCTACATGGTCCATCTCCTGTGGAGTTTTTTTGCTTTCGGGCTGAACAGATTGAAAATATGCTTCCCATCCATGTGAATCAGGCCTTACACACTTGAACATAAACGCGCATCCAATGACCGCTGGCTGGTAGAGGAAATCTTAGACCCGCATTGGACCAAAGCACCGACTTCCAGGTTCCATGCCAACCTTTAGTTCTTGACGCCATCGAAAAGCTCGGAAATTCCAATTTCGCCCCTCCGGAAGTGTGTTACCACTGCCCACTCCAAACATTGCAGAAGCTCCAAACCGAGCCAAGCCAAACCACTTCTATAAAAGCTCCTGTTTTCCTCATGGCCCATTTTTGGGGCACCGAAATTGGGGCACCCGCCCACGGTGTGGACGGACCGGGCAGCTTCACCCTGATGGCTGGCACCGGCCTGGCTCATGCACAATCACCAGTTCCAACCGTCCATGCTCACTTTCCTCAGAGACAGGCCAGTGGAAGCGAATTGGGATCTGGCAAGCAAGTCAAATCGGACAACTCCATAGAACTCCTATGCCCTGCCAGCATTGCCATTGCCCCGATCAAATCATGCCCCCAGTTGCTGGGCCGTTCAGAATGCAATCCATGGGAGTATTTGAGTGTGACTACCACTACCACTCAACCGCTACCACATCTTCATCGGCTTCCTCCGAGTTCTTCTTGATCAGGAAATTATATATCTGTTCTCTCCTCCTGCAGACTGGTCCAGGAACACTTTCGTCGAGGCGGATTCGGGTGTTCTCATCACTTGAAAGTCCTACTCGCACATCACCTCTTGAGCAAAGACGGCAAAAACTCTGAGGGGCACAATCTCTTTATGTCTCCTTCACCAGCAAGAACAACCAACTGGTTGGTGTTTTCAACCCACTTGAAAAATATTAGTCAGAGGGTCCTGTCATCCCCACGTAAGAGTTGAAATTAAAAATATCCGAAACCATCACCTAGCCAAGCATATCTAGATACAGTAGACTGTGGGTCTCGAAGATCATGTGAGGATTTGCCACCTGCTGCAAGCAGTCAAACATGACAAGCAGTCAAAAAGCCCCGTTCTCTGATGAGGACAAGGATGTCTTCCATCTCAGGAAGTATTCACCAGCAGCAAACTGCTGAACCCATCGGCGTCGATCCGCCCAACGGTCCGAGCCGCAAGGGCGCCTGAACACAGAAATCTGCCCATGAGTTCTTCAACAGGGTGGGTGAACATGTATTCGACCATTTAACGCATACAGCAGCTCCACTAACTGATATTAATTGGATGGGTTGGCCGGTTTGCCAGTTTGCCTCCAATGTAGTTGTACAGAACAAATCAAACGCCTGTGGCTTCCCCCTTGGTCCAAGGTGGTCTGTGTTTCTGGGAGTACCCTAGGAACGACTCTTACCACCCCCAAACATACTAAATCCACACATCAGCTCCACTCCAAGGTGCGCAGCAATTAAGTTCCTTTTTGCTGTCCTCACCGTGTCCGCATGGTCCACAGCACAGTCACAAAGGTTGGATGAGCAGAGTGGTTTGGTTTGGGAATCTCAAGTGTTCGCCCTAATCATTCCATCATCCTCATGACCATGATCCTCGTGCTCCTCCTCCCCCACCATAGAATAAGAAAAGGCAGGATAAATGACACGTGCAAGGCAACTTCCAGAAATGCAGTAAAACTTGCTGCCAAAACTGTCCAAGACAAATCATGAGGTTCACAAAATGGAGAGCAATACCCCTCGGGTTGATCACATCTAAATCCCTCTTAAGATTAACATGTCACTGCACCCTGTGCTCCTATGACCGTGCATTGTCGTTCTTTCAGGGCTTATTCTTTAACTAAGATGCGCATCTCCAGAAATGCGCAAAGCCTTCCCAAAGCCTTCAAGCTTTCATCTCTCTCGCACGCTCTTCCCATCTCTTACACCGCGGGGTCCAAAAAGACGTACCCTTGAATCAGCGTCCTTGCTCCTAGTAGAAATGCCCTGTGGTCCTAGTAGCGTCCTTGCTCCTAGCAATGCCAGGAGCTACTAGTAGCGATGCCCTTTGCTAGTAGCGATGCCAGGAGCCCCTGTATAGTAGCGTGATCAGATCGCTCCGTGCTCCTAGTAGCGAGGCCCTTTGTTCCGTTCGTAGCTTCCAGCCACTGTTCTTCGGCCACCCGACTCCTGCGTCATGCCCCAGCGCTTGAAGAGCTCGGCCACCATGCACCGCACCGAGCCGCCGCCGATGCGCTCCAGCGTGGGCACCGGCGCGGTGACCACCTCGGCACACCGAGACCCGTAGTACCCTCTAGTAGCAACAAGCACCCTCTAGTACCAAGCACCCGTACCCCGTACCTTATCTTCCGTACCCCCGTCTTTGTGCTCAAGTGTTGGCGATGGCGGCCCCGGGAGAACCATAGGAGTTTCGGCAGGGGTACAGCTCAGTTAACTGGTTGCTGGCTTGTCAAAAGAAACAAAAGTAATAAGAAGGCGAACCATAGTGAGTGTATGCATGTTATCCGATCTTCGAGCAAGAAGAAGTACATCTCAATGCATCACTAAAACCCCCGTGTAAAGAAAAGCATGGAATCCACCAAGAATCCTGGCTTATAGAGGAACAAACTCTCCCCTTTGCCAATGTTTCTACGTGGTGAGTTTGGGAGTGTGCCTCTTGTTTGCAAGCTTGGGCAAACGCCAGTGATGCCCAGGCACCTTGTTCACGCAGGACTCCAAGACTCCTCGCCTGGGTAAAACGCAGAAACATCTCCACGGGGCCGTGGCTCAAGACGCACCGCGATCGGTGTCCAACTCGATGTGCATCGTATCTATTAATGTCATATATATGGTATATCGTACATACCATACATACATTACATTACATTACTTACCTCACCTTACTTTGCCTTGCCATAGCTTACCTTGCCATACCAGACCATACCAGACCATAACACTACATTCCAGTCCACTCCATTTCATTACAACAAATTAGATCAAATTACCTTGTAGTATCCATTGCATAGATACTACATATAGCTTGGACATATTGACATACGAGTCTCCTCAAACACTTGATGTTTGAGGATTGAACAGTTCCAGGTCAATACTGTTGCAGGTTGATGTAGATGGTTTTGGGAGCTGTTTGCTGTAGGTGCTGCTGGCACGTTTTCTCCTACAGTAATTATATACCATGACCTAGTCTTGACGACAAGTTCTCCTACACCACACAACCCATTGAGCATACCTAATCCATGGTCCCTGCCTACAAATACCATTGAACATTAGGGTTCCAACAAGTTCACTGTGTACTGAACAGCAGCATGGTCTCATCAACCTCGCTCCTTTTCATGTTCCTCGTAATGTAGACATCCTTTCATGAATAAAACACACCATATGAATTGTAAAAACTCTTCATTTTGAATTGTTATGAATCTCATGAAGAGTTATGAATCTCCATATGAATCTCCATAATATAATCTCCAACTTAAGCATTTGTCATGGCCATCTCGTGTCACCATCCAAGTGTCTGGGAGTCGTCCAAAGAGCGCCACCCGGCCTCCGAGATCGCCTGAAAACGGTGATAGGTTTCACGGCTTGAACCGTACATCGCACAAAAATTGCTCTGAACTGTTCTGACTGGAGGAAATCAACATGTTTTTGCTCTGAAAGATTGCAGGAACACCAAATGTGTTGATTTGGATGAAGTATTCAAAAAAACGCATATGTTTTTTCCATGGGGTCTGCTTTGGCAGTGGATCCTCCTCATGGTTCAGTTTCGATTTAACGTCTAGCAGTTCCAAGAAGAATGAAACGGTATGGGATCTCCATTCTTGCCGTTGCAATAATATCTCATATACTATTTGAAAAACACAACCGGTTGTTTCTTGAACGACATGGCCTGTGCCCCTGTGCCCTGACAGAAGAATTTCCTACCCAGTCGAAGGCCCAACACCGGTTTTCAAACGAAATCGGATCCGGCTCAGCGAAGCGCATCCAAATGTTATCAATCACCGGTTTTGGGGTGCCTGAGGAGCTTTCGCCTCATGCTTTGCAAAGTGTTGATGAGCAGACCCGTGCACCGACAGCAGTTGGGAAGTGTTCCAAGCACTCAAAGAACAAAGGACTGGAACTGCTGCACAAAACATTCATTTATCCATGGACGTTGTGGTAAGCCAGCAGAAGTAAGACTGCCACTGATTGGAAGCAAACCTGGCACCCGGAACTTCAAACGAGCTCGCACCTGCCTCACACATGGGAGATGCTGCTACTCTTTTTTGTCATCCCGCTGCATCCACCCTGTGGCCATGTGGCTAGGACTGTGCCTTGTGAACCACGAAGCTGCAAGCAGTTGCAGGCAAAGTTCTCCTGAATCGGACGTTCGAGCGTTCAGGGGATGCAGGCAGCTCCAGCTCTCCAACTAGCTTGACGAACGCTTCGCCACAAGTATCTGATACAGTAATTCGCAGGAAATTTCACAATACTGCAAAAGTTACACCAGCAAAACAGTTGCATACTTCCACAATGCACCCGGCAAATCCTCAGACTGCGCACTTTCTGGCCTTTAGTGGAGTAGCTTAGCTCGGGTGCAGAAACGCGTGAAGGCAAAATGAATAATGATGGCGGTGCTATCGCGACGGCTAACGGTTCAGGCTTTAACCCGTCCATTCTCCCGCCACCAACACCACAGATCGTTCTGCCCGTCCTTCCTACTTTAACATACCACGACCAGCTGACCTTTTGTGCTTAGGTTCGCACTGCATTGCACCATGACCATGACCAACCATTGGAATCTACTGTATTCTCTCTTGCCTGCGTAAATTAGATGCAATCCATTGCTCTCACTCCGTGTTTGAATAATGGAAAACATATGAAAACATGGCTTGCACCATCGCTAAAGGAGACTGTGTTGTCCTGGAGACAACATTGGGGTGCCCAGAGTCCAGAGCAAACAGCTGCGCCCGACTGATGCCTATGGATCAAAACCGGGAGACCTCGGTTGACCACCGAAAATGAACAGGAATCCATGACGAGTCGGAGGTCAACCTACGCTTTGGAGCTCCAAGGGAGCGCCGAAGGAGCACATGAACAGGTCGCTCGGTCGCCCAACGCAGCTTTTCTACGACTGCAAGGTATTGAATGCCTAGCTTTCGTCCCTGTTGGGACTCTTCAGAGCTTTGCAGCCGCAAATGCTGCGGTGTTCAATCACATGCCTAGGCATCGCGCATTCAATGACCTAGGCAAGTGCAAACTGGACATGAAAAAAAATGTTCGTGTCAAAGCTTCATCCACCAACCCCAAGCTCACCCAAAGATCTACCACCTCCCCTTGTCTTAAGAGAACGAGCGACCCCCCAACCGCAGCCAGATCTATACAATGAATCCCCAAAACTAGGGCTGTATCAAATCAGTAACGGCAACGTCGGGCAGCCTGACAAACACTCAAACGACGAGTCTCCAGTTGCTCCATGGTCACGTTTACCACGACCTTGCGCAAAGAAGAAAGGGATATGATTCGACTGTGTATTTCAATAGGGAGACCCCCAACCAATGGGTTTTGGTCAATTTCCCTTCTTCCAGGTGGTCGAACTGGGAGGTCTCCCTATTTTAATCGTAATCCTATTTCAATACACATTCATATGGCAAATAATGGCCTGTACCTGCAGTTGCGATCTCGAAGAGGAATCGTATATTTTATTGGTATGTCTGCGCTCGTCACCCACCGGTATGGCCATGAAAAGGCAGGAAGAAAATGATTGGTGCCCTGCGACTATACCAGGTCAAAAAATCACTGAGTTATTCTGTATTGGCACCTTTTCAAAAAGCCACCATGGAACCAACCAAACAGCTGATTTTTTGGAGTCGTTAGGTTTCAGCCGCAGGTTGATGCGTCCATGAACCCACCCCGAGGCTTCTGTGGCTTCATTGGGCAAAGACTCAACCATGTTTGGGTGAGAAAGAGCATATGAAGAAAGAAGAAAAGTGTCCACTCAGTCTCAAACTTTCAACGGCAACTACTGTGAGGAACTTTGAGAAAGGAAGATCAACACAGCGGTATCAGCGATATAGTTATATTAATGCTCAAGGTACAGGATCAAGCTTCAGAACAACCAGGACACAAAGCCAGAAAAGTGAGCAGCCAGGCTGCTAACTTGAGTGCGTGTTGCTATAGCGGTCATGATTACAAAAACAAGTTGAAACATAACTTAACGCATGGAAACCGACCGGTCGATCCCACGCTCAGGCCTTTGTACTCTTCTTCAAGGCTTCATAGACTGCAGCAAGTTCAGACTGATCTGGGATTGCCTTGCAACCCGTCGCCCATTCGAATGTCACCACCTTCACCCTTTGTAGATCACCCGCGTACTACCTCTGGGTCTGGTGAGTTCGCGACCGGACCTGTCAGCGCCGAGAGCCATGTCGCTGGCGAGCCTGTCGGCACATCATCTTCGTTTCACGAAACGACTGAAAGGATCGGCTCAATTGGGATTGGGGCTGGGGTACTGGTCTCGTCGTCATTGGGGTTTTGCCAGTAGAGGCAGCTTGGATTAACCACGCAAAAGGATTTCCGATTGTGTACTATGATGTATATACCCATATACCCCACTCATAGCTCGTGGCTTTTTTTGATTGCTATTGGTTTATCGAGCTTTACCAAAAATGTCTTGATTTGAGCCAGGAGTTCTGAGGAGTGCTGTAGACACTTCTCATTGACATCCAACTTCCGACCTGAATCCGAATCGACCCAGGATCGGAGCCCAGACACTGAAGGGCACAACACCGCGAAGTTGGTATTCACGGACATCAAGACCTCGGATGGACCGCGTCAAGCTGCATTTTCATGCACATGCATCATGGAGCCCATGTTCTGGTGAATTCCAGCCTAGGCGTCAAGCGTCGCAAGGGACATTCAGGGACAATATGGATATGGAGCCCATGTTCGATTCATGTCGGACAGTCGGGCCGAGACCGGTGGAAAGCACTCGCTGGTAGAAAGCCCTTTTTGAGAGGCTCGATGCTCGGTGGACCACGGTCCCAAAGTATCCATCTTGGACAAAGTCTCACGGTCCCTGCAGTGTTGATGTATTTGGAGGTATAGGTGGCTTCAGAGTAGATGGTGCAATCACCAAAAGGTCCCCATCTAGAAAACATCTTGGGGGGTGTGCCTACTCTGAAACTGGTGCATACCTTTCCTTGGGCCATCGACACCAGTTTTCGGTCGAGCAACGTTGGTGTGGTAGATCTCCTGTCCACTGCGGTCGCGCGAAGAGAAGGCCACCAGCTCGTAGCCCATCTCCTACCGGTCCGCACGCGGAAGAAGCGCCCAAACATGCCCAAACCGAGAAAACAGCGGCGGTTGATGGAGTAGTTATATGGAGCCAAGGTAGACTGCCAGCACCCCCATTTGTTGGAAAGAAAGACTACACGTTTGCCAGCACCACTGTACCTGAATTCTACACTGAGGTGGAGCAAGCAAGCATCAAGTGATGACCCAAAGATACCCCAAGAACGTGAGTTCCACTGCTCCACAATTCCACCATCAGCAAATTGGCCAACGGGTGAGGGAATTCCACCATTCCACTCCTTTGGATGCCATTGGGATCCACTTCGTCATGAGGATCATGCACGTGAGGCCAGCATGATGTCACACATTCGTTCACCATAGGCATACGAATACACTTTTAGCAGCCAAGAATCTATGCCAAAACTCACCAAGCCTACTAGAAAGTGCCGTTCTTGTGTCGCACGTGTCTTCACTTCTTTCATCACGATCGTTGTTGCAACCATTCGTTCGAGACAGAAACGGCCTTCGCTTCCACCGAAACAGAAACGGCCTTCGCCCAGATCTGCGCGAGGTTCCGATCCGCGCGCTTGGAGGTGGCCACATAGGCCATCCGGCTGTGCCGGTCCAGCACCAGGCTGCCTGGTGAGGACGGGCCGCAGGAAGGCGAAGAGTGCGGGATGGTGATTCCAAGAGATCCAAGAGATACAGGAAGTCAGATAAATGGGCCAAAATGATTCAAGATGATTACAGTCTGATTACATATAACTGCTACTCCAAATATACTTGTCACATTGATTCACAAAACGAGTCAAATTGTCATATTTGTCTTTGCATACACTCATTGTGATCGTGGTCGTCTCAGTGGTCGTCTCGTTTGCGCCAAGACACCGGTGCCCTCCAACGCGACGTTGGACTTGGCCCACGGACTCAGATCGTAGATCGGCTCCAATAAGCCAAACTTCTTCCGCACCCGATCCACGATGTCCTTGGAGAAAAATCAGCTTGGGCCCACTCCGGAAGCCATACACCATCGATGATGATACCCATAACCGGTCTCTACTTCTAGGAGTCTTGGATCGAAAAATGATAGAAATGATAGAAACCTCTCATAGCCTCCGGTTTCTAGACCACTCGAACTCTTCCAGGGCTTTACCCAAATAAACCCACACCACACCACATGCCAGCATCTCCATCTCCATATTTCAAAGAAAGGAACACCGGACCTCCGGAACACATCGTGGTGCCCCTCCTGGTGCCCCTCGTGCCCAGTGGCCGGCCGGATCTCTGCGGCACGAGAGGGCGCCTTCATGGGGTAAATCACCACGCGGCCATCGCTGTGAGTGGAGAACCAGTTGTTGGGGAAAACCTCGTCCTGAAAGTCAAGAGCTGAAGAGTCAGAAACATGTGAAGCTGAGGTCAAAGGGTCGAGTCAAGGGCGGTAGAGTTTCCGGATGTGTTTGCTTTTGGATTGATTTTGTTTGCTTGGCGTTTGAAGTGTTTCATGAATGTCTTGGGATGCTTTATGCATGTGTTCTGGTTGTTCCTCTGGATGTCTTCTGTCGGCTTGGAGCTAGTTTTAAATATGATACAATATCCACTTGCCAAGGCACTGGGAGGCCTTGGGCCTCCGCGGTCAGGACCTCAACCCCTGCTTCCTCCAAGGAGGAGACCAAGCCCTGCCACTCCTGAGAGGTCTCGAGACGGAACGGACGAGTCCCGTGGAGTCGGGAGGAGATGGTGTGTTTAGAGTGGACGTGCATGAACATGGTGTGTGTGTGTGTGAATGTTGGAAAGTGAGAAGTCTGAGGATTGGAGTGATTCTATCCGAAGAAGAAGTATCAACTGGGCATGCTTCTAAGGACCTACGCTGTCTGTCTGTCCTAAATGTGAACACTTTTGGGGCTTTTGGGCGGTTCAGGCTGCTACAGCCTCGCTCCATCCGTCCTCCCCTTCGGACGGCGCTGCACGACCTCCTCGGCCCCTCTCGGTTCACCGCCCAGGCGCGGCCATCACAACATCTCTAAGCTTGTCTGAGCTCATTGGCTCCTCCAGTGCTCCCATGAACTTGTTGTCCTGCATCGTCTCCTGGGTCTGCTTGTTTTGATGTCGGTCCGTACACACGCGACAGATCGCCCACACATTTCTGGGGCGGCCCGGACACTTCGAGCCCAAAAAACTGCTTGGATGTTCGAAAACATGCGATGGGCCAGTGTAGTCTTATGCTGTTTTGCACCTTAGCAGAAGTACTAGGGATCCGCAACTTGTTGATGGTTTTGGGCTGTGTCTGTGACACGAATTGGATCAAGTCAACTGTGGGCTCTTTTTTATCTCTCTCTCTCTCTCTCTCTCTGTGTCTCGGTGCGCAAACGAACATCTCTCAACTTGCGCGATTCCAAGGAGTTGATCATCAAAAGACCTACAACAAATGCAAACATCTCGACATGGTCACCTCCAAATCCCCCACAGCCTGATTGAAAGGCTCAGAACCTTTCAAGTCTGTGAAGTGGGTTTTCCACCTCCTGCCCCGCACGCCTCTTTAGTTCGGTAGGCAGAAAGGTACTGTAGTGTAAAGATGTTGTCACTTAACGCACTGCATTCTGCGATTGATGTGCTTTCGCCCAAGAAAGCAGGTGAATTGCTGAACTAAACCACTGTCCAAGTGACCAAATTGGAGCTGAAGCCCGTAGGCCTTAGATCACACGAAACCTTCGCCGCCCCTGTGTCTGCACGTGGAAACCTTCCCCGCCGATGGACGCATCTGACCTCTAAATCTCTAAGACTGTAAGCTAAATTGGAGAATTTGAATGAACCTATGAATGAATGGCCTCCAACCTAGAAGCAATGGCCTCCAACCTAAGAGCGATGGCCTCCAACCTAGCTAAATTGTAAATTGGAGCCACCTTGTTTGCCCAAAGGCCGGTTCTCCCTTCAAGGACGCATATGTGCCCAGTCTCCCAACACAGCGATGTGAGCACACCAGGGGGTCCAAGCACAAATCACCTGCACTTCTCCAACCTCTGCAATCTTCACCACGAGAAGTACAGTCTTCAGACATCTTACCTGACCGACGACCGACCTCTCCTCCTGTCCCTTTGATCCCCCAGACCACCAGACCACCTGCGCCCGCCCAAACGTATGGTCCGACGAGTGACTTCACCATGAAGACGCTATCCGCCACGTTTTCTTCCAGGATGGTCTTGGCACCCGGCAGCCCCGTCAATCCGCTCAAAGCTCTGAGCGGGCGCCATCCGCTGCGATTGACGGGTCCGTGACGCGCAAGACGTGTGGCGCCCCTCAGCGCACGAGCCCACATGGCGGATCCACGTTCGCCGGGGCGGACGGCAGCCGGGGCCAGACGTGTCCAAACCATGGAGTGATTCTGATGTCGATTTGAAGGGCAGGGCATTTCTTATGCTCTCATTTGCCCACTTATATTTACATAAGCTGAGGAAGGGAGTAGGACCAAGAACATGATCCTATGGCAGCTGCCAAGTGGGTGGGTTCTGTCTTAGACTCTGCTGGGAACACCATATTTTCTCTTCATTGCCTTGGCTGTTGCGAACCCCAGGATGATGGTGCATCAGCATCGGCACACATGTCACAGCCCGCCAACAGCTTTAGGCGATATGATCTCGACATGTCCTTCATGTGTCAGGCTAACAGCTGCGTCAACAATGCGTGGCAACTCCACGCTGTTCAAAACATGTCAAAACTATGATGCAAAAACAACCAGAGTCCACCACAGAAGGACTGCTGCCGTGAAGGCGCCCTGCGACAAAGACATGGTTTAACCAGGCCATGCCCTGGAGCTAATCTCATTGTGCCTGGCCAATCTCCCCTTTTTTGAGGCCTAACCGAGCTATGAACATGGAGGCTTCCCATACCTCGGGGGTGGCTGGGACGTACGACCTCCCGCACCGTCCCAGCCGTTTTAAGTCAAATGCGTTGTCGTTCACACTGGTCAGCTGTCAGACTTTCTGTCAGTCCTCATCCCTTAGCGTAGTAGACTGCACTTCGTTTCGCCGAATGGACTGGACTCAAGGGGCCAGGACAAAGGTCCAAAAGAATTACTGTATCCCTGGTCCAAGCAAGAAATGGTCAAAGGAAATGGTCCAATCACCAAACTACCTGGCACCAAGCTCGCTCTGGTGAGCCAACTGCCGACCCAAAACCTTTCTCACCCCAATGAACATGGAGCTGCTTGGCTCTGGTCACAGAAAACCACAAATCTGAAGCGAAAACGAAAAAAGCCCAGCGAACAGGCGTGCGTAAAGCATGTTGTGATTTTGGTCCATCAGGATAGCACTTGTTGCTATCTGTTCCAGCAATGTTGGACCAACCACCTACTTCATATTTGATCGTCTTCACCCCAAAAACATGCCGCACCTGCACACTGTATCAAGCGCACGGTCCAGAAAATGTCCAGTGACACCTCGCACACCCTGGCGATACCATATCACCCGCTAGATCTGTAAATACGCTCCATCCACCAGATGACATGGTCGCTGCATGTCTCGGTCACACTGCCCTCCTCACATAGGTTTGTCGCAAACCGGATGAAGCAAACTGATACTCGTAGCGTCCGTTCGCTCCTAGTAGCAAGTGCCACGCTAGTAGTAACAGGTGCCTTACTAGTAGTAACAAAAAGCTATTAGAATTAAAATATACCAAACTCGGGTGAGCTTAGAACGGTCAAGTGACTTTCCCTTCCATTGCG
>CAXAMN010022584.1:1474740-1534204 GCA_963970005.1 Durusdinium trenchii | reverse complement strand
AACACACGAAGGATTCAGCTATGATCAAACTCATGGAACTCAGACCCAGGCCCTGTAGATTTAAGGCTTTGAGCTTCACAAGGATGGGGACTTAGAGAGAGGGGCCAGTCGGGAACCTTCACCTTCCAACCAGCCTTCTCACCCCTCTCTAAATCACCTCGCGAAGGCCAATCAGCCGGATTCGCATCTGTTGAGATACGATCGATAAAAACTCGAACTTTAAGTTCTAGAGCCATTTCCCAAAATACGGAGACCAACTGAGAGACGTCCGTTTTACTTGAGTACCCCTTGATCAAGGCCCCTTCAACTGCTTCGGAGTCGATCAGAAGGATCAGATCGGCGTTCACTGCACGATCGCGGAACGTCCACAGAGCAAGGATCGGAGCCAGCATTTCTACTGGGACGATCTGGGTCTTACGAACCAGCCATCCTGCTTTCAGACGACTTGGAACGATCGCCGTGAATTGGAAGGGGGATGTCAACCTTCGATCGAACATCACTGCCCCAATGCGATCCGGCCTCGAATCCTGTTCACGCGGATCAGGTGTGAACCCGTCCGTGAAGATCACGATATCGGATCTTTTCTTCACCTGCAGGTCGATCGGACGAGGAGGGCCGTTCAACACAAGCGACCGCCACTGCCTAAGGGATTCCACTAAGGCCTCATCGAGTTTAAAACTGTTAGAGCAAGGGAACCTAAGGTACTGACGTTCGGAGATCACCCTTAAAAACGCTCGACCCACCTTTCCCCACAGTTGTGAGGCGCCGAACATAAGTTTCCCTTTCAACTTACCTGCGGACCCTGGATCCAGTAGACCGGATTTCAGGATCGCATCGATCTCGTCAACAAGTTCAACTTTCCGTTCGGCTTTGATGAGGAGCACAAACTTTTCTAGATCGTAGGTTACTCCGAGTATCGTGGGGTCTCTACAGAGCTGGAGCTTCTTTTGATCAAACTTGGCTCCGAGCCACGCATGTATGCATTCTGCGACCAGACGAGCGCCTGCCACAGTTTCGAGCGGCTCAAAACCATATTTGTCATCATAGAAGCTAAAAGTTACGAGCTTAAACAACTTGACTAGGAACTCATTGATAGCGGCCGATCTTCTATTGTAGTTGTAGACCGCGGAAACAAGGCCGAAAGAGTGACCTATCATGATAAAGAACTTCGGAGCGGCTTCAACAGGATCCTTCAGGCAAATGACCGAAAACTTCCGATGTTTCGGGTCGATCGCCACCTGCCTGTAGGCTTTTCTTTCATCTAGCACCCACCCGCCTAGATCTTTCCAGGGTGCCGCTGATCGAAGCGCTCGGATTGCCGATACATTCAGGTCCGTCGAAGGGAGCTGCAGCTTCTCTTGGATCACCGTGATCTGGTTGATGAAGTTCGTCGTCGCACTGTCGCAGCCTCGAACTTTGTTTTTCTGCACCACTTCGAAACGCTGCGTTGGGATCCAGTCATCACATTTGAGAGCTACTGTCACTTCTTCTTCGGAGCCAAACGGGCCGATAGATGACCCTTCTTGAACATCTTCAAGGGTCGCTTCCCAGATCTTCTTCAAATTGTCAGAAACTGGGACCGCGGCCACTCGCTTGATGATCTTCTTACGGATGACCCAGGCCCTCTCCAAAGCATAATCGATGGGGAGTGTTTGCTGATCTTTGTCATAAGACGGCCATCGCCTTGAGGGAGCAATAGGACCGACGATCGGGAAACCATTGAGAAGGAAATCCGGCAGATCGACGTCCACAGAGCCAGTAGCCTGGAGCAGGGCTCGGTAGAGCTCTACATGGCAGGTCTTGCCCAGCACAGGCGGTTCATGATCCGGGACTCCCCTCAGCAATGATCTCAGCCAAGGATCAGCAAGAGCGCGAAGGCGCTGGTCTGTCACCGGGAGCAAACGATGAGCTTCGGCTTCCCAAAAGGTCAGGCTCTGAACACGGGCAGCGATAGTACCTGCAGGATCAGCTGTAACGGCTTGGATAGCATGCCGCAACTCACTGGGGAGTTCAGAGATCTCTGAGAACGGGTAGGGGATGTTCATCACCCACTCGATGGCGCTGCCTGGTTCGAGCTCCTCCTGGATCAATGGCTTGAGAGCACCTCGCTTCATCTGATAACCAGCGAACTGTGCAAGCTTGGCCGAGCCGGCCTGTCGATGAACTGGCTTGGTATTCCCGGAGCCCAGAGCACGCTTGCGGTCATTTGCCGGTATAGTGAGCTGGAAGGACGGCTGAAACTGCCTGAGATCACCAGAGTGGATGGCTTCGATCGCTTGGGCCATGGTGGCGCACATAAGTGTGGGATACACCTGAGCTTGCTTCGTCTTGAACACCCAGCGTTGGAGCTTTGTATTCCAGATCTTCCCTTTGAGCACCTCATGAACATGGTCTCCAGGGCACTTCCGACACATGGTCTGAAAGAAGTCCGACGAAACGAGCAAGCGAGTTGGCTTCATAGATGGAGCTGCAAAAGCGCATTGATCGAAGTCAATGTCCAACCCGCGGCATGCTTGCTTCAGATCTTGACACGCTGGAGTGATCCACAAAAGACTCTTCAAAGGGTTCTCGATCGAGAAATCGCCCCCCATCCAGAAAATGGCAAGGCAGATCTCAGCAGTCCGTAGCAGGAACATATTGCCCAGCAAAACCAGAGCTTCGTTATCCGGTGACAGCCGCGCCAACCCCATAGGCTCCTGTTCGGACCTCAGGGGAGGGGGACCGCCATCCAGTTTGCGAGCAGCAGAAAAAGTATTGCAAGGTGTCCCGCAGTGAACGAAAAAGATCCCTCCCAGGTGGACTGTCTTCATGATGAACTCCCAAAAAGACACATCCAACACATCTCGTGGAGCTGGCACGTGTGGTGAAGGCGTGATGTCGACTGGTGGAAGGCAAGGGATCCCCAATCTGCGTACAGCCTCAGTGAGCCCGGCAGTACCTGAAAACAACTCCAAAAAGAAAGGACCTTGTTGAGCGATCGTCCAGGGATCTTGCGGGACGTCATCCCATGAGAGCCACTGGGTCTTCTTGGACGGCGGTGCCGCCTGGGGTGTCTCCTGTGTGAAGTCCCCCGGAGGTGGAGACAGAACCTCCGAGGGGGGAACCCCCTTTCAGTGATTACCGTGCCAGGAGTGCTCCTTGCCGCACTCCACGCACAGGTGCTTGTTTTTACACTGATCACCAAAACGGCACCCCAATGAGCAATTGTAGAAAGGGCATCGGCGAGGTCCGGAGTACTTGAATGATGTAATCTTGGACCATTCTTTAGCCGGCACTCGCTCGTCACGAGCGGACGGTTTCGAGGCTGTGCCCCCGGAACTGCCCCCTCCGGCCTTTGCTTGTTTGAGCAAACTCTTGGCGCGCTCTCGACGCGCTTTGTTCTTCCGAGCTTTGGCCGACTTGGCGGGAGTGGCCGGAGAGCTCGAACGAGTTCGCTTGGGCTGAGGTGTCCTCGGGGCATCTTGGTGTTGAGCCTGTTTGAAACGATCGAGCTCTGCACTGGATCGAGCATCGTTCCACAGCTGCTTGTGGTGGGTGAGAACTTCTTTCAAGGCGGCGGAGTATGTGGTGAAACTCTTCCGCTGATCTGACCCGAGTCGGTGAACTTTCTTCCGGATGAGCGAATCAACTGTGAGCAACAGAGCCAGACCTCGGTTCTCATGTCTCCATTCCTCCAGATCTGCCAAGTATCGCAAAGGACCAGCATCGACCGAGAAGTCACAGATGTTGAGATACTCCAGGGTGACGAAGAAAGCATGGAGCTTGTCCATGACTTGTTGTTCTGATGCTGCTGGTGACGGTTGATCAACCGCCACAACTTTCAGCAGATCTTCTGCGTTCTTGCTCAGGCCGGACTTCTGTGCTATGGACTCGTCTCGGGTGCGGATCTCGCCCACCTCATAGAATTTCACGGACCCGTGGACCAGGAAATCACGTTGAACTCGCTCGACGAACTTGCGGTGCGGCTCTCGATGGTGTGGGAGGAGCACGTCCGGATGTCGTCCAACGAAGACTTCTCTGAATTCTGCATGATCTTCACCTGGGATCTCAGGAATCTTGCTTGGATCCTCCTCCATCCGCGCTCTGCGTGCAGCAAAATGATCCTGCATTGTGGAACATGTTTTCCACACCGCAGCCAAGGATGTCAGAGCCAACTCCTGAGAAGGCCCATCTGGCCCCAGATCTGTTGCGGTCGGGATCATCGTCTGCAGGGTCCGCTTGACCTCGGCGATGTTGTCCCCTAACATGGCAAAGGTCTCGACCGTCAGAAGGCGCCGATCGGCGACCAATTTGCACAGATCAGGTGACAGCCTTTGTCGACCGAACACCTGCCGCAATGGCAGATCAGGCGTGCGAGCCGCATCATAGGTCGTGCGATCAACCATGGCTGCAATAAATGAGCCGCTCTTGAGAGAGACTATCATGAATTCGCAGGTTGAACACGACACATGGACGACGAACTCACCGCGATCAGGTTAAATTCTGACCGATCTTTCCGAAATAAAGAAAGAACTAAGAAAATGAATGCGCGATCAGTCGGAACATAAAACCACGCTCCCTTTGCTGGGGCGGCTGATTTTCCGTCACACTCGAACGTCTTCAATTCTTGGCAAATGCAAGTGCGATGTCTGGCCGAGCTTTGGCACAGGCCTTACACAGCACCGACAGATCGGGCAACTCGGATCCGACAGCTGAGCAGTCGTCAAGTGAAAACTTGCCGCAAGCCATCAGTGACGGGTCTTCGAGTGCCGAGCAATGAAAACGGTACTCGTATGAGCTGGCGGAGGATGCTGTCTTGATGAAAAATTGCGCCTGAGCTTCCTCGATCACACCAGCATCATCGAGCTCGTCTTCGACGGTCTCATGAATGGGGTGTTCGCCCTTGACCAGGTCATGAACGAGCTGGTGAATCATGCGAGCAGGCACACTAGAACGGTTCCTAGTATATTTAAGAACCATAGGCCCCGGGTCTTTCCAGTTCGCCTGCAACCCTATCTCTTCCGTGGACCTACCTGCATGAACAGCAGCATCCAACATGGTCACGCGAGCCGAATGACACGTGATCAGATTAATAGAACGTGCGCAAGCCCGCCATTCGTCCGAGTCCCTAGCGCCCCCGAACTTTTCAAGACTCTCCCTAGCGAGCACTTTCAACCATTGGAGGGACCTCTGATGAGAGGGAGGGGATGCCAAAAACTCGGACCTACTGTTCAGCTCGGGGACCCAAAAATCACGCTCATGCTCATCGGCCATGAACAACTCCCATCCGACTTGGAGCCAAGTCGCCTGCTTGAAACCAACGTGTGGGATGGCGAAACGAGTGCCTTTTCTTTTTCGGTCGACTTTGGTTTGCCACGCGACCCCGAACAACCCTGTGTTTTGCATACGAAGATCTTTAGGTTTCACGTGCTTACCATCGTCGAACCGCAAAGAAGCGAACACTAGGCAGAGCCACCACCAAATGAAGACCCGACAGGCCCAAGGAAACGAGTCATCCACAACGAACTCCTCTAAACACCCTACAACTTTTGAAGGGATTGGGACCGCCTCGCGGAGTGTTTCCGCTCGCTTGTTGATCACTTCGTGTTGGAGGGCAACAATTGAGGGCTCATCCATATTGGGGGGATCCATCACCAAACGAGCACACACCCATTTCACGGCAGTCCGCAATGTGGGCAAAACTGTCGGTCCACACTCTGTTGAATCTAAATGAAGCATGTACTTCACGACCTTAGGGGTTGTGAGTGGGTAGACCGGCCAATCGATCGACGTCAGCCAAGCCTCCATCCGCTCCCACACACGAACGTATGTAGCGATCGTCCGTGGGGCCCCAGAGGTGAGCACGAGATGCCTGAGCTTTTCACTCTCCAGCGGAGAGAGACCTTCGCCTGCTGCCGGGTCTTCCCAAAGGCGAGCCCACGATCCAGCTCGGCGACCGATCTGCTCTAAACGAGCTGCCCATTTGTGTCTCTCGGCATTCTCTTGATCCAGCAAAGGCGAGCTCGAGGTAGCCGGAGTGACAACCCCGTGTGATTTCCTAGGAGCCTTGCTCTGCTTCTGGAACAGCTCCTGGATGGCCGCTGCCCTTTTCATCCGAGCTGACTCCGGCGAGGCGGCGAGCGCCCGCATCGGATCGCACGTCCCAAAACCGAGCTGGTTGGCCGTCGATTCGAAGAAGCTTTTCTCCACCGAGGAAGCTAAAGACCAGAACTGTTCGAGTTGCATCGGATCGTTCAAAAGAGCTTCAGCTACCTTCGGATCTAGCGTCACCGACCAGTCAGCCACTTTGGCTACGAACTCGCCAGGCGATCCCACCTCCATGGATGACACTATGGCCAGGTTGCCAAAAGGGCTCTGAGCTATGGCCTGGGCAAACGCATCCGAAAAGACGGGAAATGACAGGATCTTCCGTGCCCAGCGCTCAGTATTCATTTGAGCCATGATCACTGGCTCAGACATGGTGAATATCAAGCTCACACGAAATGCTACGTGATCACGACTCTTGTGAGTGAATCCGGGAGCACTTGCCGAAGACTTGATCTATCTGCTCAAAAAGAAAATTACAATGATCTTGAATGAACCGATCAACTCACACGACGGAACTCACGCTCGACAATAGATCCCTGCCAAAGTGTTCAAAGTGGACTGAACCCGAAACATAGGAGCTCAGTATCAACACTTTGACCTCTCTGGCTGGGATCCCACGACAGCACTGGGTGCGGTTACCTGATGCCGGGAGCACGGTCGTGACTGAAGTTCAAGATCTACTGAATTTGCAACTCTCGTGAGCAACTCATGGCAATAAAAATGCAAAGAGCGAGCAATCTGAGCGAATGGAACATGACACAACGATCTAACCGGCATCACGTCACGATCGACTAGAGCCGACTTACGTTGGTCTAGACCCTCCGCAGCAGAGCCACTCTTTCACACTCACCACGAGCCAACGAGAGTCGTCGTTGGAATTTCGTTCGATCGAATTTCGCGGGTCGTTGACCTCTGAATTGAAAAATGAGAGACGCCGCCACCTCAAACATCCGTGATCTCCGGGCCGTCATTGCCTGGCCTGAACGATCTTGGCGCACCTGAGGGCCGACGCGTCTCTTGATCGAGCTGTTCGAGCTCTGCAAACTCCTCCACTGACAATGTCGTCGTGGAGCGCAAAGGATCCTCATGGCCAGCCATGGCGCGTTCAACTCCTGCTACAAAAGCTTGGGGAGTGACCGCCGCCGCAGCGATCCGCTCGTTGTTTCGAGCTTCCAGAGACCTCCGCATGACGTGAACTGCCCCTGCCGAATGCTGGCTCTGTGTTGGAGCCTCTCCTGGCTGGGTCAAAGAAACGTGAGCCTCTTGCAACCCCATGATCTGAACTGAGCTAGGAGCATGACCGACTAGGGCACGAACACTTCCGGCCTGTCGAGACACGGGCTGAGCAGCAGGTCCACCCGTCACCGGCGGCAAGATCATCGTCGCTCTCTCCAGTTCTGGGTCGTGGAACTGCAAGGCTAGGGCATCCACAGGGACGATCGCTTTCTCCTGCTTGAAGAGCGGGGATTCGCAGATGAGGTGGAGGTTGAGCTCATGGGAATCCACAGCTATCGCTCCAACCCGTGGTCCACACTCTGCGATCGAGTCGGCCTGCATGGCCGCCGTCCAGTGGGCATGAATTCCCGCGAGCTGCGAGAGTTGCATGATCTGGTCAGGCCCCTCGATCCTCGCGTAGCGGCGTCGACACCAGTCGGAGTTCTTCACGAGCGTAGGCCCTGACACTCTCGACACCATGAGCCAACTTGCTGGAGCTGAGACTGAGGAGCAAGCCAGATCAAGCTTGTCTCCAGCTGAGACGAATCGCATCTCCAAACGATCTGCGTCCCAGCCGAATGAGTCTGCTGATGCCACCGCTGTCATTCGAATTTCAAAGTGGCACAACGGATAATCCAATGCGATCACAGTGCCCCCGTCCGAGCATGCGTACAAGCGGCCGCCCACCTCGAACGAGATTGCGACCACCCTCCAGCCCTGGAACACCGTGATGACCACGGATGGAACACACAGGAGATCTGCCAAGCCCAAGACGAGCGCATCATTGATGTAATTCAATTGGATGCTCATGTCTTTGTCTGAGCGATAACCTCGGAGCTCGAGGTGGAGGAGCAACGAGCCTTCCACTTTGAACTTCAAATCCATCCAGGTCGCCGAATCATCCCTCATCACAGGCCACCTGAATGGTTGGAATGCCTGATGGGAGAGAACTCTCCCAGTGTGGGCGTCCCACCGAGCAGCAGGCACCGAGCTGTATGAAGACATCGATCCGCACAGCACGAGCTTCTGGCCATCAAGGGTCCGAACGTAGAACACGTTGAAGTGGTACCCCGTGTTGGGAGATCTCACCAAAGCTCGATCCGCATGGATATTGATTCCTGCCTGTGCATTGACCAAGATCTCATCCAGAAGCCATCCCTGGTATGGACTCTGCAACCGTTGATCACGGCTGTCGAGAACCATCACGGATCGTTCGCCTTCTTGAGATCCAATCTGGCTCAGGTACGAAGGGAGCTGAAAATTCAATGGGCTCCTCAAAGGTGGAGCTTGCCCCCAGCGAACTCCATACGCCCCCTTCCGCTGCGCTCGAGCTTGCTGGCGCCTCAGTCGCCGACCGGCTGCAGTCTCGTTGACTCCCTCAAGCAAATTTCGAGCTGCCTGAGTGGCAGGAGCTGCTGCACTGGCTGCTGGGGGTACTGGAGCCACCGGAGGATTTGCCACGGGTGGTGGAGCAGTGTATCCCCCCACTGGAGCATCATCTGTAGCCCAAGGATCATCTTGGGCCGGGCCAGTGATCACTTTCCCAGCTTCCGACTTGTTCTCCTCGATCACGGGCATGCTGGATTCAGTCACCTCCACGATCACAGGCCCAGGTGCATTCACTCGCGTCCAGGAAGCACTGGATCCAGTGGCGGACCCCACCATGCTGGCGCTGTCATCTGGCATGACATGCTCTGAAGCTCTCAGATGAGCCATCGCGAGCTGTTTCTGGAGAGCAGGTGGGGGTGCCTTAGGTGGAGGCTTCCTGGGAACTTGGCTCGAAGAGGAGCTTGCCATGGCACCGTGACCCCAGGCCCTACTGAACAAAGCTAAGCACTCAGAAGACCAACAAAAATTGATCTGGGTCACTGGTGCCGGATCCTTGAGTCCAAAATGGCACCAGCAACCGCAAACAAAGTGAAGAACCTCACAATGGACTAATCTTACCAAGTTACTCACCTGTTCCAAACCCACCTTACCGAAAACAGTTGAACAAACTCCTCTCACGGTTTCCATGTATGTTCTACTTGTATCACATCAGTCGTGTCTCGCTTCGCATTCCACCCACGTTTCCGCCAAACCAGCTTGGAGCCCTGCTGGCAATGTCACAAACCTCAGCAGGGCGTAGGCCTTTGGACAAAAATGGGTGCAGCAGGATGTATATATATATATATATACACTATATAGTATGTATTAGTAGGGCTTCAAATCATCAAAGCAATACGTGTTTTGATGCTGCTCCTGTTCTCATGTTGCAAACAGGAGACTTGTTTTGTAATTGTAAACAAACACCTAGATACCCCGTTGTTTTTGGTGGGCGGTAGCCAAACTTATTGCACAAATGCTTTGGAGTCATGACACGTGCTCCTCCAGGTCACAAATGTGCAAGCAGCCAGGATCTTTGATCTATACCCATGTCTATTTGGTCCATGTTGACTTTTGAACTCAAACCATACAAGAAGAGTCTGAACCGGAGCGCTCCCGAGCACTAGTGTGCTCACGGTGTCAATGTTCCTCGGTCTTCACCCATCTGCTGTTTGTGTCAAGTCCTCTTTACTTACTTTGTGTTCACAACACTCTGAGCAACCTCAAAGCGTTTGGAAACAGCATCTCAAAAGCACTGAAAACTGCACTGGCAGGATAGTCCCTTTGACAAAAGAAGTGTCCTTCTGCTGTTCCTATGCTGCAAACAGGAGACTTGGTTTGTAGACGAAAACTAGATCATGCTTGATTGTGGCAGGCGGCCAGGCGGCAGCTTGCCAGCAATGGCTGCCACCAATCGTTGGGAGTCGTAGCGCATGCTCCACCACGTCACAGTACGTCTGTGTCACCACCCTATGGATCGACATAAATACCTTCCGAGGTACGGTGATTGGAGACTATTTATGTAGGCTTGGGGAGGGCCCAAATACCTTCTGAGAAGGTGGCAGTGGATCCATAAGGCCACTTCAATACATTCGCTCACTCTTTGCGACACGCATGCTGTCGCATGACATCGGATGCCAAGACTGCGGCATGCAGTTTTTGCACGCGCCGGTGGTGCTCGCATCCGGGTGGTGCAAAAACAAAAAAACAATCTTTGGCCAGGTCTCTCAAACTGACTCTGTCGCACTGTTTGGATCTGTCAAACTTTTGCTACCATGGTGAAACTATATAACACATGTAATATGGCTCCACCCAAAGGAGATCTCGTCCTCATTACACAATAACACACAAATGCACAAACGGATACAAATGGCATAACCTTTGGTTGAAGCCCAGCGAGACACATGTCAGGCTTCGTGTTGAAGCCCAGACAGGCCAGCGGGTGCGAAATCTTCAGCTTCGGTGGGGGATTCTTAGGGCAGGTGATCTAAGATGTTTGTGTTGGGTCTTTCTTGAGTAATGTGACACACGCAATGTGACAAAGGAACTTTTAAACCCATACGCTTTAGTTCGGACACAAAGCCTGTTGCCCTTGTTTGGTCCTTGAACTTGTGTGAGCCCCACCGACAGCATTGCCAAAAACATATACATTGGAATGTGGCTGCTGCAGCTGTTCTCTGTGGGAAGAATAGCGGGGACCCATCTTAGTTCTTCAACAAAAATGCCAACATTTATTCGTCTAAGGGCCCTTGGGCTGTTATTCAAATTTACACCCAAATAAGAATGTATCATATGCCATTCTCAGCATCATATCGTCTACACATGGGATTTCTGGGTATGATCCTGTACAAACATGAACGAAGGAAAGAGCTACATGGCTGCACTCGCTTATGCCTCCTCTTTCGTCTCATCCTTCTTCTCCATGTGGTTGGCCAACCAGGTAAAGACCTCCATGCGACATACGGAAGGACCGTGGGAACAACTCAAGAAGAAAGCTGGGAGCAAATCGAGGAAATCCAGGAGCCACAAGGTATACATATACATATATACATATGCTTTAAAGACCCATGAGGGTCTTGAGAAGGAACCTCGTTCATGACTGGAACTGAACTCCACCCCGTCCCCAACACCTCGACCGACCACCTCTAACCGCCCCCCGCCCTTCGCCTCCTCCGGGTCCACCACACCGTCCTTGTTGGCGTCGGCGAAGGTCGCCAGCCCGGCCGCCTCTCGGTGATGAGGGTTGGGTAAAGAAAAGCGGCTTTGTTACAAGCTACTGTTGGACCAGGAATGTCACCATATGTCTTCACGTAGGTACGTGTTTCGTGGAATCTTCCAGTTCGATCCGTTTTCTGCCCACCCAGTGCCCACCCAGGACCTGGTCACATGAGACTTGTAAGGTCGATTGGGGAGGGCGACACCACTGGTTCTGGCTCACCAGAAAACCAGACGCCGCTGCCTCCTCGTTGGTGATACCCTCCACGCCCAAAGACTCGATGCAACTGGCAAACTCGTCGAAATCCAGCTTGCCTCGGTGCGATGGATGTTCCAACCTGCGGGTGATTCGGTCAACCGTGGATGGTCCGATCGATGGCAACCTGTGACCTGTGACCTGTGTCACGTGTTTTCAGCCGAAGCAGAATGTGGGGCCATCTTGGCCATCGCCGTCTGACGCTCCGTTGTTTCTGTGGGGGCAAAGCTAAACACATCCACGAGTCGACGAGCATCGATTGGCATGTTCCGGCTGTTCTGCGGGACATGTCGTTGTCGCTTTCGGATCCCGGAGGGCGCTCTCCTCCCACCCAGGGCCAACCCAGCGCGGTTTCAACCAACTGCACTCCTTGACATGCCGGACGGTGACGGTGTCTCAGGTCTCGCGGCGCCGTCACCAGGCTGGGTGCTCGGTGCTCGGTTTTCGAGGAAAGCAAGTGCCCAGTGGCGCAGCTCACACAGGTCTGGTGAGAGTGGTCGCTCTGTGGGGTCTTCGTCCCAGACCCGACGAACGAACGGTGCGTCCCATCGCCATGATGAACATCATCAGTTCGTTCCGCCGTGGAAAGCGACCAAACAAAAGGGTGGAATTTCGGACATGGGAAGCCCGGAAGATCAAGGAAGATCAAGCAAAGAGGTCGAAGCCACACAAAACATCTGCTTCAGTCCCAGACTTTAGAATCAAAACCATCCACAGATGGACTCCAACTTGAAGTTCTTGCGCAGGAACTACAACATGAAGTCTGCTACGTGCAAGAACGAAAATTCCACCGTTGAGTTCCTCAGGGGAGCTATGATCTCCTTGGACCTTAGTTCTTAGTCCTCCAGTAAACCTGACTGCCTGGATTCATGTCACAGTCAGCCTGTTCCCTGTTCCCAATCTACCTCCGTTTTGAACCGGGAGGGTGGAGAAACCTCGACCGACAGCTGAGTGAGAAATAATCAACACGCAAATGGTCCCAGAACCGCATCGCCGGGTCGCCAGAGCCATCCTCGGTGCGCGCTTCGCGCCGCGCGGCGAGCGAGTGTTTCGACGTGTCTGCAGAGTATGGATTTGAAGAGGAACGAGCAACGAAGACCCAGTGGTTGGACGGTCTCACCATACGTTCTATTACAGACACCCATATGAAGGAGTAGTGGAGCTGCTACAGTAGTGGAGGTGGAACGAAGATCCGCTAGTTGAGCAACAAAGAATGCACCGTTCACATTTCAGGTCGCCTGCAGATTCAACATGGTGTTCTTCACCTTCTCCGGCATGCATGTTTGTTCAAAAGCACCCCCTTTCCCAACATGGAACATACCTGGAACATCCAGTGATCTCTGGAAAACATGGGTGAGTCCTGGAAAATGGTCCGACTGTAGACAGAGGAGAAATCAATACAAAACACCCACCGAGAAGAGCCGAATCGTCGAACCGAACTCGCCGTCCATCCACCCCGCTCCCAATCTGAGCCTCCACGTCGGCCGCTCGGACCGCCTCTCTGGCCGCATAGAAGTCGATCTTGGCCTTGGCCGAACGGGCCACGTCCACCGGCACCGGTTGCCCATCGGTACGGCAGAACCGGTGGCAACTGGTCTTGGAAGGATGAGTTCATGAAACCGAGGAAGGAACATCGAAAGAAATGTCTGTACATCTGGAAGAGCAGGAATATCGACTTGAAGATCTGGAAGACTTTCTGAAAATCCAGAGTTTGGTCCAGATGTGGTGTGAATCTTGCAAGGATTAAAAATCAGTATGCAGAAGAATAACTCCAACCAATCCTATGCCTGAGACGAAAAAAGACACTAACCCAGTCAATGATTGGGACCTGGCCTGAGCAGTTGAGGCCGAAGGGGTCTGATCGATTAATCAGTGTTTCGATGTTTGGATTTCCTGAAACAAGGCGGTGGTGGAAGATGAAAGGGTCGTCTCTTTTGACCTAATCAATCTGTCCATCCATCTGCTTTAATATCTATCTATCTATCTATCTATTGGAACTGAGGCGCGGCAATGAAAAGCAAACAAGCAGTTCCTAGATGCTCTCCAGTATGCGTTGTTGTGCCCTACTTGATGTAGCCTCCTCTCTAAAAATGCTCTAAGCGGATAAAAGGACAACGTTCTGGCACACAGAATGTGTGAGTTCACTTGTGCCAAAAGACGTGGATAGAATGGAGATGGAGGACTACGAAAGAGCTTGAAAACGTCAGTTTGGTGGTGGGCCTACCAAGCGCCACCTCAGGTGCGTACCATATTCAGCACATATAATATTGTTTAATGATTAATTAATGATTACTCAATTTTAGGTAATATTGATATTGATGACTCATGTTACCCTCAGATGCCTTTTATCTCGCAGCCGCCCTGGATCCGGGCCACAAACTTGCGAAGCCAGTCCTCGGGAACTTCACCTCTGGTGACCTCGACGTGGAAACGGTGGCGCGCTTCGCACTTCGCGCCCTCATCGTGTTCGGGGACACCAAACCATCATAGGTTGGGTATGTCTATCGCACCCAACCTACCAGGTCCCAGTGGGGAGACGCCTTAATCATGGGAGTGTGCAATCATGTGTGGGAAGCCCCCAAAAAGCTACTCTGCGATGGCTGCGGGTGACTGAACACAGAATTTTCCAAGTGAGCGGTGTTAAAAATTGCGTTGTCTTATCTTGCCGAGAAATCAAACCTTACGGTAGGCCTTACGCAAAGCTTACGTTTTTCTATGTTTTGCTTATGATGACACATGTATGCATGGCTATTCTTACGTTGTGCTTACGGCGAAGGTATGCAAGTCCACTATGGTCACATATGATATGTTGTTGCAAAACAAGAAAGGATACAGAATCAAAATAGACAAGTTTCGCTTCCGGTAGCCTTACGGCATCGTTCAAGTCTGCACATCCTTACGGCAAACCTTACGGACACCTTACAGCCTTACAAACATCAGCTAAAATTACGATGTTCACTGATTGTTCGCCGGTCCCTGACTAAAAAAGAAAGGGTGAATTTAGAACGCTGCTCAAGTGTCTACACATCTCGTCTACATATTGCCACACTTCTCCCTGGGATAGGGGAGACTAAGACTTGTTGCAAACTGAGTCATATATTGCACAAATAGTTTCGAGCCATGCGTTTTTTCAAACCCCCACGCGAAGCGTGGGGTCGACCTCGACCGCCCGTCAGTGATGACCTTCCCACAGCGTCGCCTGGTCCTCGCCCGAGATGCCGAAGGCCTCTTCGATCATCCTGGTGAACGATGCAGGAAGTTTCAATTCTGGACTGATCTTTTCAGGTGGTTGGTGGTTGTAAAATGTACCTCGGGTATACCTTCGTTTTCAGTAGTAGTGGATGATGGTTAGTAAAAGCAATAATTATCCGATGTTTATGAATGATTATGTAACTGGGACAAACCAGCCCGGTCAACATGTCTATATTATATATACATATACCAAACCCTTATAAGGGACTGGACTGGCTTGTTACGGAACAAGCCTGGTCATGCCCGGTCCACATGTCCGTCCTTGTGATATTATAGAAAAAATATATATAAGACAAGCCCGGTCGCGATTTCTGAGGCTGAGGGGTCACCAGTCGTCGATTTCTTTGCTGGAGTGGTCGTCCTGTTGTGCCAACATGTGCCAACTGTAGCTTCTTGTTACTACTAGTAAGGCACTTGTTACTAGTAGCGATGCACTTGTTACTACTAGCGTCCTTGTTACTACTAGTAAGGCACCTGTTACTAGTAGCGATGCACTTGTTCCTAGTAGCTTCCTCATAGCTTTACTTGTAGCTTCTTCTCCGCATGGAGAAACCCTCTGACGGGCTTATCACAAACTCGTTTCACACGCTCCATGATTGCAATGATTGGTCGAGCGGCTTATAGGCGTGAGGGTCGAAATTCTTCAACTCGCAATGAACCTCAGCCACTGCAGCAGGATTGACCGGATTTTGTGATCATTCAAGAGCAACCGCTCACTTCCGCAAGATGTCCAAGTGTCCTTGTGTCTGAAAAGTGCGGCTTCGCGCCACACTATACCCACCAGCATACTATTTGCTGGGAGAACCTCAGAATCCCTGCCCCAAAAGGCAAGTCTTCAGAATCCAAACTTGCTTGGAGGGCCGAGGTGGCTCGGCTGTCTCAGCGGGTCTCGGCGCCCGGGCATAGGGGTAGAAACCGTTCCGAAAGCGGTTCGAAGAGAAGAAGCTGGTGCAGGCTTCAGCGAAGTACCTTGGACGATTTGCATGGGCACTGAAGGATGGGCATGTTCCAAACCAGGACTGGTAGGTGGCTGCCTGGATGACAAAACTCTACAAGTACCAACTATCTGTTCAATTTAGAACGGACACCTAGTTGTGGGTTCTGTGGTGTTCTGTGCAATTTTCCAATAAAGAACCTCAAGGCTTGCGATGCACTTCCTGATCAGGATGGATGTCCAAGCAAGCTTTCTTTGGGTCGACACCTGGTGGGCAATCAGCAGTGTGGGCAATCAGTCGCTTTGATTTAGCATCGGCACCCCGTTCCACGCATTGACATGTTGCAAGACAGAGTGAGTCATCGAATCCCTAACCCAGGTTGTAGTCCACGTGACCATTCTGGAATCCTGGAGGTAGATCATTGAATATTAATTCCAAGAAAAAGTACTGTTCCTTTGTAGATATTGGCAAACTGTTGGATCTATCTACTTGAGAGCCCAAAACAAAGAGGCAGAGTTTTCATAAAACAACAACTCCGTCGTGCGGCCTTTAGAGGAGGACATCAGCCTGGTCGATTCAGCCTGGTCGATATCCGAACCATCGAAATGGAGCCTGGTCGATGCTGTGTATGGTTGGATCCTTTTGCCTGGTGGGAGCTTCATCCCGGACAGCTCTTGTTTGTGCTCAACAAACTGTCAATATTCGAACCAAACCTCAGTAACATGTCCGACCCAGCAGCTCCCCAAAAGTGCTTGCTCGTCTGAAAATCGCAAGTTGCATCGCCAATTGGTATTCTACTTAGCCACAAAGCAAAAATATACGCAAACCGTTGGCATGTAGTGTCGAATTTGGTTTCGCAGCGCACGCACTCCAAGGTGCTCATGATGATTCTTGGCGGCATAGGGCCGTCGATTCAATTTGCCCGTCCACCAAGTGCCCTCTTTGATGGGATTCCCACAGTACTCACCATTGTCCTCAGAGCGTTTCAACTATCAATCCCACGCGAAAGGGGAGCCTTTTGTTATTTGTTCAATCCTTTTAGCGGAGAAGAAGGACCTATTCTCGAACCAGGGCTGTCCAGAGCAAGTGCCAACCAGCCGTTCCAAATGCAACTTCCAACCCCGTGGCTGTCTCACAGTGCTGAACATTGTCCGCCCTTTTGTGCTGCAACTCCCTTTGACCTAAGCCCTATCAGTGATGAGCCAAATGACGAGCCCTGTTACTGTAAGTAACAGTAACAGTACAAATGACGAGCCCTGTAATTAATTGTAATTAGATCAATCTCTGCCTTGGTTTCGGACACACATCTGCAAAGCTAGGAGCCATACATGGTACCTTCAGCCCGCCATACACACACTCTGAGTGGCATAAAGACCTTCACCGATGGCCTTCTTATAGGTCTCCTCTTGGCTTCGGAGCAGAGTAGCCCATTGGTTGGCGGTCTGACACAGCTCGTTTCCAGAAGGAAAAAGTGATGGCAAAAAGATGTTTGGGTTTTGAGACGAGAAGGAAGGAAAACAGCCACAGTTTGCATTGATGAATCTTGCTTGACTGGATGGTGTTCCATATATAAATGAAGCTATCACCAGAAAGATGTCCCATCTTCAAGGCTTATGCTGGGCTGATGCAGCTTGGATATACTACATTCACATGTTCCAATCTGCGACCTTACTCAGGACGAACCATGGCAACCTCTGGCAACCAGCCATTCTCGCGTGAAAAAACAACTTCTTTGGAGAATGGTGAAAGTCCTTGATCATCGTGTCGTTCTTCCCTCTGGTCCACATGTGATAGGCGTGGGAAAGCTCGTGAGTAATCACAGCTTTGAAGATTCCGAACTCGACCGCATAGCTACCTGAGAGGTCACCGGGCTGCGGGGTCGAAAGGATGAAACTCTCGAAACGGTCGAGTGAAGCGGATGGGGCCCGGATGGGACGCTGAGCGAGTGGGTGTGACACTTGGGCTTAGAGTTCGGAGTTCGGAGAGGAATTGATGAGGAATTACATGAGTAGCTAAGACCTTCCTTCTCTTCCTTGCAAGACCTTTTGACACACCAGTCCCACTGATTGGGGGCGTGTTGGGGGCGGAAGACTGCGTTGAACTTCTAGAAGCTGTGGATGATAAGTCTAAGACCACATCATCCACCATTGACAACCTTTTCTGGTCGCCTCGACTAGGAATGGCTGAACTCGCATTCAGATGTTGCTCCCAGAACCAAACGTAGCAAAAGACACTTGCACCCTGCTTGATCTGCTTGGTGGATTTCATACACTCAGCTAACAGGACAACTGGGTAGGCACCGGAGCAAACCAACATGGCGCTTGTCGCTTCGTTCAAAAAGCATCGCTCAATACCATTGGAGAGCACAGATTCGGAGCCCAAAGAGCGAGCACGAAGCTGCAAACGGGCGACTGGCTTTGTAGCTCTCCACAAAGCCACATTTGTCTTGCACATCTCCTATGGCTCGGTAGCTGGCCCGCCTGCTTGGGTGACATTCCTTCCGCAGCTTTCCACTTGGTGGTTTTGACCGAAATGGGGTGTTTCGTCCCATATGTTCCCATCAACATGTCACATGTTCAAGCCAAAAGAGTGCCTTGAGAAGGCGACCTTCTGGACTCGAAAGCTTGGACCGAAAAAATGGGCTCCTTACTTCCGGGCATTACAAAGGACTTGCTCTTGCTTCTGATTCAGGGCTCGTGGAGAAATCCTCCTCAAACTTCTCCACTCAAACTGGGTGGGTCTTTCCCCCCCAAACTGGGTAGAAACGATGTATTTGGAACGCCAGTTGGAACGACTCTTCTCATTGACATGCAGTTCCCGCATGCTACACAGCGATGCATGTCAAGCCATGCTGTCCTTTGTCTCTGAGCCAACCACGGCTCCAATGCGTGACCTCATCTGGGGACCGGTACGCGACCAGCGATCCTAGCGGCAGCGTGACCATGCGGCTTGGTGCACGGTACGGAGGAGTGAGAAGAAAGAGGCTGTCTAAAAGTGTCAGCCTAACACCATCCAAATCAGGTTACAAATAGAACAAACAAATCCAAGAATATGAATGTCCATACTCTTTGTGGTAAGGTTTTGCTTCCTGGGGAGAGAATGAGCAGCAGGTCAACTTATGCAAGGCCAAATCGATCATCCTGCTCTGTTTTCCAGTGCTCATCTTTGAGCAGCACGGTGACACGTGCTGCCAGGGGGCCATGCCACTTCTTGGATTTTTTTTCATCTGAAAAGTGACCTCCAGACTCGGCCGAGGCCGGAACTCTCGGCGACGACATCGGTGGTCGTCGACGACATCGGTTTCACCAACGCCTTCATATTCACTAAATTGATGATGATGTCTATGGGAATCAGGGTCCTGGAATGTCCTGGACCTAGATGTTGAACGTTACAAGTTGCACTTGGCCCCAGCCTTGAGTCTGTGGTCTTGGACATGCAAGTTACACCTCATGAATCAGCTCAAATACCTTCGTATTCTTCATACATTGTGACATCAAATGCAAAGAGCCTCCAATAATTACCCTCTATGTTTTTGTAGTGGAGTGTACCTGTGTTTCAGTGAAAATGATTTCCCGTATCCAGCTTCGGCATCCCTTGGATGTTTACAGGCTATTTCGCAGCAGGACAACATACGTTGGCTGAAGAGATTAAGGTTGAGCATGTTCATCTACAATCGACAATCTGAATACGCTAAGGATTGTCCGACCAATGAACAATCAAAATGCTTGAACAATGCTAACCGTTCTCAGTTTTGATAGACAAGCTCAGCGTCTATGAACACGCGCATGGTTCCCTTCTCCAGTCTTGAGACGGGTGACCAAATGCACCGAAGGCTTCATATTGAAACGACATCCATACATTCATGATATAAATATATATATATATACATGCATCATTACGTCATTGAGATGGGAAGCTAGGTCACACAAAGGCCCTCTTCATCAACACTGTCCCTGGCAAGAAATTGCTCCTGCCACTTTATACGCTCCACCGCTCTTGCCCAGTGGCGGGAGTGGTTGATCCAGAAGCCCGACTTCTCCTGGAAGAAACATTACAGGGTGCAGTCAAAGAACGGAAACAAATGGGTAAGCAAAGGCTAGATAATATACTCATCACTGGTTTTGAGCAAATACAGTTGACATCCACCAATTAGCTTGTGAACTCACTCGCGGAGCTACTAGTAGACTTAATAGACCCTTGTAGATTCTAAACATGAAATGTTGGTGCTGACTGGAGACTGACACAAATGTCATTCCAGAATCAAGAACCTTCTGAGCATGCAATCATACTCTGGTCCCAAAAACTCACATTCTGTCATTCTGCACCTCTTTCGAGCTTAAGGCTTTTGAATGCAGCAATTCCGCAGACCCAAACCATTTCGCAAGTTGCTCTCTTAGTTTGAAACCATATCTATAGTCCAAAGTACAATACATACTATAGACCATGCTAGAGATCATACGTCATACAGGAAGATTGAAGGACTTCCTAAGATCCATTCTCAGACCCTTGACCTCCTTGATCATCTGGTCCTTTTCCTCCCTCCCCCGATGGTCATGCCCCATGCCGCATCAACCCATGCCTGGAGCATTGCCACAGCGTCCGGGGGATAGACGCGATTGAACTCTCGTAGGTCCAAGGTGAGGCGCGGGATCAAGTTGGGATTCTTCTCGACGACACCCTCCTGGAGCCGCGAGCGAACGGCCCGCCAGGCGGCCGGCAGCCGCTAAGGGCAGCATGGCTGGCCACGACAAGTCTGAGGAATTTCTCACCCCGTCTGGGCCTGAGAAAGTTCGAGAATGCCCTCCAACTATCCAACAAGCGGCACGTACAAAGAAAGAGGCACGGACACGATTCAAAAGCAAAAGAACCACCGTTTGGCCACGGAAAGGTCTGGAAGTGTCCTTGGTTTCTGGCCAGGCTCCAAGTTGACGGAACTATGCCAACTGGGAACGGGTCTGAAGCTGCTATCAGTCGTGGAGATATCCTAAGACTTAAGCACCATCGCCAGATCATTTCCAGCTGTTTTTCCCTCATTTCCAGCACCATCGGTCTCTTGGCTTGTAGCTTTAGGATCATTCATGTTCCACAGAATCTCAGAGACTCTTCGGTTCGTGTCCAACCTCCTGTAGTCAAATGCATTCCAACTCACGTTCCATGCACGAACAACAATGACACCCTCACATGGAAGCGAAGAGCATCATTCATCATGTTTGTACAGGAGCATCGTTTTCCCGGCCATGCCATCCCCTTCCATTTCTATGTGCTCATCGGAATGTCACCTACGCCCGGATGCCCCTCGCGACGGATGATTGCTTACGCGACTGGTTAGGGGACACCCAGCGACCGGAGCTTGATTTAATTGAAGCTGGGTTCTGATGTCCTACCAAATATCTACAAAACATCTTCTACACCGGAAAAGAATGGGCTTGCCTCGGTGCTCTGCTTGCCTCTTCCGCTGTCCCATCCGCTGTCCCATCCGCTTTGAGGAGGAGGGAGTGGTGGGTATCTGACCAGCATGTACCGATGTATGTGATGACCAGTGAGCATTAAACCTGACAGCATAGGAATCTTCAAAAAGGCATATTCTATGGATTCTGTTAACAGCAGCATATTCTGTTAACATTTGTTAAGCCTCAATTTCTCAAAACACACTGGATTTTATTGGTCTCCAATACATGCACTCCACGTCCTGAAGTCCGTCGACCCAAGTCTTTGGACCCAAATCGTCTCCTCGAGCCAAACGCGGAAGCCTTCAAGCTGGTGCTTGTGATACACAGATCCCAGCTCTTCTGAAGGACCTCAGGGCATGACTTGAAGACCTTGATATTTCTTGATGGACCCATCTGTGACCAATGCCATCAAGTTTTGAAAAGAGAGACCACTCAACCTATCGAGTGCGCAGCACTGTGCATGACCAGCGCTTTGCTCCCCAAAACCATGTTTCATGTGTCAAGGGTGCAGATTTTAGGTAAATAAGTGGCCGCTATAAAGCAAAAGGTCTGACATCTTAACATCTTATATGGAACATTAAACCAACGACCTCTCCAGGACCGGAAGCCACCATCCTGTGAAGACCTCATAAAGGTTCATAAAGCAAGCTGATGAGAATAGATTCTTTAAGATCTTTAAGTCCTGAGCAACCAACCCTCAATGTGGATCCAGCCTTCCAGCTACGTCCCAGCCTTCCCTTCCACGTTTCCCCCTTGTTTTGCGGTTCCGGGCACACTTCACCACCGAATCATCCTCTCCCGTCACCATCGTCAGCTCGTCCTCCTATCGTACAAAGAACGCGGTGTGTGATGCCTCGTCCGTCCGACAAAGGTCAGGTGATGCGTTCGTCCAGCGACGGCCCTCGGAAGGCCCGAGTTTTTGCTTCGCGGATGGTCCTTCATGGCAGGATTTCTCACACCTGGAGGCCGAAAACCAACATCTCACCCATCTAAGCCGATGTGTCCCGGTGTTCTAGTTGGTTCCACCTCACCAACTCTGGGTGCGAAGAGAAATTCCCTGTCTGACATGCTATCAAAGAAACTGGACTGGAGCCAGGCCCACAAGGAAGACCCTTCCGCTTCTCAGACAACTCTGGAACCGAGCGTTGTTCAGAACCCCGGGAAGAATCGTGATTGCGATCGCAAGGGGCCTTCAACTCAATGATTAAACTGTTCCACTCACAGACTCACAGACAGAGTGAGACAGAGTGAGCTGTCGACAACTTTTTCAAGAATGAGCTGCGTATGTTGGATTCGTACCTCCTTGCTTAAGCTCCCTGGTCTAAGTTTGACCTTCACGGGATTTCAGCAGACTTCGACTTCGATTCTGGGGATTATGCTGTTGACCAGCTCAGGCATATGGATGTCTCGAAGACGTCCAAGCATCCCGTAAGTTTCTCCACGTCAAATCCCAAACATCTTCCATGGTCCATCCATGTGTGCTCGCACCTGCCCTCTACAAGAAGTGGTGAGTTTGACGTCCCACGAGGCTGGCGTTCACTCCCAATACTGTTGTATTATGTATAATATTGCTATATATACGTATAATTACAGGATGTGTACGGATGGGTCTCATCCCACTCCCGGAGGATGAAGGTAGCAAGGGCATTTGCCCAAAACTGTTGTGTCAGAGACTATTTGTGGAGGTGGAGCAGTTTTGAGCAACTATCATTCAAAAACCCAGACTAGAAAGGCTGTGGCTCTGCAGCCAGCCATGCTCGTCCTCGTCAGCGGCATCATCTGCAATGGGGTTATGAATTTGCTCTTCTGCAAGCTTGTGTGCCTGACGGCAGTGGAGCCTTCTGGGGGAGCTCGTCTGAATCAGCGATGGTTCTGGAGCCTTCTGGTGAGACTGTGGAAGCGATGCTACAGAGAACATAGAGAACTCTCAAGTGTGGATCTGTAAATGCAGGGCTTCAACTACTTCCATATGAAAGAGGCCGTGTCCCCGGACCAGATCAAGCAGGCTCTGTGAAGAAGAAACCATTGGACCCCTCGCTTTGTGGTGCCATCACCCAGACTGAACCGCACACCGTGCACACCGCGCACACCGGACCCACCGTGCCGAAAGAACACTACTAGGTCGATGCCTACTACCAAGCACCTATTGGTTCACCTATTTCAGGCCCTTTTAGGAATATCCCCTCTATGGCCAAAGAGGACGCTACGAACGGGGCTCCTGGCATCGCTACTAGGAGCATTCTTACTACTAGTAACAAGAAGCTACTAGTAACAAGGGCATCGCTACTAGGAGCAAGAAGATACTAGTAGCTCCTGGCCATACTAGTTACTAGTAACAAGAAGCTACTAGGAGCTTTTTCCTATGGCCATCAACCAATCGTGAGGCCAGCGCAGTGCACGAGCTTACCGCACCCGACGTCCACACGACGTCCGCGCTTCCCGCTCGAACCGTGCCTTGCTTGAGCTGCCCTGCGCTTTGAAGATTTGCGAGAGCAGCACAGTGCCATTCTTGACAAAGCGGACACCTAAGCGGGACACCTAGCAGCTAGCCTAGCAGCTAGGCCGTTGATGATGGCAGTGTGTGTGGAGAAAGGAACTTCCCCTTCAGAGGACTTGCCACCCTGAAACGTCTGTTTCCCGACCAAATGCAGATTTCTTGGACATCTGAATTACGGTTTACCGGTTTACCATGGTTTACCACCATGCAGCGTGAGGCGTGCATTGGAGAATCGTACCCCAAGCAACTCGAGCACAATGGATTCTTTGAGGTGACCAGCATTGGAAAACTCCACATGCCAAAAATAACCGCTGGAATGATTCCCTTCCCGAAGAAGGATGCACATCTAATCTATTCCAAAGCACCACCCTGGCTTCCCGGGATTCCCTTCCATGCCACTCCTCCCTGCTGAGGTGCGAGTGATCTCTTGTTCCGTCCTTGGATTTGTGATCAAACACCAGATGTCCTCGCTCTAAAAAGGTTGAAGGCCATTGCTCTTAGGTTGAAGGCCATCGCTCTTAGGTTGGCGCGATCGCTAGTAGGTTGGAGGCGATCGCTAGTAGGTTGGAGGCGATCGCTAGTAGGTTGGAGGCCATCGCTCTTAATTTAACTTCAAAAACTACAGTAAATAGATGGACCGTTGGGACCTTTGGTTGCGCAACCCACCACGACATCTGATCACTGGAGGTGATCCTCTGTCATGTTGATACTCGTGTTACATGTCTTCCACCTCCTTTCTCAATTCTTTCTCAGTGCTTTCGGGTGAACTAGACCTTGCTAAATCCACCAACAAGTCCTCAACAAGACTGACATCGTCCTTTGCACAGACTGCTTGAACGGACAAGTTGTGCTGTGCACTCTTGGATCTTAAAACAGGAACTCTTCTTGATCCTACTGGCTCTTGGACAACCTCAAACGCAAGCAATCAAAGCCAGCGTCTAAAAGGAAAAACGGGATGCTCCAGTTCATCTATGCCTTGACCCTGGAAACTTCTAGTCAATGGGTGTTCCAGAACGGTTGGAGACTTTGTTGACCAACCCTCATTTTTGGGCCCAAAACAAACCCAACCGATGATTGCGGCCCTTTCCCCATGCCTTTTGGGAAGCTGTTGGACTCGATTCTTCAACAGCTCGACGTACTGTTGCTCATAAAAATTGAGGAATTCTATTCCAGCAAAGAAAAAGCGCGAATCGAAATTCATGCACAAGCCGCTCGGGGTTGCAAATGCTCCACGGGTGGGTGTTGTAGCAGCTTTGGCCCCATCTGTTTCCCGACGCACAGACGTGCGGTCTCACGGCCTCTCCTCCGATCGCCAATACCGGAGGAGTCAATACCGGAGAAGGGGAGAAAATGTCTGTGTGTCCGGGTGGCTCAGGGCTCAGGAAGTCTGAATATATGTTTGCTACCTCAGGCAAGGATCCAGGACATATTGTGGATTCCGTGAAAAGGTTGTATTGTAGTATGTTATAGTACAGTAACTATTGGGTTGATTCACGCTGTCACTAACCTGTACAATACTGCAACCTACTTCTGCATCCTAGCAGTGGGTATTGGTCGAAGAATGGACAAACATGTGAGCATGTCCAGAGTCAATCAGAGTCAGTACGTTGGATCAACAAGCTCCGGTCATGAGATCATATTTGTTTGCGGGTGAAGCCCGAGGAAAAGACCAAAACAGCGCAGGATCAGTGCAGGGTGACTCGCAGTACGCGAATGGCCAATGGTTTTGGTCGAAGATTCTCATGCCCTGACTGACCCAGCAAATTGATGATCTCCGATCCACCCCATTCGTTCTTCGTCTCGAGCACGATACTTTCCTTGGAATCATTCTGGTTACCAGGATGGCACCACCTGTTTGGAAAGAGACAACTCGTCATCCTTTCGGAGCCGGAACTTCAGGTCAGGCAGGTCAGGTCGTCTCCCACACCCGACCTGTTTGGGTGTCCGAAAACTGGTGTCCCATCGGACTTGAGGAGGTCCATTTCTTGGTCAGACCTGGTTTTTGGCTGGCACGCAGCCACTATTTCCAATGGGATAAAAAATACCATATTTCTAGTTATTTATATATATAAGTAAAGAATCGAAAATGATCTTTTGGTGAGCCTCAAAAGGAACTTCCTTTCCTTCAATGGACCGAACTAAAGTGTTGGGCTTCCATACAGGGAATCATATGATTGATATGATATGGCTGTGGGACGTACAAATATCCAGCTCTCAGGTCTCCTTTGTAGTCGATCCATTTGATGAGCACGTCATCATCGGTGTCATTCTTGATCGCCTTGGACAGGGCCAATGCGCAACACGGGAATGCACCAGCAGATTTTATATAGGTGTCTGCGCTTGGGGATCAGCATCAGAAATATGTATAAAACCTCTCCGAACTGATGGTTTTCCAATTGGCAGCTCACAGCAGCAACGGTCATAAACCCTCTGTAGACTTCTGGTTTTCCAGCTAGTAGCAAACAGCAGTGATGATCATCCCAATCTGCAGAACCCATGAAAAGGATTGAAAGATACAAACCTGTCAATCTCCCACTACGAAGGACAAGCGTGTATACTCCACAGGATACGTGACAAAAACACTTGCAATCCCTGAAGCATCTTCTAGAAAGCAACTACCAACATGAGGAGGGACACCAATTCAGAGTTATGAGCAATGCTTAAGACACAAAACAAGGATGCCTCCCACATCTCTCCCACAGTTCCAAGTTCTGGCCTTACTCTGGCATGCCAGAGTGCAGGGACGAACAGTTTCTCTAGCAGAAGACTTCCACCAATGCCCCTCGACCCCTTGAGTTGGTCAGATTTCGGTCTAACAAGCGAATCGTACCGACAGCAGATGCTGCTCGACGACAACAGTGACTTGGACCCGCTCTCCGTCTCTCGACCCAAATGCTTGGATGTTCCTCTCATTGCATGAACTCTTCCAGCCAAGTTCAAACATATCCAAACAAACTCTTCCAGCCCCCTGTTTACGGTCGGTCTGAAAAGACCCCATCTGACGAGGAACAGGATGTACCTTCCATGAGCTGGCTTTGTTGTAGGTGGACTTTGCTTTGGAAGCCACCTCGAAGTCAAACTCCTCATGCCATGGGCCACTGGCGGGTTGCCCAGGTTTCATGATGAAAAAAATCGAGCTGTCGGCTGTCGCTCGCGGCGATATAGTGGCATGTACGACCGATGTATGATGCTGGGTTAAAGTGTCCTTTTGTGATTCCCCCCAAAGATACACAGAATCTCTGGCATGCGGATTTTGCTCCAAGAGGAAGTTTTGATGACCCCAATGTTGAGCCGACGTACCCGAATCGTAGTCCCGGATGAACCCACCAGCAAAACGAGCGCTCTACACGCCTCCATGCCAACCCTGTGGCGTATCAGTTTTGGCACTCTTTGGGATGACTGTGCGATCCTTGCTTTGCGCAGAAATAGGTACATGGGTTGGGAAAAAAAATCCAAACAACAAACATACTCCCAAAAGGGACCAATAGGTTGAGTTCAAACTTGAGGCCGAGGGTAGGTGACGAAAGCTAGCAGGGATGCATCCGTGTCAGTGGAGGCGAAGCATACAGCGCCGTCCAGTGACAAAGGATTGGTGGGACATCAAGCGGAGTGAGGCAATTTGTTTTCATAGGCATGGGGCTGTTGGAGGGATGGTTCACAAGGTCTCGCTCCTGAGGTGAAACGTTGTGAACATGTAAGACACACGGACAGCAATGACACAGCCAACCTTAGCTTGTGAATCTGTTGAATCTGTTGCATCGTATCCCAAAACCTCCACGGAGGACAACTCCAGCTAGCTGATGCTAGCTTTCGTGACAAATGTACTTTGTACTATAGTGGTTGTGTACTATGATAGTTCTGTTTCAAGCTTGGAGTCCATTTAAGTTGTTCCTGCACAACTTTGATTGATGGCTATAGCTTGGTCTGAAAAACTTGTCAGAGTGGAACCTGAATGCTGCTGGGTTCGCGTTCATTGGAGAATGTGACAACATCGTCCAAGTCTCGATGCCGCCTGTGCACTGAAACGATCCACCAAAGTACACCACGTTGGCTGTATTTCACACAAATCCTCACCTCCCTGTCATCTCTGGCGCTTCACCAAGCATCCTCCTCAACTTCAGGCACCCTGCTGAGGAGATTCTTGCAACTCACCGGAATTTTATCATCGATGAAATAGACGCCTAAGGTAACCGGGCAGGCGTCTCCGTGCCCGTCGCACGGTGGACCGGGAATGAGACCAGACGAAAAAAGAACCTTCAGTGCAGGACACGTGAACATGGCTGCACAAACTCCAGAACTTGCTGGTTGAAGGATGCCCCCATGGTGTATGGAATCTCTGCTACTTAAACCCTCCAAACTGCCCGCTAAATGATCCGAAGCTCGTACGATTATCAAACACCACCATGGTCACTATCAGGTCACAGGCTCAAAAACCGTTCATGTTCATCAATGTGACTTTTTATCGGCCACTGTCTCGGACCACTTGCATCCAGCACATCTTTTGGCGCTGACTCTTTCAGTTCTCTTCTCCAAGCACATTGCCAGACTCGTCTTTCAATGGCTGGGTTATGCACGGATGAGCCTTTCAATTTGGCCTTTCTCGGCAAGTGGGTAGGAACTAAGTTTTTCAATTCTTGCCACGTTCAGTCTATTTGCTGGGTCCCTGCCGTCCAAGACAGTTGACGTGGCACAACTGATGTCAATTCACGCACAAGTAGTATGAGTCTGAGCCCTAAGGCCTCCATGACATCCACAGTCGGCATGATGGCATGATGCTCGTGTGCTGTGAAAAAACTTTGCCTACATAGTCTGTAGGTCAATGTAGATTTAATTTCTGCTTGTCTATATAAAAACTCTTCATCTCTTTCTCGGGCACTTGCTCCGCTGCGGAAAAGACACAAGAGAAACACAAGACGAACCTAGCTTGTAAGCTTCCAACATGCGTCGTGCTCGCCATATATCTTCTTACACAAAAACATTACACAACATGTTGTGAAACCGATAACGACCCCCTGCCCACCCCCACCCAAATTTAATCACACGACTAATCGATGACAATGTTATGAAACCGATGACAATGTCATGACACCGATGACAATGTCATGACACCGATGACAACCTGTGGTGAAACCGGTGACAATGTTATGAAACCGACGACAATGTTATGACACCGATGACAATGCTGCTGCGAAAACAGCGAAGCGTACGAAAACACCAGGCGACTGATCAATCCGTGGGCCACTATCAAGCTCTATGGGGACTCACGTCCGGGACTTCTCGGCCTCTTAAAAGTGATGGCGGCCATGGCAGATTGACCAGTCCCACTGCGTCACGGAATCATGTGCCACATCCCCTTCAGACTCAATGCCTTTTCAAAACAAATCGAGATCTCGTACCAGTGCTTTTCTTGTCTCTCACATCCGGTTTCGAAAGTCGCCTCAAACATCAGAACATCGAGAAACACAGAAACACACTCTGCGAACGCCGCGCTGCGCGTGATCTCTTTCGTGGACTCCGGTTCGATGATGCTCCATGCCCACGTGTTGAAGGATTTCATGGACCATGTGTCGCCCGGATCCACGATGGTGGCGTTCTTCACATTTCCTCGACGTGTCGGCGACCGCGTCGGCGTCGCTTGCGACCGAGCTCTCCGGTCAAAAAGGACACGCAGCTCAGGCTCTCAGGCACAAAGGCTCAAGGAGTCATGTTGGAGAAATGTGGTCCACCTTCTGCCAGTGTCTCCTTCATTTGACTCCTTGCAGTGAAGCTACTAGGAACAAGTGCATCGCTACTAGGAGCAAAGGGCCTTACTAGTAGGAACAAGAAGCTACTAGAAACAAGTGCCTTACTAGTAGTAACAATAAGAATTTAATTCGAAATGTAATTTACTTAGTTAATTTAAATTTAATTCTAGTAGCAAACATTGTTACTACTAGTAAGGCACTTGTTACTAGTAGCGATGCACTTGTTCCTAATAGCGAACCTTGTTACTGTGTCCCTGTGTTTTCGTCACCGATCGTTGGACATCCGAACGCCCGAACGCACCGAACGTCACGGCTCGTTCGGCGGGTCCTGAGTAGTCGACCCATCGAAGGCCGATGGACTGATCGGAATCATTCTGAAGCACCTGAGATCCAACCAGGATGACCAGCTGCCCGTGTTGGGGGCCACAATAGGTTCGGATAGACCTTAAAGGGACCACCCCAACCGGGCCGATCGGGCCAAGATCTCATGGATGACTCACCCAACACTCATGGGTAGTTGGCGACCATGACTGGTGGGGTCGCCACCTGAAAAGACTGGCCGTCGGGCGGGAGAAAGACGGCTGGAAGAAGCACAAGTTCAAAAACCATGAGAAACAAACACACCCATTAGCTGGGCCGGCGCTTGTGGGTTCTGATGCACCTGAGAAGGGCCAAAAAGTTCCTGTAGCTGACCACTTGATCTTGAGGGAACTCCACTACAAAAGAAAACAAATCATCCCCACCCCATCTTCAGGAGCAGGAACTTCATGAACATGATGACTTTTTCACCTGAATTGAACAACATTGCCTCCGGAAAGTTGCATACTTGAACAAAAAGCAACAGTTTGGGGCTGCTCACAACCGATCCAGATTTTTCACGGGAAAAACACAAGAGAGATAGGCCCAAAGGAACATGTGTTTCCAATTTGGAAACATCCGATTATTCGGCTGCATCAGTTACACTTGACTTGATGTGTGACAAGGCGGACACAGCTCGCTTCTTTTTCACATGAGCTTCAACTGTCTGGGTTCAAGAGTGCTTTGGTTAACGTGACCCTGTCACAGCAGCCCACGCTGCGCGCACCCCTGGTGCATACCTCTGCCAGGTATTCGTTCCCTTACCTGTACCTGGTAGACTCCTTAAAATAGTCAAGAGGATACTGAACATCAGTCCTATGACTATGGTGGAGTAGGGCTCAAAAAGTAAATGGTGCAGTAGCCAAAGAGTGGACACTCTTGCACTGCGAATACAGTGACTTCCAATTGCTCCGCAATGTCACTGGAAAACGGTATCTGGACTCATGACTGAAAGATTTTGCCTGGCCGACTGCTGCAAATGTGGTGGCTATGTAGCAGACTGCAGCCACAAACGACTCAAAGCAGTGACGAAAACATCATGGACACCATGGTAACCCGCAGACAGCACCCGTCCATGCGCTCATTGCCAGAGCATTTGGCCATGCCGACAGCTGCAACTCATCTGGCTCACAGCAGACTGCGCCAGGGTGACCAGCGGTCACATCAAAGGGCAGACAGGCAGCGCAACCGTGGCACTCAGCTGGCAGCGACCACGCGTTGCCCGGAGACTCCCAAATGACAACGGAATAGATGCTTAACATGGATTATCGGTAGCAACTGGAGACCATAGCATCAAATCAAATCAAATTGTAGACTCCTGCAGACTGCTGCTACAAGTAGGCCATTCCGTGGATGACATCGCACAGGCCAGGGAAATCACATGGACGCACCGCAACCATGGGAACGCAGGCCGACAGCTGCCACAAGTACCTGTAACCACTCGTACCGAGCACAGGGTGTGGTGGGTGGGACAAAAAGAATCTTGCGAATCAGCGACCCTGATTCACACGAGCGACACTCCTTTTGGCTTGAGCCTCAAGCTGAAAGGAGTGAGTGAACTGAATGACATCAAATAATTCCTCATCACCGACCCTGCCTACCTTGAATGAATGAATATATTCGGCTGCATCAGTTACACTTGACTTGATGTGTGACAAGGCGGACACAGCTCGCTTCTTTTTCACATGAGCTTCAAATGTCTGGGTTCAAGAGTGCTTTGGTTAACGTGACCCTGTCACAGCAGCCCACGCTGCGCGCACCCCTGGTGCATACCTCTGCCAGGTATTCGTTCCCAATGCATTCAACATTCCCAAAGCACTCAGAAGAATTGGAACACGTGATGGATAATAACATATGGTAGGCGGAGTAGGAGGTGGGGTACTGGGACACGGTGTACCCGAAATCCATGAGCCTGATACCATTTATCATGAATCCCTTGCCTGCTAATACCATCGGACCAGTTGTCCTTGGACTGGACCCATTCGAAATAGCACCCACTGCGCAGTGAATAGAGGAGGGCATGGATACATCCTGCCATAGTATCCAACTCCGGGTTATCACTCCTGCCCTTGATCAGGGCCATCAATGCCGCAATGTTGTCCACAAACCAAAGCCCCTGACAGGAGCGGGCCTGACTGGCAACGAAGATGAAGCCCACATAAACTGTGAGAAGCTCCAGTTGGGCGATTTTGGTAGGGTGATCGGACCAGAGGTTGAAGAGCTCCGCCGTAATGTCGACGACATAGGCATCTCGTTCACCTTGAGGTCCCACAAATAACAGGCCCGCTGAACCTTGCCGAGGTTCATCTTGGGCCGCATCGGAAGCCGCGAGGTAGCGTTGCCGGCTACTAGGCTGAAGTGGTAGTTCTCGCTCAGGGCGTAAAGCCAAGAGGGATTTGATGGTCACAAAGGAGCGTGAGAGGTCCTCAGTCAGGGCGGTGTCACGCGAGTACTGCCGTTCCTTCAGGGGGCTCAATCCTGATCGCCCTAATTTTCCAAAACATCCCGTGTTGAGGAAGCCCAGGCAACCGAACAGCTTGGCCGCAAGACCTGGCGGGAGTCGGTTTGTTTGGATGGCTTCGTCCATGAGGTCTGTGACCTTAGTGATCAAACGCTCTCTGGGCCAAAATCTGACAGGCTGTCCCCGGTGACAATTGGTAACATCATGTACCAACCCCAGAAAGTCAGACTGACTTTGCATGACCTGATGCTTCTCCGGTTGAAATGGTGAGCCAAGTTCGGTGGCCAACGATGTGATGAACTGCTGGGCTGAACCCTTAAAGCTGCCCAGATCCTGGACGGTCAGGTCGTCGAAGTACATACTGGCCAAACAATATCCCATGCGACGACAAAGGGCCTGAAAGAACCGAGGGAACCGATTGAACGAACAAACAGCATTGGGCAGACCAAACAATGAACCATAGTACCTGCGAAAGCGAGGTGCTCCAACATGATGGTCATAATAGGCCACGACAGCAAGGTCGGAGTGCTCGGGGACCATAGGGACATGCCTATATGCGTTAGGTAGGTCTTCGCCTCCTGAGCAAATGCCGTCTGCAAGCAATGTGCCCGCATTGGGAAGAGGGCTGACTGCCCGCCATAAAAGTTGCACATGCAGACCCGGTTGAATGCTAGTGCAAAGGTCCAGTTTATTGGAGTCGTGACTGAGTTCACTTTGTCCACCGTCAGCAGCGTCATCAATGACTCTGAGCTTTCCGCTGGGTTGCTGAATGCAAAATCTCCGAATCAGGCGAAAGTGGCGCACTTGCTGACAAAGTTGGGACCACGACAGGGCAGGTCCACAGAACCCTAGTGCTTCATCGTCTGACCCAGCCTTGGCAATAGCCTCGTCATGGTCGCATGGTTGCAATGTACGGATCAGACGATCCGCGTCCTGCCACGCCCCGTGTACCACCTCCGACGAAGTGATGTAACTAGCCGGTTGGGCTTTGTAGACTGGCACATGTGGGGAGAATCCAACTGATGGAAAACCAAAGATCAGGCACTCCATGAAGGTAGGGTCCGGCCACCCAATGAACATCATCAACAGGCCGATCAGGGCGATGTGGCGGCCCTTGGTGACTCGAGCAGGACCCTGTGGCTGAAACTGACGTAGCCACTCAGTGATAGGCCACGTGCGCCGGGCCAGCTCATGGATCCAGCGCGTCATGTGATGCCGAGTTTGCCGTAGAGATGCACCCAACTGCCGATATTGGTCCGCTGCAAATAGTAGATCGTCATCGACAATGCCCATCGACTCGAAGGGTGTAGGCTGAGCTTTGAGTTCCATGGCAAGCTCAAAGTGTCGTGTATCACCCACCCCAAAGGGAATCAGTGGCGGCATAGCTTTCGCCGCAGCCGCGGCTCCTGCCTGCTGAAAACCATGTAGGGATATGGCTGCACGCTCGATGGGTCCCACCAGGGACGGGCCAAACGCCTGGCCCTGCCAATCATCCCTAGTTTGCATGGTAGCCAACCAGACGAAGTGGGAGTCATCCACCAACAAGTCCTCAATCATGGGCCATTGCAACCCGGACCAATGGATGTGGGGACACATTGCCATCAGGGCACTGATCACTGTCTCCTGTGAAAACCTGATAGGTACTGCCCGGACCGGGCGCAGGCCTGCGGCCAGCAAAGCCACCTTGCGCACACCTTGCCGGTGGTGCCGGCGCGGAAGTGTAGGCCTCGATGTGGTGGTAGTCCAGATAAGGGCACGCAGGATATCTCCATGGCACAGCTGGTTATGGGGGCAGTCGCAGATCAATGTACAACCATGAAGCGAAGGCAGGGCCTCGAGGAGGTGCGTTTGGTCGTGGATCCATCGGGCAAACTGGAGGACACTTTCAGAAGAAGTACGGCCCTCCCCGACCCGGAAGGGGTTCTGCCATTGTGAAAGAGGCCACCGGTGGGAGAAGTGGCCAGGGCCAATGTAGATCTCGTTCTCCTGGAGGTGCTTTCGTGTCAGCAGAACTTCACTTGCCACCAACCGTGCAGGGACAAAGGAGGCATCCACACCCGGAGGGGACAGACCCAAGTGGAAGCCCATGACGTCCATCAACTCCTGACGAAGTTCCGACGGTTCGAACTGCAACAATGGCCGATGATCACCTGATAGCGAGATAGGTGGTAGACGGGGTACCTGAGTCACAAGGTATCCACGAGATGCTGCCCATGCAGTACAAGCCACTGCCAAGGTGAACACCAGGCTAGGGGTGTACTCCGCTTCGGCGAAGGTAGCAAATCCGCCCTCAACTGCGGAGGACCACTCCCTAGGGTCATGTACATGTCCACACCGTACAGCTGGGAGGGCGGCGAGCTCTGGAATGTTGTGACGAAACCGCTGAGACTTCTTGCGCGCTCCCCCGAAAACACAGGCATCGTAATCCAGATCGTGCCATGTACTTTGTTGGGTGACATGGAGTTCGATGGGATCCCACCAATGCAACGACCGCAGGGGATTCTCTCGTAGCCCACCCAAACCGTGCTGGGCTATCCAAGTGTGGAGCGCTAGCAGGTAGTCACAGTCACTGGAATAATTATCTGCATCCACCCTCTGCTGACTGCGTTCAGGGATCCCCGGCAGACCTCGAGGTGACTCCTCGCTACGCAGCGGAGGGGGGCCTGGTTGTTTTTCCCTCGCCCGCGATTTGGTAGCACAGCTCATCGCCCCAGCGATCAGGATCACCTGAGGGAGGACTGCATGAATGGCGCGACGAACCGAAGGCCGAGAAACATCCAAGTCCTTGTCGATCTCGATGTCGATAGGTGTGACCACCTCCTTAGCAAGCGGAGCATTCGAGCCACTGAATACATCAAGGAAGACTGGCTTACGAGCGGTATCAGTCACAGGCACAACGAGGGAGAGCTCTTCCATGAACCGTTGGTAATCACCATACACAGACATGTCATGGAATTGGCCTCGCTCCCCCCCGATGGAAGAGCGGCCTTCATTTCAAGCCTTGCTCGGGCAACGGGCGGGCGCATGCTGCCATGAGCCGCAGACGCGCCCCGACTTCAGAAGGACTCCACAGCGATGTACACCCTTGGGGCAGTCATTGCGTTTGTTCTTGCAACGGCCGCGCTGGAATTCTTGACATAGGGCGGTGCCGTCTCGAAGGCTGTGGACCACAGAGCCAGCCCGTCCGGCCGAATCCGGCGGCCGCGACCCCGCCGCTGAGGATGGTGCGGGAGTGCCCCCCCCCGACCCCCACCACTGGCCCCGGCAGGGCCCCTGCAATCCAGAGCGCGTCACGCTCGCGGTGCACTGCATGGATCACCGATCCCAGAGATGTGCCGACTGCAGTCCGGGCAGACCACTGCCCCCGCTCCTCAACGTCCAAGTGCTGCAACACGCTGAGGCGCTTCGAATCCGCTGTACGGTAGACCAAGTCCTGGCACCGGGCGTAGTAGCGGAACAGGGTGTCATAGGGGACCTGCACATAGTCCAAGCTATCCGAGGACAAGGATTCCGGGGTCGTGGGAGGAGGATCACGGGGCCGACAGCCCACAATAGCCAGAGCCAACAGGTAGGTCTCGAGCTTCATGAGATAGGCCAGCCACGTCTTGGACATATCCTCCTCGGTATCATCCTCCTGTAGGTAGAGGCCATCCCCCACCTTGCGACGCTTCTGGCTGTGCGTTCGCTGAAATGTCAAAGACCGGACCGTCCATAGGTCCATGACCTCCAGCTGCCCCCGGTAAAGCTGACGGCTCAACTTGCTCAACAGGCGATCCGATGGGAACTGGCGGGGCTCTGGACGGATGTGGTAGCGCTTGTAAAAGGCCTCTTTCAAGGAATCGAGCTCGGATGTAGGCAACAGGGTCTCATCCTCTGTAGAGGCAGGCGGCAAACTGGCCGCTGCATGCTCGGCATCCAGCATAGCCTTGCAGGAGTTCCAAGCAAAGCGAAGGCGAGCTGAATGCAGTCGAGCCGGAATCTCCTCCATTGATGGCGAGAGGCTGTCCACAAAGAGCTTCTTGACCTCCTCGTCAGTCCGCGGGTAATGGCGAAACTCAGCCAATGTGCGGATGCCCAACTCAAGGATCTTGTCTTTGATGCGGGTGTCAAAGTTGAACTGGGCAGCCAAAGCTGTGAAGGTATCTTCAGGCGTAGCCAACTGCTTGGGAGGAGCGGACGACATGTCAGCTCAGCGAGGGATCGTTGAAGTCGAATTGAACACTTGAAACTTGAAGATAGCTGCCGTACAATAACCATTGAAAACGGAACATGAAATCACCCTCATGACATGACAATTAACACACGGTCGAGCCTTTTGTCTACCGACCCTCAAGTCCACATCACTCTAACTGCGGTGCCAACTCATTGAGCTCCCAGCCCAGGCAGCGCAGAGCATCCCATTGCAGAGCGTCAGCAAGCGGTGCCACCTCAGCATGGGCCATCACCAGGGCCGAACGTAAGTGCTGGCGCTCATCAGGGGCCAACGTAGTACTCAATAACTTGATTTCGTCACAGAGGGTCCTCACAACGGATACGTAGGGGGGAACAGACCCAGGCCGGACTGGCCGCGCCCCCAACAATGGATGAAGTTCCGGCTCAGGCTGGGCGAACTCTCTGGGGATGTCTTGAATCTCATCCCACCACTCTATCCAGCTAGTGCAGAGACTCTGCATAGCACGAAGTTGGACCAGAACCACCCCCAGACAGGGGGAATCAGTAGGGGGCAGGGACTCCAGGGCCAGACGAGCCTGCTGTCCCAGGTCCCTCAACTGAACTGCCTTGCCCCGCCGCGCGTCTCCGTCCAGGGGCGCCATGGCAACAGCCACCAACTGGATAGCCTGGGGTCGGTCCATGGCGAACGATCGAACTTGAATAGATGAAGCTGCAACTGGGAAGATTGATGGAAACTGACTGGGCGCGCATTCAGTCACACTTGCCCCCCCGGACATGACCTGCGCCTTTTGCCACAAATTCACTAGACGTACAGCCTAGGCCAATGCACGTCGGTCCGGACCGGGAAGCACAACCTGGCATGACTTGCAAATCTGGCGATCATACCCCAAGGCCTCGTGCACAGACGTAGCACAGTGGGTATCGCCCCGAAAGCCCGGAGACGCCTGTCTCCACCGGCACCACGGTGCGCCTTCGCGCTCTACGTGCCACAACGCCCCTGCTTTGGTCGAACATATAAACACGACAGGGTACCGCGGGAGCTGGGGCAGGTTCCCTCCGCAGCTCGACCGGGCCCAGCTAAACAGTGCCTCGCCCCCGCGTCTTTTCAAGACGCCTTGGCGGTCGATAGCTCTCAGCCCTTCCAGTCGCGTGTACTCCTGGTCGAAGTCGGTGCGCTTGATCCAGGCAAGGAGGATGGCCATGAGAATTGGTGCCCTATGCACTCTGGCCTGACAGTGGACCACAACATTCTTTCCGGCAGCAAGGGTGGCGAAGGCCGCTTGTTTAATATCCTGCAGGGCCTGATCACGTTTCACGCCCTGGTACGCCACAGGGCACGACATTTGGAAACAATCTCGCTGCGCGACCCCACCAGGACACTCAGCGGCGGTTTTCTCCATAGCTGAGGCAATGAACCCAATATCATTGCCGCTCACCCACCGAGGGTCTTTCGGCAGACCAGCAAGGTAGAGCGACCCATGGCCGTCAGCGCCCCAGAAGACCAATGTAGGGGGTTCTGGTCGTCCACCATGTCCAGGGTGTGCCCAACGTTCACGAGCGGCAATATCGAACATTGCATCGGAGACCTCATTGAGCGGCCCCGCTGGCGGCGGAGGGCGCGCCTTGGCAGCCGGTGGCTGCGGCTTCTTCTTGACAGCCACTGCCGGAGTCCCCGGCACCCTGACAGGGGATGGTGGCTCCACCGTGGCCTGACTGGCCGGTACAGGCAGTACCACAGGGGCAGGAGTCACCTGCTCGGGCGCCGCCTGCGCCGCCTTCTTCTGGAGGCGTCGCCTCTGCAAAGGAGGCTCATCCGGCCTGGGCGCCAAGCGTGGAGACACCGAAGGCTTCGGCTGCGGTTGTGAGGACGAAGATCCCGTCGAAGCTGTAGCTGCCCGCTTGCGCAAAGCCCGAATAATCTTCTGTCCAGCTGTACGGATTATCGCCAGGGACGCCGGCAACAACGACTTCACCATGGGCATGCCAGGGATGTCTTCAGACGAGGCACGAATGACCCTGGGGTTCTCTGACAGCAATTCGTCCGCGGCAATCATAGCTTCGGACCTGCGCTCCACAGCGGATGTAGTCTTGATTTCTTCCCAAAGAAGCTCGGAGGCGCTGGCCAGGAACAAAGCAGCAGCAAGCCGGAGTTGATGGCCTTGCTTCTGTTTCCGAGCATCGTAACGCAATGGAGTCTGCGCTGTAGAGCCCCCACTCGCAGCGTCCGTCCATTGTCCAATGGCAAGGCGCTCGGTGTCAGTGAGCCGCACGATCCCCGCTAAGGTGGGCACCACCCGCCTGAAGCTGCACGAGCTGAGGTTCTGCACATCCAGAACGCCATCGAAATAGGGGCGAACCACTCGAAGGAATTGCCCAATTGACACGGGGACACCTGTGTCAGAGTCGAAGGCCAAAAAGTGCCAACGACGATACCCTTCGCCATGACGTGGGCGGACCTTGTCCAACTGACGAGTCCAAATGGCATAAAGGTCGAGGCTGCCCAAATGCCGAGGGATCGACCAGGTGAATCCGTCCCGGGATCCGGTCTTGCCTTTGAAGCACCAGAAGATGATGATGGCGGAGTTGGCGCCGATAAGGTAGCTCCGCTGCACGTGGCAAAACCGAATAAGCCCAAACACCATGGCCGCCGCGGCCATCAGGATAGGCCAGTGAGCATGCTCGGCCGTGTACTCCAGGACCCCCAACAGGTGGGTCACCATGCCCGGCTCAAGCGGGGCGGCCTGGGACTGCCCCTGTCCCAGCCGGGTGCTCCGGACCGGAGCCGGTTTGGAAGCTTCCCGCAAATCCAGTGGTACACGAAGGTTTCGAATCATCCAGCCCAGGGATGTGAAGACCCGTGTCGGCCCATGGTGCTCCCTGATGAAGGTGGCCAATGCATGGGGGTCGGGAAACTTCAGCCCCAAATGATCCATATAGCGCACCAAGTCCTTCCAGGTGTGGACCACGCGCTTGATGGTAGCCGCCTCGGTGCGGGCACACAGCTTCTCCAAGCGAGAGGCCCAATTGGCCATGTATTCATCTCGTCGCGCCGGTGGTGGAGGCATCAATGTCACCATGATACCCAGCAGGTCACGAATAAACAAGGCAGCGACTCCACCCGGAGCATCAGTCGCCTGGGCTGGCCGCTTCTTAGGCCTGACAGGCCCAGCAAATGAAGACGGCTTCGGACGGGCCACCGAAGGTGAAGGCAATGAAGAGGCCGGAACACTGGATGGTTGTGGCGGGCGAGACTGGCTAACTGTCTCCCTCGCAAAAAGGTGCCGAGCCAGAGCTGCCATCCCCGGTTCGCTCTCACGGCGGGCGAGATCCCACCCATCTGCCACTGCGCGACCAGCTTCACGAAGTGCCTCCTCGTAGGAGGTAAACCAAAAAGCCAAGTCGCTGGAACTCTGAATCCCCATCCTGGTACACCAGGTATTCAGCTTCTCCTGCTCAACCGCGCGTCGAGCATCTGCGTCAGCCATGGCTCGCACACAAAAAGAATCTTGCGAATCAGCGACCCTGATTCACACGAGCGACACTCCTTTTGGCTTGAGCCTCAAGCTGAAAGGAGTGAGTGAACTGAATGACATCAAATAATTCCTCATCACCGACCCTGCCTACCTTGAATGAATGAATACTTTAATGATCTTTATAGTGATAATGCCCACGACTGAAACATGCTGCCGATGGAAAAGGCTTCACTCTACTGAACAGGGTGAAGCCTTTCAAGCCTGCTTGAACCGGCGCCCTCCTCCAAACCAACCTACTCCAACCTGCCTCTCAAGAACTTGTAAAAACATGTAAACTCTACCCCCAACCATCCTCCTAAGCAGCCTGTGGGTTGCTTGTTGGGCACTGGGCGAATCCACGGGCCCAGACGGTCTCATTGACGAGAAGTGGGATGGTCCGGGATGCCCCACTTTTCGGACACCACAGAAAGACTCAGAAAGACCATCAAATCATGCTTTGGTTCTTTGTTCTACGATGTTCATGGATGTTCCAGGTAGTCTCCTTGTGGTATAAGTGATAAGAAAACCCCCTATAGTGTCTGGTGGTCAATCCGGGCCCAGACACTGCTTTCACATCCCACGAGTTCTTTTTGTGGCTGCTCCTCAGCTCATTCCCAAGCACGAAATCCTGAGCTACGAAATCGAACAGGTCGTCACCGTACAAAACAAGCGCAACCGTCGAACCGTCGAACCGTCTACTGAGGCGGTGATTTTCGGGGTGAGCACCACACCCTGGCGCCCAAACCCATGGGTCGCCAGGATGTCCCATGAACCAAACGGATCGCCACCTGATTCGCACCGACCGACCCAGTCGAGATGCTCCGCGGACACCGACGCGCGACACGTCGACGTCTCCTTCGAAGGAGACGCTACGGCGCAGACAACGAGGAGACAGGACAGCCAGTCTTACACGACTGGAATTTAAAGATCCGACCCAAAATGAGGGCTACAAGATCTGCAAAGATCTGACCCAGAAATAATTCAAAGATCTGCAATCTGCAGAATCATTACTGCAAGCCGAGCAAAGGTGTCTTCCATCCTCCCCTTCAGCTCCGAGCAGCTCCCGTTGGCTCGACCTCATTGGAGTCTTCCTCCGCTTTGCTCGGCTCTTCCTCCGCTTTGCTGGGCCTTCGGCTGTCCACGCTCATCGCTGCAGAAAAGAACTTCCGGCAGCTGCAGCTGGGCCAAGACGTGACTGCGAAAAACAGGTGCCATGTGCAGTTGGTTGTGAGTGACAAACCGGGGGACCCTAGTTGACTGCTGAACATGAACGGAATAGACCTCCAGGTTTTGACTCACAGCCTCCAAATATTGTGTGAGACTTTGTTTTGACCTCAGAACAGTGCAGGAAGATAGTCGATAACGGCCTCTGCGAATATCTATTGTCCCCCTTGTCTTGCAATACACCCCCAACTGCAGTGGAGTAGAAGATCCCGTGAAGGCTCATGCCCAAGTGGACCTTGTCCGAACTCGGATTTGGCAAGTGGACTCTGGCCAGACCCCCGAATAGGCCTGGTCAATCAACCCAGTCCAGGGTTATTCAGGATCACTAGCGAGTCATTCCAGCTTGGTCCCCAAACATACGCTGCTGTTACCCAAGGCTCCCCCAAGCACCCTCAAAACAGAACAAATATAACATAATATAACGAACCTGGAGACTGTTCCATGAGCAGGGCATCCGCAGACTTTTGGCAGCGCGCACAAATTCCCACCACCAAAACCACCTGTGATCCCACAAATCCTGACGTCTGCAGTCTGCCGTACAAGCCAAGGCTTTTTTCCGCATTTGGGCAGAGCACAGACGCCGTACAGACGCACTTGGATCCTTGTGACGCCATCTCCCCTAAACCATCTCCGAGCACAGGTCCGCCATGCATAAGGGCATCCCACAAGTTGCTATGACAGTGCTATGACTTTATTCTTCGCGATCTTCCACCCTGCGTGGCTCCTCACTCTCTGTCGCACCTGCGGGAAGGGGCCGCAAAATGGCCGCTTTACTCTTCCGAAGCGTCTTCAACAAAACTCCGAACAGTCTTCAGAAGCGTCTTCAACAGAACTGTCTTCCGTGATGTTGACCATCCATGGCTTTGGGCTCCGATTTGGGTCGGTCAAAATGATCAGCTTTGTCACTTGCATATGGAGAGGCATGTGGAGAGGTGCAGCAGGTCGCAGGATTGGGTCAAATGAAACATATTCGATTGTCCCTTTGTACAACCAACATTGGTGCTGTGTTTCGTCAAGTTCAATCCCCCACGCATCCTATACAAACCCGAAAGATGGTTTCTGAGGCATGTGCAACCAAGTTGGGGGGCCGCCAACGGACGTGGGTTTGACAACCCCATGCCTTCCTTCAGTTCATGAACTACTTCGCAGTTTGCACAAAGCACAGTTCGACATCGGAATCGCTCGACTTCGGGTGTTTTTTCAGCGACATCACGGTCCTTTTGACACAGTCCGTGTCTTTCCCCCATGAATTTGCTGTATGAAAACCAACTCCCCTGAACTCATTAATTGCCCAAAATCTCAGGCCCTCAACCTCAAGGTGCATGACATTTCTACTCAACCTCAAACCTCTCCCGCAAATCTAGCCGACGTACCCCCCCCTGGAGTCTCCACAAAATCCACGATCCACGGGAAGCCACGAGATCGCGCGCACCTACTGAGCCTTGCCCAGCCAGAACCGGCCACCTCAGGATGGACGCCACGTGGTGAGAGTAGATGGTTTCAGAGTAGATGGCACTGGCCCACCAAGATGTCTGTTTTAGATGGGGGGGGTCTATAAACATACCAAACACACCGACATTGGGGATTGTGCCATCTAATCTGAAACCACCGAATCACTGAATGCTATTGGTCCATCCTCTGCCACGACACTTCCAGCAAAAGGCAAGTGTGACAAGAAAATATACCTGTAATATGTCTGATATGTGTGCACACACACTCAGGAGACTTCCTTCAAGTGTTCCAGGGACTGAAAACACCCAAACCTGGGAACCAAAAACACCAACACAGGAGCTGGGCAAGGAAAACACCAATCCAGGAACTGAAAACACCAAGACCTGGGAACCAGAAACACCACGGGAACCGAAAAAAAAAAAAAAAAAAAAAAAAAATCTGGGAAAAGGAAACACCACGGGAAGGGAAAACACCAATCTGGGAACTGAAAACACCCAACCCACTACCTACCCAACCCACTACTACGACTACACTACATACAACATATGTGGGTTTTTGCCATGAATGTGGACGAAGAACCAACACCACGTGAGTTTCTTCGCAGGTCCTGCTTGGTGTAACAGTCCAAAATCTCCAAAGTGTTTCCTTCTACGACCGCACACACACGGGGCCACTGATGCCATCTCCTCGCTAGTAACCGAATAGGTTATGTGCAACCTTCACCCCAAAACCCTGGCTGCCATCCCACTGCGCCTGTCACCAGCGACACGCCGATGAGAGCATAGCCCAACAAGTGCTCGGCACTGGCCAACTTGAGGATGGCCGCCTACAGGTTTTCATTTCACTGGACATGTGAATGTGATAACAACCCTGACCGATGGACCTGTCTGAGGAAGTAACTCTAATTTTGTTGATTGAGGTTTCATGACCTGTATGTGTGGGCAGATCAGAGAACCACACTTTCAAGCAGCAGGCTTGAATTTTGAAACAGCACCATTCACAACATAAGGAAGAAGGAACAAATCCGCAAATCAAGGCCTGACCTCGCAAAAACAACAAACTAGTGAATCCAACAAACAAGTCCTGTAGAACTATGGTATTTTATGGTCTGGTGCGAAGAATTGCCTTGTGTGTGGACGCAACTATTGGAGAGATTACCCCGATACTAATCTGATTCGAAAGTTCAGCCAAGGCCACGTTGGACAAGGTGTCAACTGCTCCCGCCTCCTTCAAATCACATAAACAACTGAATACAAATACATGCAACAGGCACTGTCGGCTACAACAAATACGCTCCGTAGGATGTGATGACACATGTCCTCTCGGCCACCAAACCCACATTGACATGTTTTGACCCCCGCACAACCGCATAACAAGAAGCTAGTAGAAACAAGTGCCACGCTAGTAGTAACAGGTGCCTTACTACTAGTGACTAAGAAGCTATTAGAAACAAGAAGCTACTAGGGGCTCCTGTCTGTGACTCCGATCGCATCTCTACTAACTGGAGTGGATGAAATCGAAGTCACAGCTCGCTGGCCTGACCACCAGGAAACTCCTCCGACCATGCATCGGACCTGAACTCCAAAAGCAGCGTAAGCACGGCTGACAACACCGGGGCAACATTTTTGTACGCCCCTAAGCCTAAGGCTCTAAGGTATCTGCGATCAAGCTGTTCAAAGCGCGATCTTGGACTAGTCCGTTTGAATTTTAATGCAAAAGGGGTAAGCGGAACCTCTGAAACACAAGACGCGTGGAATGCATATGGTAGGGACTCGGGTGCATTCCACGGTGTTGTGGTGCTTGGAAAAGGAGGGACTCGGGGATTAAGTTAAGCCAACACACTTCTTGAAATCTACGCAGAGACCACCTGTGATTTAAGTGTGGTCCTAATTGGACGGTTCGATCTGCATGGGAGTATCCCTACCCATGGCCTTTGCAGTATTTACAACTATTTGGCGCTGCTTCTCTGACGGATCTGTCCAACCTTCACATAATCTCATCCAACTTCCTTATAGAATATTGCGGTTAATTGGAATGCTACCAGCATGTTTTTGCGAAACAAAGAATTGTCTCTGGACCCTTGCCAGAATAGAACCACTGGACTCGTTCCAAAACGCAGCCTTTGTCAATCCCCTTTCGTTTCTTCCTGAAGTAAGAATATTGCCATAGCCTTCCCCGGCTCACTATCTCCATCAACGGGTCCTTCTTATCACAGTCTGACTACTGGCTGCTAGTTTTGGAGGTGCCTCTCTTTTCAAGGTTCAAGGGAAAACATGTTTGACACTTTCCTCTGATTACTATTCATTCTACACTGATTGACTATGGAGTTACCACCGCAACAGTGCTGTATCGGGACCTTCAGGGCATTTTCGAAGTGGACATGCGAGAGTACTAAAGAGGAGCTTGACAGATGCGTGCGAGTTGGGGAAACTTCACAACTTCATGAAAAGGAACCCTCATCTGTGACCGCAACTCCCCAAGGCTGCCCGGCACACCATTGGTGTGGTACGCAACGGCCACCACAGCCCAGGAGACCTCGAAGCCAACCCTCCCGGTCACTCGACGTCGTGGCGACCCTCACATGGGTCACAGCTGGTCACTTCATAGGGCGTCCGACGTTCCACGTAGTACTTGAAGGGTGGGGAAAGGTGCATTGAAGTACTGGAACACCGGAAATCACTAGTAGATGGCACACCTGAAGTGTGAGTGTTTTGTACGCTTCCAAATAGAAAAGGCCTCTTCGCACCCCCTCAGCATGTGGGGCCGCATATGATCCACTTTTCTGCATGCACCCAAGTTCTCCCACAACCTACAAATCCCCCACCCCAACATTGAACTCCTCAAAACCGTGGGGGGGGAGACTCCACGGGTGCGACCCGCTTGTCCCTGTCCCGCGGCTGGCGCTCACCGGGCGCTCCCCGCAGTGAGGCCGTAGAGCGCGCTTCGACGACGCCACGTGAGGGCGGTGCCCAGCCACCCTGCGGGGCGGACCCGAACCGGACCGGACACGGGATGCGAGTGGAATCCCCGGAGGTGATCCACTGAGACTATGAGAGTGTGAGACTAGGCGATTCCTTTTGTCTGCCATACGAGACCATGCCCCAAAAACACATGATGGGGACACGCACCATACGGGCAAAAACCGTTCCTGGAGTTCATGACTTGGCCAACCGGTGATGCCTGCAGCAGCCAAGGAGAGCCATACGGCCGCGACCTTCACCCAGCTGGGCCAGTCGAGGTCCAGGCCTCGCTGGCGAAGTGGTGAAGTGGCCAATTGAACGAGACCATTCAGTTGGAGAGTTTTTGAGGTCTCCAACTGCTTCTTCAGTTGGAGGTGTTTTTTGGTTTTTGGGGTCCACGCCTTCTTCCATCTTCTTCCTTTTTGTCCACCTCTTTTGTTGATGTTTCAGCTCCAGGAGAACCGATGTGGATGCGTTTCCACCATGGAGGTGACAGGTGATGTAGCAACAAATGATTTGAATGATCAAATGCCTGGTCAGTTTCTATGGTAAAGAGAATCCCTGTTTGCAACTGATTGTTGCCCAATCCATGGGTGTTCACCTTCTCCAACCTTTCCAGAAATGCGGCACATCCAGGAAAACTAGGCTCGTGTGGATTTGTGGATTTACGCAGCCTTCTATGCCACTGTAGACCTCCATTCACGCACCACCCTTTCACCATTCGAGAAGTCACAAAAACAGGAAGTGGCTTCCAGCCGCTCGATCCAGCAAAGAGTGAAGGGCGATCCATGACCGTCGCATGTCTCAGTGCTCGGCTACAGCGCGAGACATAGCCATTCCTCGCATTTCGTATGCCGCGGAATACTGTGCTTTGGTCACACGATGTTGCCTTGTTGTATTCAATAAGCCAACTGCTGCTGTATGGGTATGACATCACTTGACATTGCAAACATCGTGGAAAGCTTTACACAACATACATCAGTGTACGGCCGCGATTGACCAAGCTCCTAAAACTCGTGCATAACTTTGCAGTAGGCAAATCAACTTCCGAAAGGTTGTTCATGGTCAAAATTGTCATATAAATTGCTGTCATCACAATGCCCATCATGGATAAATAATCCATATTTATATATTGGGAATTGCATTCTGGACCCACACACACTCCTTTCCCTAGTCACTAGTCTGTTCAAGTCTAATCCTCCTCTAACGGACACCTATATTGTCTCATCCTCTTGTCTCATCCTTCTTCAAACCCTGATCCAGGGTGAAAATCCCAAAACCAGCTCAACAACCAGCCATTCACGCTTTGTATCCCTTTCACGCCCAGGGTCCAATTCACCAAGGACGCCGCAGTCGTCCACCCGAAGTGCAGGGTCAACGGCACCTGTTTTGCCAGGTGAGCTCAGAAATGCCATGGTGGAGCATCCTGTCACCCAGGCGGTGGGCCAACCATCTAGGTGTTTTTGGATGTTTTTGGTGATTTTTTCAGATGTTGCCCATCAACTCACGGAAGTTCCGCTGCTAGTGGTCTGTGTGTGTTCATTGCGCTGTTTTAAACACCTGCGAATTCGGACTTCGTCGCCCGGGAGGTCAGAGAATCTCAAAACCCCCGTAACTCCCTTCCGTGCCAAAAACCTGAAGCCAGAGGCTCCCCCTTCACTTGGCGACTTGCTAGCAGCGGTAACAGCTACCGAGGGAAAGGGCGCCTGGTGATCGAACTGATGCTCCACGTCTGAACCAAGGGGAGTCTCTTCAAACATCAAGGCATCCTCCTCGGGCCGGCCCTTTTCTCACTGGTCCCTTCAACATCAACTTCAGTCCGCCCCACTCCATGCCACGAGCCGGGAGCGCCAAGGGGCATAGGCGCAAAGCCGCTCGGTGAAGCTGAGGCCTCGCTCCTCGAGCGATGAGAGTTCCATCCCGTTTGACCCGATTGGATCTTCTGCGCTGAAGATTCCACGATGTGACTGGCAGATCGATGAAACTTACAGTATTACAGCTATAGCAAGTAGATGATAGATTATACATGATTATACTGGAAGCACCTCGTGGGAAGCGAAAGTCCTGATGGAGGAGTGGCGAAGTTCCCTATCAGGCTTCATTCGCACAGGATTCTCCCAAACTCCAGCTGTTCCAGTTTTTTTCCTCCAGTCATAGCTGAATGGAGTGACCCCTAAGATGGTACATCGTGCCCTCATCTAAGCCTGTTTGGTGCCAACTGGCAGTGGGTCAAGACAGGGACTCCCTGGTTGACCACCGAAAATGAACAGAATTGGGACCTACCAGGTCTCTGCACCTGAGTTTGGAGCTGCAGCTCCTCTTTCTCCGCCAACTCGAATGAATTCACGCTGCATCGCCCAGCGGACCCGCCGTGACGACCCTCTTTCTCGCCTCGCCGCCGTCGCGACGCTGGTCCGAGGCACCATCTTGGCCTCGCTGAGGATCCGATGGACCAAGCTGAGAAAGCCTGCGATGCCTGGCCCGTCGGGTCACCACCCCCGTCGGAACGGGGCACCACGTCGGACGGGAGAAGACGGACGCATGACGCCCAAGACGCCCAAGTCGGCCAAGTCGGCCATGCTGCTTCACCGGGAACAGTCATGTTGACCATCCCTCACTTCAGCATTGGCTCAACTCGGCGAACTCATCGAATGGGTTTAACCATGTTTAACAAATTTCAGCCACATCCAACTGAGGCCCCACAAAAACCCATCGAAAAATCGAGCATTGGCAGAGGAACCCAGGAACGACAAATGTCCCCTGGACAGGTCCCCAACCTCATCCCGTCCGCCACGGTCGCGCAGTGGCTGTCGCGGGGTCGCGCGTCTGTCCGCGCGGTCGGCGCGCACCTGACAGGCCGACGGCGCTGATCCAAAGGAGCCCCGGAGTGTCCAAGTTCGGACGGAAGGCGAAGCACCAAGCGATCTGACAGGCCTAGGAGAGGCCAAGAGCCAGATAGAGCCAGCGATCTGGGATTTCTGGGATTGCAGGTGAGTTTGGGATTTGCAGCACCCACCAGCAGATTGGAGCAACGAAATGGAGTTTGAGAGCTGTTTGTGATCTATCACCTTCAAGTCGGGTTGCCACAAAGTCAGGAGTCATGGTTCTTTCTTAAGGGCACGTTTTGCGCATGGACACCTTTTGAGTACTGTATTTGACAGGTGTTCCTCGGACACCCTCAGCATGGCTGTAGAGGATGTGACAGAACCACGTTGGTGCATTGGGTGCGAAAAAAATCCATCGTGATCTCAAGAGATACAAATAAAAGTAACGGTTGGTGGTGGATTGGGGCTCTAGCACGCTGCTCAGTGCATATCAAGCATTTTGGCATGTGATGGCCCGTGCAAATGGACCAAGCATTCTGACCGCCCCTTGGTTCATCCACAACTCCCATGCCAAACCTGGATGATGACAAACCGAACAAAAGCAACCACACAAATCCCCGCCAAGTCACCAGTACACCAAGGACCTCACAGAGAAAATCGCCTATCGGCCTAAGCCTATGGTAAAAAGATTCCCCAGACGAACCCCACCAACCTCATCTGCCCCGCATCTCAGTCTCCCAACATTGGCGCCACACCAATACGGCGCCAAACGCTTCAACAACTGCCGCCGTGCTGGCGCGCAACGCCCAAAGCCTTGCAACAGCTGCCACACCACAAAGACCAACTCCTTGGCTCGATCACGATCGAACGGTCGGCCAAACGCTGCAAAGCTAATGGAGCGATTTGAGGGTATGGGGACATGAGTTTGGGAGACGGGTCCTCCACGCCTCTACGCCTCAACCCCTCCAAGCCTCGACACCTCCACGCCTCGTCGCGCCTCCACACCTCGACGCTTCGCGGCTTCGCGCTTCGACGCCTCCACGCCTCCACGCCTCGACGCTTCGCGGATTCGTGGCATGCGATCCGGCAAAGAACAGTCCGGCACTGTTGTAGGCAAAGAACTTCTTAGGTCTTCTGGCAAGTTCTCCTGTATCTCCCTGCTTGCTTGAAGACCTATAAAACTTTCGACGAACTCATCCCACCTGTCCTCATCTTCGAGGTGGTCATGAATTCTGACTGCGATGAACCTCATGGAGACATCCATGGAGCGCAGGTGGCTGGCCCTTTCTGTGTCATCCTGGATCCGTTTTGTAAGCCACGCTTCGATGTCTCGCACCGCATCTTGGCGTTGTTTCTTCGCCGGGCTGGCTTTCGTGCAGCCTCGGCCTTTTGGTCCTCTCTGGTGGTGGACATCTTTTGAACAGCCCACATATTCTCTCTGGTGACAGTGCTCGCCGCGCAGGCGATTTTGACACTTTGAAAGCCTGCTCGCGCTACACTCTCGGCAACGCAGATCGTTGGCGTTACTTTAGTCTACTTGTAGAGCCCATAACAAATACGCTCCTAGTTGTGTTGCGTTTTAGGTGGTCCTTTTGAAAAGCCTTTTCATACCCTTTTCATACCCTTTCCGTGCCCTTGTCATACCCTCTTCATACCCTCTTCATACCCATTTCATACCCTTTTCCTCCCCTTTTCATACTTTCATACCCTTTTCAAGCCCTCTTCATGCCCCCTTCATACCCTGCTAACACCCTTTTCATACCCTGTTCGTACCCATGCGATTTTCATACCCTTTTCAGACCCTCATCATACCCTTTTCATACCCTCTTCCTACCCTCTTCATACCCATTTCAGACCCTTTTCATGCCCTTTTCATACCCTTTTCATTCCCTTTTCAGACCCTCTTCATACCCTCTTCATACCCTCTTCATGCCCTTTTATATCTTTTATACCCTTTTCATACCCTCTTCATACCCATTTCACACCCTTTTCATGCCCTTTTCATACCCTTTTCATGCCCTTTCCACACCCTTTTCATACACCCTTTTAAGATATGTGTTTCTTTCTTGTCCGTTGCTTTGGCGATTTAGCATTCAGCGCTGTTCATCAAAGACTTAAAATGTCACAGCCAGGGCAAAAGCTGACAGGTCTGCCAAATGTCATGTGTCAGGAAACAGATTCGTCTTCAACCCACTCTTGTCTAATTCGTGGTTTTCCAGTGAAAGCGCAAATCTCCCTCCTCCAGCAATTGTCTGGGCTTCCTGCGAGGAAATCCACGCTCCAGGCTTCACCTGGCAGACTCAATGAATTCTGCCCATTGAATGAACAAGCTACTGTGGATGGATCAATTGCACAAATACCTCCACTGTGCCACTCCGCCAGATGGTTACGCTTCGCGGCAGTCTACAGGGTCGCAAAGAAAATATGCCCGGCCATGATGCAATGATCCTTTGCTATATCGTTCAACTATTGTACACAACTTTCAGATCAGCGACAGTCGATTCCTTAGACCTGGCATAATGATATGCTGCCATCAGAAGGGCGGAAGATGCGGAAGATCTCGGATCGACTGCACGTCTATTTTCAGGCTGCAGCCATCGGCGCAAGCCACGACCGTGATCAGATCTTCAAAAATGGTCAGCCAAGCTCGACTCACTAGCTCTCCTGCTTTTCCTCCTGGTCGCTTCGTGTGTCAGGAATCGAACATCGAATGAATCATTGCACTACCATACATTAACTTAGCGACATTGCAAACTTGCAGTTGGTTGGATGAGCAGTTGCTATTGAATGGAAATCACAAGTCACTAAGACTGAACTCGGAAAGAGCACGAAAAGCGCCTGCCTTGGAGGGGGCTCTAGGCGAGGGAGGACCAGGGGGCTGCAAGATCGGATGCCTTGGATCAACACAGCGGTGGAAGGCGACCATGCATCATTGAAAACAAAATAATAACTAGGTCACGTCAGGCTGTTCGCCACTTGTTGCAAGAGGTCCGGGGATCCTTCACAGAAGTGTCCCGCTTCGCGGCTTCGACGTCTCCACGCCTCGACGCCTCAACGCCTCGACGCTTCGCGGCTTCGCGGCTTCGACGCAGCGATGCGCGCGTGCTTTTACCCGAACGCCCGTGGAATGGCGGTTCTACAACCAAAAAGAAAACTGGCTTGCGTTCCCTCCCCAAGCCTCTAACAAAGATTTACTTGCAGAGTGGTTTAACGTGCTTCATGATGTTTCACGTGCTTTGGTCTTGGTGTCAAAATGACCGATGTCTGTATGTTTCCGTAGCTGTAGCACTTCCAGTGACAACATTTACCAAGACGCCATGGAGTAGATCACACCCCAAATTGCGAAGGCATAAGGAGCCGGCCTGAGTTCGTTGCGAACTCCCACCGTGCCAGGCCCCCGGGTGATTCTGCTTGGTGGTTGAGGGTGTGTCAGGCTGCCAAAATTACAAATGCCGTGCCGTTTTAACTCTTCCTTGCCAGGCTCAGGAACCGCTCGCTCGGAGATCCACTTAGTCAGGATTTCGTTGCCCCAGCCATGACTTAGCTTGGTACGGAAATTAAGATGTCACAGATCTGATGGGAATTCCAAAGGACCAAAGACATCCAACGACTATACCCCACCTGCAGGCCTCAACATATCCTGAATCAGCCACTTGCAAACAACTGGATCACATTTTGAAGCGGATCCGCTTGAAGCGCCATTACTTCACGGTTTCAAGAGTCGAGGTCGTAAATCAGCCCTCAAGTCATCAGCCAATGTCCATCAAACAAAAGAAAACTCAACCAGACCTGGTTCCGTGTCCCTAGTTCCGTCTCCTCTTCACCAGACCTGGTTCCGTGGAACCACTGAAGGCTGTCTAACAAAGGCCGCTCGTGCATTCGATGTCGAAGGGCCAAAAAGGCCCACCGGCGTGCTGCGTACAGATCCAGCTACGCCTTGAAGATGTGTTTGCTGTACGCTGTACGGTGTTTTTGTTGACCCCCAAATAGATAGAAGTTCGTAGATCCCCACTAAAAATGTTTTGGAAACCGTGCCACTATCTATTTGGGGATCACTATACAGCACTAACAAGGCATCACTTGGGATTAGAACCATTCGATCGCGAAAACATTATACACAACGGCTCAGGACCTGGGAATCATAAGTCCTTAGGACTTGGGGATTTTGGACACCAAGAACTGTTCATTGGATCCCAAGAGTTTCAGATCCCAAGAGTGTAGGACTGGGAATATCAAACACCATATCCCAACCTATTAGGGCCCAGTGGATGATGCTTTAGGTTGCAGGCCCTTCTCGAAAAAATCGGAATCATCTTCTTCTCCGCCGTTCTTTTCTGGGACACGTGCTCCGCCCTATCGCTTCTTGCTCCTAATAGCGTTCTTGTTCCTAGTAGCGATGCCAGGAGCCCCGTGCGTAGCGTCTGCTCGCTCCGTTCGTAGCGACCCGTCGACCCATGGAACCGCTCCGGCAATGGCCGAGCGACGTGAGGTAGTTGGACCTCGGGTGTCCACCAGCGCAGGTGATCCGTGGAAGGTGGTCAGCGAGTATATGATGTGTATGCTGTATGTGTACATCATTTGTTTAGATTGAGTGTGATACATACAGAGGAATATAGAAAGAGTTCCCTTCCGGAACAGGAATTGAAATCCATACGTTTCTTGGAGTGCAACAAGAGTGTTTGGGTGTTTTGCCCCTGAACTAAAAGGTTGGAGGCTGAAGAAACAAAGCCCCCCGGATTCAGGTTGCTGATGGCGGCATTCCAAGAAGTCCAAGAAGGACACCCTTTGTTTACAAAAAACGATCACGTAAATTTAAAAATTAAGAATATACCAAAGTAGTTAGACTTGCACAAATCGTGGATAGACTTGCCTGTATCCAAGCCATTTCTCGGTACGCCAAAAGGACCATCCGATTCTGCGGTTCGGCAACCGCCACTGCGGTTGGCTTCTCCAGCAATCCAGCTTTTGATGGTGAGAAAGCGATCGATGGTAAACAATTCGCGGAGGTTTAAGGACTACATTGGAGAGTGCTACTTGGTGGTAAAGATCGAAGGCCACTCCAAATCTCCAAATCACCCCTAAGGTCTTATGAGGTCTAGGAACAATTGATTTGAAAACCACAACAACCAAAGTCCTATTGTTATTCCCACTGGCAGTCCGTCATAATTCCGTTATGATGACCTCTCTTGAAGATCTGAGGTCAATGTTTCTGACATTCCAGGTTTCATCAGATTCCCCCTTTTGGTTCCGTGGCTTACCAATTCACAGGTACATTCCCAGCTCCCATAGTAGTTCCAGAGCAGAGTTTTACAACTTTGCTTGTCGGCTTCCAAGGCCTAGACCTAGACTCTTCAAAGGCCTAGACCTGGAGCTGCAAAAAAGACCTTCGAATGAAAAACAAAAAACACTTTGGTTTGTTCTGCATGTCTTTCACGTACAACGCGACCCTCCACGCGACCCTGCACGCCAAGCCACGGTAGTGTTCCCGCCGCACTCCGGCTGTCGAGGCGCGGGAGGTTCTGTACCGCCCAGACGTTGCCGGCCTGAGAGGGACCATCCACCCTGGAAGACGTCGCAAGCAGGTGTACAATTTGTTTCAACCTCTTCAGGTGTTTGCCTCTTCAGGTGAAAATGCACTCGCGAGGTCAGAACATCCTCGGAAGGTCGAATGTCAGCGTTGATATCACCTTCTGAGATGTGAGCTCGTGGGTTTAATCGTTTCACAAGGAAGTAACATGATGGAAGCAAGCCAGAGAACATGACCGTTGTACTTCTCTGGTTGCACATGATCTGATCTCTGTTGATCTATATAGCCTCTTCAGTTTCCTTTCCTTAAGTTCATGCAGGAATGCCCCTACCAGGCAAAAAAAAGAAAACAAAATCCCGTGACATGCAATCCGAAATCGTCCACCCACCTGTTCTGGATGTCTTGGCTCCCCTACAAAGAAGCAAGCATTGGCCAGCTGCCACCCTTCTATCATGATGCCCAAGCAAACAATGTGCCGATGCGCGGGGGTCCGAAAATGCGCAGAAAATCGGCAGAAAACCTCGAAAGATTTGGAAGAGGAGCTGGCATCTTTGACGCCCTACCATGGTGACCTTCCTGCCATGTTTTAAAGAAGAATCGGCTGAACGTGAAGTCGGCCTAACTGTAGAACGAGCCGCTGGGAGATGACATCCCTATCTAGCTCTAGATAGCAAGGTGTCTCCTCTGGGGACAAACTTGATATTCGAGGATGGGGATGGCATTGTCTTGCCAAAAAAGATCGGCTTCTGGAGTGTTTCTTTCTGCAAGTTGCATTTTGATCAGTCAAATCACGCTTTCCATGGAGTTTTTGCGAAGGCGTGTGCTGAATGCCGACTCTCTCGTTCTCTTCTCTCGCTCGAGCCAACACTCCAGATCATCCAACGAAGTCCTGTCCTGCCCTCTTTGGTTTGCCAAAGTGGTCGCATATCGTTGATGGATGAAAGCTTTCAGGACTAGTGCTGTCCAAAACCTCTCGGTTGAGATGTCCAGTTTGCCAGCCAAGGAAGGGAAGTTTGCCACCGTGACGTGTCCTAGAATTCATCAGAATGTCGAAACTTGATGCATAACCCCCCCATTTTGGATGCGCTCACTTGCGGTCCTTCGCACCCAATGGACCGCCCCTTGTGTTGTTCTTCATATGGGGTGTCTGATTCATCAACAATCTATGTTATCAGCCCCAGGACCTTTGTGTAGCTGCTATCTCAGTCAGCGTGGAGGTACCTCGTCTCAGACTGATGGAGTGGATGAGAGACTCATCTTAGGGTCCACACATCGCTCCCGCCAACACGCGATGGCGGGTTGGGTGCGGGGATTCTACTTCTGTCTACCCCACAAAAGAACTCAATGGAAGTAGACGGCTCAAAGACAAAGACATGGCTACTCAATGGAAGAATGGAGAACTCAATGGGAGTCTACTTCTTCCGTCTGAAAAAGACGCCAAAGAGAAAGGTCATGGCTCAAATGGAATCCTAGCTTACCAGTAGTAACAAGAAGCTAACAGAAACAAGTGCCTTACTACTAATCCGCGGCTGCCCTGTTGGCGTTCCCCGAATCGGACGAATCGGTCCCACTACTGGCCGTAAACGTGAATATAATTGGTCAACCGGATAGGAATGATATCCCAAGGCATTGGGCATGTCATTTACACTCAGAACCACCTTATGCAATGAACTCTGGCAGCCCTGAGATGGCTGACTAGTGGCAAGTCAAGAAAATCCTTCACTCCCTTAAACAATCATGGAAGTGGTATATATGGCCCCATCGAACAAAAAAGGTGGCGGCCATCGAACTAAGACCAGTCGATTGTCGGAGACGTCCAACCCAGTGGCACCCGATGGGCTCAGCCGAGGCATCTCAGGTGATTCATTCGGGAAGTTCTTCCTGTCATCTTCCCGACGTGTCCCTCCCTGGTTGAGAAGCATCGAGAAACAGGTTCACCTGCCAGAAAAAATAGAGAGAGAAGGAGGATGCTTAGTCTTTGCACTACTATACGTTCCTGCTCGGTGGGGCCGAGCGGAAAACATTTGGAGTTCCACTTGGCTCTAGTTCATCCTAGTCCATCAACCACCTTGGCTTCCGTGCAAGAGGTTTTGCTTCTTGGAGAACCGTGCGGTGATCTTCGATTCAGCCTGAACCACCAGACCGATGCCACGAGTCTTTTCGCACCGGCACCGGCACTCACAAGTGGGAACATCGCCGGGGTGCCATCCAAACCCGCCAGTGGGATAGGAAAAACGCCAAAACATATAGGTTTGTGGATTGTATGTTGGGTCCACTGCAAAAAAAGCCTTGCAGTTGCAAATGTCTCATGTTAATGCCCCTCCCCATATTAGACTGAGCAGAAATCTCCGATGGTCAAGGTGGGTTGGGGACCGAAAGATTGCTGGGTCTGCTGATGATGATGATGATGATGATGATGATGATGATGGGCGGAGTTCTTCCCCAGGTCATGCAGTTTAGTAGTCTATATATACAATTCAGCTCTCGTCCTTCCCAGTGGGCTGGAACGTGCGAACGCAACAGGTTCCAACTTTCAAGTCTGTGGACTTCATGTCCATCCCCATCAACAGCAATACAAATTTGTCTGCCATAAACCTCTCTTTCATCCTAATAGCGATGGCCTCCAGCCTAGTTAGTAGCGATGGCCATGGCTTTTTTCACCAGGCAAACTCCAAGGCACCCTTTGGATCTTTGGTAAAGGGAGACCTATATATGTCTGGTCGCCTGCAGCTGGACGCACGACATCGCCTCGTCTGTAAAGCTTCGCGGCCATGACACACTCCGGTCGCCCTCAAGCCCGCTGATACGAAGCGCCTCAGGCGGCGATTTTCGGCGATGCGCTGCTCTAGGTGCTCCCCGTAATGATTCGCGAATTAACATCAAAGGGTATGGATGGGATTTTGATTATTGACATGGGTATACATGAGTTGATTGGATAAGATTGATGGGAATCCCCACGAATGCTTTGCTCTACTTGCTCCCTGACTTGGATGGCTGTGGATTTGCAGTGCTGCAGCCTCGCAGAAACGACGGGTTACGAGTCTGCCCCAAAGTAGAAGCATGTGGTCTAGGGAAAGCTTCCTGTATTTCTACGACATTCCGAGGACATTCCAAAGACCCCGCACAAGAGAGGGCTTCCAGTCAATTGGCTCTCATCACGGAATCTTAAAAAACGGCCAAGCAACCCATGATTGCTCCAGTTAAACCGAAACCGAAACCAGCACGCGCTTTTCCCTACTGAGGTGCACGTGTCTCCACGCACTCTCCGCACGTATCCCGCGCCGCGGGAACCGCGCCGCGGTGCACCGCAGATTCTCGCCTCCTTGGCGCAATCCAAGGTGAGCTCCGACGCCGACGCCGCCGCCAAGGTTAAGACCTGCCATCGCTGGCCATCGCATGGGAGTGGAGGGCAGGTGAGCTGAGTGTGGAAGGCCCAGTGGCCAGTGCCTGGCCACTTTTCCACTGTCTGGCTACAATGGTATGAATAGGTAGGAAGGTCCTGAGGAGCCTTCCAAAACGAATTCCAAAAGCTTGAATGTTAAATGATATTGAAATCCAATGGGTCCAAGGCTAAGACTGAGCTGATGGGGTTATAGTGTTCCATGATGTTCCATGATGGCTTCAACATGGGTTGTTCCACCATGACTGAAGATGTTTTGTGTGGTTTGACCTCCGGTGGTTCGACTGGAGGTTTGTTCCAAATCGAAGAAAAAAACACCAATGGTTCCCGCAAGGCCCTTACAAAGACCTCAGGAACGTGTTCATGGCCCTTGTGGTCGGAACAAAAAATAAACGCTTGGAGGATGCTTGAAACAGGCTGCTGCTTCAACCTCGTCCGGGTATGTTCCCTGTGCCAGGGAAACAAAAGAGGTTACAGAGGGAGACTTGGAGAGTGACTTGGAGATCATGAGTCCGGGTTGCCTGTGGAGGATTGACATGACATGATTCGCCTGCATCAACCAAAAAGAACTGCGCCATAGTGTTGGCTGCCACACAGCTACCCCAAAATCGTCCTCCTGACCAGTTCATGTCTGAGAATCCCCCCTCTTAGACAACTGGCTGTGGATCAAAACCCAAATATCCCTGCTTGGCCATTGAAAATGAACAGAGCCAGTCCGTCCGCCGACACCATAGCTTGTATAGGGTGAGGTTTGCTTCCCCACACCCGTCGTCCAAACCATGTCAGTCTCGCACCCCGAACGGTCGGACCCGGTTCCCTGGTTCACCGAACGGTCGGACGCCGTGCTGGGCGCACCCAGGAGTCACCTTGAAGCTCCCAAGCCTCGCAAAGCCACGCACCGGTGCGTGTGTTGCGGGGGGGGGTGAGGTTTGGTGAACTTCTGGGACTGCAGAATTGGGCACGGCTGATGCCACTGGGTCATTAAGATGCCACACAAGATGCCACTAATAAAACCTAAGGCCAGGTAAAATATGTCCTTCATCTAATTTCTTGAGGCATCCCAGATGTGGCCCTCTCTGAGAGCTCGTGATTTGGGCCACGTTCTCAGACGGAATGCTTTCACCATCATGGTCCCAGCCAACCGTCCTTGGGAAGAGGGCACCCGCCAAACTGCGACCTCCCTTTCAAAGTTCTATGTGAGCCACAGCAAACTGAAAAACGGGGTTTGGCTCAAAAACAAGCAGCATCGCAGCCTGGTCTTTGGGCCTTCACACACAGAGCGGATAATGATCATGCACAGCCGGCAAATGCCAGGACACCAGGATGTGAGAAAAACGTAAGAAGTTAAAGCTGCAAAGCAAAGAACACAACGAAGGTGAAATGTGATGTTAGAAAATCCCTAGAAACCGAGCGCTGTCAAACACGCAACGAACATTCTCTGCCTGCCTATCTCCCGTCCAACCATACATCATGGTCCCATTCTCAGCATCTTCCCTGACTTGATGCAACTATATGATTTGTCTTCTCAGTGTTGTTTCACCGCATGCATTGCAGGAAATGCATGCGGTGCCATACTGGAAGCAGTTCATCTCCGGTGCATTTTGGAGAGACCTCTGCAAGATGTGCAAAAGCTCGAAGACGGAGCACCAAGTCACAGCTACTCATCGTGGATGAAATAGACCCGCCATGAATGAATCCTTTGGGGAAGAATGATTTGATCCCAAAACAAAGACTTGACAGACCCTCTGGTGATCTGTCCCCAACAAGATATCAGCAATTGGTGCAAACCACATCAACGCAGAAAACCAAAAAAATGCGAGGAAAATGCAGCTCTTGATAGGCTGGTGATAGATTGCATTGCTACCAAAGCTTTGGGGTCCTGCTACTGCCTTGACGAGAACCCCATAGATTCAGTTCATCACCCGAAAACGGCTATTAAACCTATTAGCAAATATATACGGATGTTAAGGAACAAAGTCTTGAGCGATTCCAAGTGTTTAAAATCTTTTACACACTACATGCAGATTGCTTCTGTGGAGTTCCAAGGAGATCTTCTG